>JABBOT010000001.1:15514875-16114875 GCA_016165875.1 Acanthopleura granulata | reverse complement strand
AATTCTTTCTATGCCCTTCTCGGTTGTATTTTGAAGATAGAAGTTGTGCCTACAGACACCAATGAAAACATCACATTTTTCAAGATGTTTTCAATGCCAGAACTAGGTCACATTTCTGAACCAAGTGTAGGTTATGCCACTTTTCAAAATGGCAATCAAGGGTGAGCTGTGTGTTTACGTTTTTGTTTATTTATGTATTTGACTATTGTTTTATGCCGTACTCAACAATATTTCACTTATACGAGGGCTGCAAGCATTATGGTGCGAGGAAACCGGGCAGAACCCGGTGGAAACCCACGACTATCCACAGGTTGCTGGCAGCAAGTTCATCAGTTTCGTCGATAAGGGTAGTGAATTAAGAGGAAAAACACACAGAAATGGGCAAAAGAGATGGCAGGGTTGCAGTGACACTTGTGTCCATCTACATCGAGTCCATGTTGCGATGAATGTCAGAATTTTAAAATAACACCATCAAGATGGACTACTGATACAAGTAATGTTACCACATAGGACCCTCAGTTTTCTGTTAGAAAGCATTCAAACCAGTCACTTGAATTCAAATTTTCTGCCATTACACACTCCGCGAAAATGGCTGCAGGGGAAAGTTTTGATGGTTGCTAGGGAACCCAATAGAAAACATTGCTCTTTTGTACATGTACTTGTTTCCTGTCATTAGATGCAAGCAGTTCAATCTGATATCGCACAACTATTGGCAACTGGGACCAACTCCATATGAATAGACGGGTTGCACCGAGTCAAGTTGTAAGCATTAAAGCTCCCACTGATGTCGAATTAAATACACCAGCCCTTTTCCAAAGTGTATCAATTCTTACATTCTCCTTTAACATAAATGAAAGTTACCTCCTATAGGGTTTTGATCATTTACGTTGTTATAAATAATTTATAAATAATTACTTCAACAAGATTTTATCAATAAAAATCTAAATATTTTGGGAACACTGCCAAAATATCTTTAGCCAGCAAATTCCATTGGTCATTTAAAAGAAATCAGAGAGGGTAGCTTCTTCCAGAAACAAAAGTAAGGTTTTATTTGAGTAACTTGCACCTATGTCTGATTCACAGGGTAAATGCTTCGAGACATATATGCATATATATATCTTTCCATCTTCTCAAAACTTTAATCAAATACATTGTACATGTACTTGATTCGAATAAAAAATGATTTGGATATCTCTCTGAGTTAACATCAATAATGAGTACACGTATGTAAGTGCACTCAGTCCTAGCCTGTATCCTCACCATTATTCTTGACTACAGTGGTCTGTACTTCCTGCTTGTCTACCGCCACCCCAAACACCTCAACCGTCACAAATGGGTCGATGACCTCACCCTTGCTGCGGTCGCTGGGCTTCGGAATCTGGTAGCCACTTATAACCTGGAGACAAAAACCAGTACTGTGATCTGACAGAGTAAACCCATATACATTTGTGCTGCAGAAAGAATTAAAGAGAGAGAGGATTATGGCATTTCACCTGAAAGTTCTTGAAGCTGAGGCATCAGAAAGCGTGTCCTAAATTCATGTGCACAAACAATCTAGGAGAGAACTGTCACAAACATTTACCCTGAGCCGTAGTGTCCTCTTCCACTCTGGAGGGAATGGGCCCTCTGGGTTGAAATCTCCATCCTCTGAAGACAAACGGACAGACATTTACATATAAAAACAGGATATTACTACAGCTAGCATTACTTTCACAGGGAGACTTTGTTGGGGTTTGAACCAAAAAAATGCGTGTCTACCATTAGACCACTGGACAATTCCCAATGGCCCACTTGTAAATAGCCAGTACATTCTATCCTATTACTATCACAGCCAGAATTAAACCTCTGTCATCTCTTCATGACAAGGGCAGTGAGCCAACCATGTTCCTCCAAAGCACTGACGGCCAGATTTACATGAAAACTGCACCAATTCCATGCCAATAGGAGAGTTTTGATTTCGAACTCTTTTGTCGTAGGCGGTAAAAAGAGTTCAACTGTGTCACGTAACTTGTCAAAAATGTCAGGCAATTTTGTTGATCTTAATTTACCGATCACCTGTCTCGCCGTGTTAGGGAGGCACAAATGACCTCTCCTTCAATCAGGAGCATCTTAAATTAAACAATTTCCAGCTCCTTAATTCTCCCTATCGTACGTCTAGTCTAAATAACTTTTTGTGAAACTTTCTCTTAGACACCCATGTTATGGTAAATGTAATCAGAAATAGTTGCCTTACATTTTTGACAGGTCACATGGTACAGTAGGGCTTTCCTTGCCTTTGACGATAAAACAGTTCGAACTAGAAACTCCATGCCAATTGTAATGGGCTGGTCATGTGGGGGTTTGAACCAATAACCTTCAGGGCCTTAGCCTGCGCTTCTCTATAGCTAAACCCCAAGGAAATTCTTACTGATCTCATTACACTTCTTCCCAAAAAATAAATATCCTAGGTAACACAGAAACTTCTGTCCACATATAAATTTTGTATATTCAGACAGAAATCTTGATAAACATAAAAACAATAACCAAATAAACTAAATAACATTTTCCACAAGAAATTCATGAGTAATAAATTTGTAGGGAGAGGTGTCATCTGAAAGCACCATTCAACAACACTGGAGATTTATGCAACAATCCAGCATCCAAATGCCAATGAAAGAAACCAGCGATTCTCACCTTGTAGTAAGCAAGGGGGTTTTAACAAGTAACCACAACCACCGTTGTCCAGGAAACGACTGGTGTAAACTTGCAAATGTTCATCTGGAGTCTGGAAATTCAATGCCACTGAAACAGGCAAGAAGTAAATGGTCAAAAACTGTCTGCAGCAAATTAACGTAAATGTCATATTCATATCAGCGCATTAATAATTCGTATCATAAAATGATAAAATGAGTCGATATCTGGCTGATATGTGTAACCATGATAAATATTTAGTCAATATAAAAAAGGAATGCATCACCAGTACTCTCCAAAACAGAATGTTATATTTGTGGGTTCAAGGCAACGTACCACTCACGAAATATAACTGAATGGAACATTCTATGATACCTTGGGGTTTCCTACTAAATACAACATTGAATACCAATGCGTCTAAATTCACAAACATGCGAATCAGAACACACAACGTCACGACTCGCGTTACAATACTCAACCTTGGGTGACATCATTTCAACAGAGGGTGTTCTCACAGGTGTCCATCAGATTCATCTGCACGCATGACTATTAAGTCCCGCGAATCAATAAATAAAATATATTCCACAGTGAAGGTTGAATACCTAAATACTGTTTGAGTGAGTGGTGAAAATGATAACTTTTGTGCAACATTCTATTTATTATTTATGTTTTAACAACATCATGATTTTGTGTATGTAAAGAAAATTTATAGGCACTGGTTTTAGCTGTAGGCCTTTGATGACACGTATACAGCATAACATTGTATGCATGACGTCTTGTATGAGGTGTCTTCTGGGACAAGGTAGAAATGTAACAATTTACTAAAGTTGCATTAGGGCATCATCCAGCTGAGTTCACATTGGAACAAAAAATAAAATGATTCTTTTTTGACGTCATGGCATCTGGGTGTGAAAATCAATATGAACTGACAAAAGTGACAGGAATACTTCAGTTTTTATCAGCGAAGAAAATCCTGATATTTCATTGATGTATAAATAACAAACAACACAACACAGAGCATAAGAAGAAATTTATATGAAAAACAAATAAATTTGTGAAACCAGCAGACAAAAACTGATTTCCTGGTAACACATTTCAACCCTCAGTTTTGAGTGTTCTTTTCCAGAGGCAAGTGCTGTTGTTGACAGCAGACAAGTGACTGTGGCAAGGAAGGGGTAGAAGGTTGTTTAATTTGTGCTCCGTTTGATCATTTTCCTGTCTAATTCGTATGCAAAAATTTTAAAGTACGTATAATAGGATAGAAATAATGATTCTTTATCTAGTCACTGTTGCTCATTTTACCACTGTGAATGTGGAAGAGTTGAAATTTTAGAACTCGGACGCTTTCGGCAACTCGTTCTAAAATTTCAACTCTTCCACATTCACTGTGGTAAAATGAGCAACAGTGACTAGATAAAGAATCATTAGCTCTTAATTTTACAACCATCAATCTTCCTGTCAGTGATGTCAAAATATTCACAAAGACATCATGGTTTTTACTCCAAATCTATATTGACATGTGTGAAGACCAAATCAACTGTCAGAAGGATGCTATGGAAAATTTTGACCCTTTAAGATCACACACTCTCTAGAACCCTTCCCAAAACATACCTATCTGACAGCCGACATTCCAGGCCTGCACGGGGTCGTAGTTACTGGAGTCTGTCCTTGACCCTGAAGGGTATGTCCTCACTATCTGCCGCTGCGTGTGATGGACAAACTCCACAGGCTGCTGTTTGATCAGCTTCTCCATCTTAGACTCCCCTAAAGACACCATCTCATTGGGGCGAGCTGAAATATAACAGTTCACAGTCTTTAGAAATTGTTAACTACGTCAAACTGACACAGATATCCCACTCCTTGTCACATCTGATGGGGACTTGGCGACAATAAGCAGTCAGTTAAAACTGAACGCCAACAAAATGAATAACTAAATATTATGCAAGATTTGGTAAAGGGAGCTGCTAATCAATGTATCCTCTCACATTCGAATGTCAGATGCACATCCAGCTGATACTCTGAGACAAAGTCTAAGTTTTGGAGTATATTTAGACCTAATACAAAACACTAAACTTACGTTAATAATGTACTCCACATTTGCTACTACATACATGTACATGTTTTTGAAATTAACACCAACACTTCTAATGAAGAGACAATATTATAAAGACACTTTTCAGTTACTGGTGCAAGAGAAGTTATGGTAGATAACTTAAAATTTCGTCTATATAATGTGCACTGATTTTTACAGGCAAATACATGTAAATGTCTTAAAATATTACTTGATTTTTAAAGGCAAATACCTGTAAACGTCTTAAAATATTACTTGATTTTTAAAGGCAAATACCTGTAAACGTCTTAAAATATTACCAACTACTGGTGCTGAAACTTATTTATCAGTCGTACATCGTCCCACCTTCCCAACAAACTTCAAAACACTAGTCAAAAATAAAATACAACTCACTCACTAAGGCAAAATGTACATTTTTTGTCATGGGTTAAATTTCAGCTTATGTGCTGTAGAGATCTTTCTAGTGTAGGAGAATCCAAACAGGGCCATGCAGTGCAGACTTACCGTTGTTCACAGCATGCTCAAAACCATGGAAGTGTACACTCTTGAACACATTCACCAGGTCTGACAGTTCAGGGGCTAGCTTTAACTTGGACTTGCTCTTGGGCTTTTCTGTCACGGTTGTGCTGTCCACATCAGCCGCCTCGTCTTCATCACTTACCTCCCCTACCTCTTCGACAGGGGCTGTTTCTGGTAGTTTCTTCGCCTGAAATTATTAAAGCGCAAGATTTCTGGTCATCAAAACTTGACGGTGTTGGTGAATCAAGAACAGCATAAAGGAGAATGAGAAAGGCTGCATATTTGGACAATTTTAATGGAAACTAGGAGATAAAAACAGCCACTATGAGAAAATTTGGTGAAGTTTTTGAACACACCATCACATCTGGTGGAGCGTGGACACTTGGGCTGCTTGTACACACACTTAATAACTACAGTGGCAAACTGATATCTTCCATGCTAAAGTATCTATTAAGGTAGTTACATGTCCATAACCTAATACACACAATTTGTGAAAAGTGGTCTCCAGTCCTCACAGGTAACCATTCGATCAACTCACTGCCAAACCCAAGCGGTATCAATCGTTTACAGGTGTGGATCGTTTACTTCTGGATAACGACAATGATTACCAACCTTAATGAGAATCTTGTCCTTGAGGTCATCAGGAGAAGGTAACTCTGCCTTCAGTGGGTCAATCGGTTTGGTGTATAAATATTCTGGCCAGGGTTAAGCAAAAGTTACAGCAAAACATGTACTAAAATTTCCTAATCAATAAGACACATATAGGGAAAAGTTATTTCTCAGCAAAACGGGCAATATTTTGAACACTACAAAGGAGAAACTTGTCACATAAATCTCAAAAGCATATAATCTTATAATGAGTACACCATTCCTGAAAAGATTTACAAGAACACAGATTTATGAAAGTTCTGTAAAAATATCTCAATAATCATAAGTTACAAGAGGATTTTCAACTGGACAGTCACTTATTCAGGGCGCCAGATAAATTTCGGGCCTAATCAGTATTTACTCATCCATTTCAAATAAGCATGAGTAAAATGTAAAGTCTATAAGTAAAATAAGCTGAATAATTTGCCTCTAAACTTTAAATGGCTGCAACAACACAAAAGTTCATGCATTTCATCTAACACAGACACACACACACACACACACAAATTAGTCATGAGTTTAACCAATTACAGGTAACAATAAATTAATATTCATGTATGCTGTTTATAAATGTATATAAATCTCACAGTGCACCACTTTACCTTAAAGACAACACATGGATGAAAGCCATTTTATGGAAAACTGTTGTCAGGATAGTGATAAGAGTATCCTCTTATCAGTATCCTTGTGATATGGATGTTCAATTTACCAACCAAATGTTTTATCACTGAGACAGCATCAGTTTTCATCGTTATTTCTGTCAAAGGCACGGTCACAGCGATGTCGAGATCTTTTAGCACCTACCTCTGCTGCTATTGATTCAATTGCACAGATTTCATAGGTATTTTTATTATCAGAAACTACCACAAAGATGTTTCAGAGATTACAGGCTTTCGTTCAGCCGGGAAACGAAGATGGCCAAACTGAAAGTGTGCTTCATTGTTGTTGCAGTTCAGCATGCGTAACTGCCCTAAGTTGCAAGACACACATACAAATAAAGTTGTTTGCAAATGAGATTTTTAAAACTGATGCGTATTTTTGGAAAAATTATGTGTAAATTACGCAAATATGCACGCTTATCTGCTGCCCTCCTAATTAATAATTATTTGTTGGCAGGCTGTGTGAATAATTTCAATTTTTTACACAACATTAAAACAATGTGACCAGGAGAGATCTATAGGCAGAGAAAACAAGCTTCTGTAAAACAGAGCATGAAGTGAGTTTCATAGTCCAAGAGTAAGTGACCTATTTAATTCCTACGTAAGCAAGGTATTCAGCACCTGAGTAAGTGACCTGTTCAGTAACTGAGTACTTAACTTACATATAATTGCTGCCTACTAAAGGGATTTATTCAGTTTCTGAGCAAGTTACCTATTCAGTTTTTGAGCAAGTGATCTACTCAGTACCTGAGCAAGTCAATTATCCAGTGCCTGAGCAAATGACCTACTCAATACCCTGAGTACGCCACCAATGTGGTCACTGAGTATGTGACCTATTCTGTGAATGAGTAAGTGATCTAACACACATTTGAGTGCCATATGCACTATATGATTAAGCTGCCTACTCAATCAGTTTAAGCCACCTATTCAGTTATGAACTAAATTTGCCACACGGTTTAGAAATTACCAATAACAAATCAAGAGATTTAATGAGACAGTTACATGTAAACAGAGGGGCTTGTCAAGGATACTGCCTAGGATGTCCTTAAGGTGGAAGGCCATTCTCTGCTGTTGCTTGATTGAGCAATGGTTTTCTATGGACAGAATCACAGGGAAGCTGCAAGAAGCAAGAGGCACAAGGCATCAGTGTGGTGTTAATCAGGTATTATAATTATGGATATGTGACATACAGAAATGATTGTGTTAGCAGACGTCATAAATTTCCTTCAGCACTAGAGAACCACTGTTGAATGGGTAGCTTGAAAACAAAATGTATTCATGCAATAATTAAAACATTGTGTTGAATTAGTCCTTTGTTTTCCATTCTTTTGAGTTGCTTAGAATACTATAAAAGAGCTATACAACTGTAAAGCTTTCTTGTATCGTACATCATCCATGTATACATCTACTAATATGTACAGTAGCAACCGATGCAATGAGCTGGCAGAGGGGAAAATAAAAGGTGTGGTGGGACGCCGGGCTTTGCAGAACAGTTACAATTTGGATATGGGTACTTTATAACATCTGAATATATATTGCCTTATTACTGACAGATTCTTGCATAAACACTTTAATTTCAGCTGAATATTCAAATTTACTGAATTACATTATAACCTATAATTACTGTATTCATAGGTTCTAGGCATGTGAAAATGTTCTTTATTTGCTCAATTAGTGCATTAATGTGGGTATTAAAATGAGCTTATCGTTGCAGAAAATTAATATCAATTTCTCTCATAAATGTGTTGAAATGCCTCGAACTTGATGTCCTGTACAGCTGTAATAACCAGTGCTCATGCGCCGCAATGTGGGATAGGTGGGGTGGTAGTGGATGTAGGTGTTAAAAACAACATAAGATATCCAGACCACTGGCGAACTTATGCTTACACTGACAGTGTGCTTGACACACTAGAGTGTGCACAACTGAGGCATGTCTCAACTGAGGTATTCATGCAATATATATATATATATATATATATATATATATATATATATATATATATATATATTTAAATGAAAATTACAAAGAAAAATGTGATTAAGTGAGAAGAAATTATCAATCATATCTCACATTTGATTTAGTAGAATACACTAATCTTCACCAAACATGAGTATTAATATCAAAAGGTACACCTATCCATGCTCTAAAAACAGTCAAACACAAGTGTTAACTTTTAATTTTCTTTATAATGAAAAAAGCACACCTATCCAAGCTCTACGAACAGTCAAACACAAGAATTTACTTTTAATTTTCTTTGGAATGACCAAGTGGCAGCTCAGTCAGGTACTAATAAATTACACATGCTCAAACCTCATACATATATTTTTTTCGGCTCTGAATACTGGAAACAGCATACTCAAACGTAAATTAATGACGACATCAAGATGGTGGATATTATGCATTCTCCATCAAGATTTTAAATACAAAAACCCTGAAAATGTTTGTGTGCACCTGATCTGGAGACTATTTATGCTGTTCTCATCAGCAAAAGATAATCAGATAATAAGTTGACATCACAGGATCGATATGATGAATAGGCTACTGTATAGTCTATTATTAAATTCTGAATACGCAGGCCACAAGAAAAAAATCAGTTCAGCAGAAGATAGTATGAAAAAAATTATGTTACCATTTCGGTGCTCACATGCACTAGGCTTTAGTTATGATATAACAGTTGAAAATAACACATCATCTATGATATAGGGGATTCTGTGGCTCAGTCGGTTAGCGCGCTAACACAGTGCAACGACCGAAGCCTCCCACCGATGCGGTGGTTGTGAGTTCAAGCCCAGCTCATGCTGGCTTCCTCTCCGGCCGTACGTGGGAAGGTCTGCCTACGGATGGTTGTGGTTTTCCCCTGGGCTCTGTCGTCGTCGTATAAGTGAAATATTCTTGAGTACGGCATACAACATCAATCAAATAAATAAATCAAATCTATGATATATGTATGGTCATCAGTCCATAATACTAGTTGTGTGTTATATGACAATTACATGACTGATGAAGCTAGTGTGATAAGCTAAATTGGTCAAGAATACATGGTTAAACATACATGCATAAAATGTATTCATGTCTTTAAATATATTCAATCCTGCACATGTAAGGAACAATGACTATGTCACACACATAGGCACTGATTAAGTGCTAAATAAGACATAACTAATGCAGAGTGTACATTAAAGGTCACTGCAAATACAATACAACATACAGTCTGTGATACATACAAAGCGGGTAAAATGCAACACTTCAAAGACACACGAAAAGTTCAAAACAAAGCTGACTTGTAAGCTGAAAACACATTAAAAAGCCAGTCTAAAGCGAGGATCAAAAGGCAATGAAACACCAGATCCACCAGTACACTACTGTACTAATCCAGGTTAAGAGGACTGCCTTAATGTGGAATTCAGGTGAGTGGATATTATCATAACCAGAAAGTCTGTGTCCAGGGGGCATGAAAGGGGAATAAGGAGAAAGAAAGCAGGAAGGGGCCAGGTGGTTGACAGTTAAATCTACTCTGCCATACATGTAGCACGGTAGGTAAGGGCAAATGAGGTACAAGTCTGGATAAATACTGTGGTGTACTGGCTTATTCAAATACTCAAAAATACGTACGGAGATGCAGCTCGATCAATCAAACTGGGAGGAGAGTAACAGCATGCATAAATTACAGGTTGATCAGAAAACAGGGGAGACAACTACCGGCAGCAAATCAGTTGATCAAATGTTGAAAGCAACACATGACTTGTAGGGATTTATACCAAAGTAGACCACACAGACACAGAACACAAGGAAATACATGTACATTTATATTTGCAGACGACATAGTTTTCCATTTTGTCCTCTAGAGGGTCAGCCTGAACAGTGCACAAATTTCCACCCATTTTAATATCAGTTCCAGAACCAGCCTGAAATTTCTTTCCAACTTCAAAGAGATGTAAAACACTTCCAGTCGCACACATACAACAAATCTTATTTTATTAACCATAAATCATAAAATAATTATGTAAATATACATTTGAAAAATATGCCGTGAAAAAAGCCCCTAAGAGCGTGTTCCATCCCCTAGAAAATATGTAACTTGTTTATACAGAAAACCTCTGTATGTGGATATTATGTCACAAGGAGTCATAAATGGAAACAAATCAAGGTAAAACAATCAAGAAACATAGAGTTATCTAAGAACTGTTAATTTTTATACTATAAATCTTTATACACATATATAGAACAATTAGGTGTATAATACATTTTGTTTACCTTTTTATTATTAAACGTACATGAGCAAACAAAACTGCGTTCTTAATTAAGGTTTTCAAGGACATGTAATTCAAGTCTACCTTTGAAAGGATACGTGGAATTCAGTTAATTTCCCTCCTGCTTTGATTAACATACTAAATTCCTGTCTGTAGATGGACACATACATGATATAATGAGCTTTCCTGAAATATTTGGGGCTAATTTAACAAGCTATTTCTGACCAGGAAAAAATTTAAAACAGCCTTTATTATAATGCTTTATTTTTGTTAATGGAAGTTAAAATGTTCACACACATTTGTCCCATGATAATGAGGTGGCCAAACATGCACATATTCATGCAAGCTGCACCTCTCCTATAACACAAAGATAATTAGGGAGACTTTAACTCTAACTTACATGAAAATGGACACCGCAGAGACAGGGAAAATTTAAACAATCACTAAGTAATCGCCTCTGTCTCAGTCAAAAAATTGAGGTCTCGCTTTGTTCATATGTGCTGGAACATGTTATTCTTATTACATTTAAGTCACATCAAAATGTGTCCAAGTCAGCAGAAATGAGCGCTTCTTGCCAATTGGCCATGGTTTATTCCAAACACTCCAGTTTCAACCTTCTATTTATATACCTACATGTACTTACATATGCCATAACTTAAGAATCAAATAAACGTGAAACTGCTGGAATGAGGCGCTCATGCAGCTTTAAATAACCATCTCTCCAAACTTCACAAGTTTCCTTTCAATACATCCCGACAAACTTTCACAAATTAAGCTGATTAATATGCTAAAGCCACAAGGATCAACAGCTCTAGAGATACAGTCAGCATTTACAAAAGGCTCATAGTTATAATGGAAACGCCAAAAGGTGCATGTGTAAGTCACATTGATCAGCTCAGTAACGTGCATTATTTTAAATTGAATATGTTCTATTGGTATTGCAGTGGCAGCGACTTGACAGACACATACATAGACACACAGACACACAGACTGACAGGACCATGACAATGAGCTGAATCGGCACTGCAGAAGTCTCTCGATATGACGCTGGTTTTGTACGGGACAGGGTGGGGGCCCTCGCCATCTACCGTAATTTCACAGAGGATAAAAATGGAGTTGTTGTTGGACGCAAGGGCCCCCACTCGTCTTGTCCAAAACCAGCATGATCTTTTGAGACCTCTGAAATCCCAATTCAGCTTATGCTCCTAAACCGTATGGGTTGCAGAGTAAAACATTCTTGAGTGTGGTGATAAACGATATATGAAATATACGTGTTCATATACATGAACACATATCAAAGAATACTTGAGTGGATTTATGCATATGACCTGGCCATGCACAAGTAAGTTGGGAAAGTTTTAATACGA
Organism: Acanthopleura granulata; assembly: GCA_016165875.1. NCBI lineage: Eukaryota > Metazoa > Mollusca > Polyplacophora > Chitonida > Chitonidae > Acanthopleura > Acanthopleura granulata. The sequence continues at coordinate 16,102,690 of JABBOT010000001.1, read as the reverse complement.
GGACCACTGGGCACACCTGGGTCAACTGAGGTTAGGTGTAGCGTCACAAAACCACGGTTACCGCCACATCTAGCTCACCTGTTTAATACACTGACAACTTAAATGAAATAAGACCATAATGAAACTGTGTAGCACGTCATGAAACATGGGTTTCCAAAAATTAGTTGCCTCTGAGCAATCATTCAAACGATGCATCAGACTTGCAGAGTGTCTTCAAACACAGTAATGCCACACTTGTCTTACCGCAGTGACACCTCCTCCTCCTCCTCTCTTGGCCTTCAAACAAGCCCCAGTACATGATCACATCATTACTCACATGTACTGGTGTCAACACACATGATAAACAACCAACCTTTACCACTGCAGACAGTATCCGGCAAGATTCTCAGTCATCACAACTGGATCACCACTAGACCACCACCAACTGATCACCAGCACACCGCAAGCTCATCACTTCCACACCACTAGCTCACAATCAGCTCACCGCTTGCACACCACCAGCACACCATAAAGTCACCACTGACACACCGCTACATTGTAGCCCATCACAGGCACACCATTAAGCCACTCGTGACACACAACTAGCTCACCACTAGCGCACCACTGAGTCACCCCTGGCACTCCACCAGCTCTCCACTAGCACACAATTAAGTCATCCCTGGCACACCACCAGCTCATCACTGGCACACCACCAGGTCCCCACTGATACACCACCAGCTCACTACTTTAAGCCTCCCACCTGCTCACTACAAGCACACCATCAGCCTACCCTTAACACAGCATTAGGGCATAACTGGCACACAACTGGCACACTTTCAGCAGGCTTTTAGCATTCCACAACCCTTTCCCAAGCCTTCATCTGCTGAGGCAGTATTAATTTTGGATCATTAATGCCTGACTTCTAAGACACTAAAATTTCAACCGCCAACAGAGAGAATAGTCAGATTTCAAGACCCTTAGCACAATACCCCTAAAATCAATCAGAACACAGAATAGCCAAATGTGCGAAATACTTACGGTGACATCTCAAATGCGTAAGCCTTTATCACATGGATCACATCAACAAACTTGATCTTTGAAGTGAGTGTGTATCCGTGATAGATAACCGGTTCTCCATCAGGTCCATCCCAGCAGTCCACTGTAACAAAGGTAACAGGATATTCTGCTCACACAACATAAAAAAAATCAACACATAACTTATTATTTATAACTGTGTTTGACACCATGGTCACTAATAATAATGCAGCCTTCAATTTCAGGTAAATACATAATCATTACAGTGGGTTTACATGTGTGTTTCTTCACGATTTAACATATCATCACTTACATCACTTGGTCATATCACGAGAGCCATCCAGAGAATATAAAAGTCTTAAATATAGCTGTCAGGGACAGCGAAGCGGGGATTCAAGCCAGCAGGGCCTGTATGTGCATGTCTGTAACGTTTTTTAACATCACATTGGGACATATACAGTAGATGTCCAGCCCTTCGAACTCCCAGATTTTTAGGATAAATTCTGAAACAGTTTTCATTCACGTTACCTGCAAATATGGGGCGAATTGCGGTTTCTCACAGTTTTATTGCAATTTCCGGGGAAAGTGAGCATCGTAAGAAAGAAATATGACCAGATTCGTGACCAGGATGTCAAACTATGTCAGGTAGCATGCTTACAATATTTGTACTTTCATCCTAAAAACCAATGCACTGTAGATGCATTATATATCATATAGGCATTTATGTGCCAAATATAGTAAATCGGCCTTTTGTAAAATCTTAAATCTCTGTAGATCCTGTATTTTTTAAGACAGCTCAAAGATTTTCAGCACGTATATAGTACATGTATGGCACTTTCCAATGAGCAACATGTATGGCACTTTCCAATGAGCAATCTTGTGAGCTTTATAGCTTTTACTGTTTTCTGTCATGTCACATGCAAATATGGGGGGAATTGTGTTTTCTTGAAATTTGATCGCAATTTGTGACAAAAATGTGCATCGTATGAAAGAAATATGATCAGATTCGTGATCAGGACCCCAAACTATGTCTGCAGTATGTTCAGCAGACTCAACTTTGAAATTTTTGTTTTCACATGAAATCACTTCTGGTTCATGTTATTTGGTCACACATTGCATTCTGTTTCCGACCAAATAATGCAAAGGCAACAGTTGTTACATATGCAAAATTTTCAGGCCAATCAGACTAAGGGCTTGGAAGAAAATGCCTCTAATTAACCCAATATGGCAGCCAGGTCACATGACCTAGGACACTTAAACTTTTACTCACGAAAGACAGTCTTAAGGCCTACTACCTGCCTAAATTTCACGTATTTCTGCACTTGCCATTTTAACTGCAGAAGTTTTTCAATTTTGAAAATTGCAAAAACCGCAATTTTTTTTTTTCGCATGTCTTACTTTCAGTTTACTGATGTCATTTCTGGTTTGTAAAATTTGTCTCCCTGCATCAGGTAGGAGTGTTTGTAGGACATCATCTGTACAAGTGTAGAAATTATTAGCAAAAGACAAAATTTTTTTGTCACATGACATATTTACCCAATAGAGAGCTCGAATAATTTTCATGCTCTTGATGTTTCATGTCTCACCCTGTTTCATGTCTCACCCTGAATGTACCTAGGTTTTTGTGCAACTACAGTTTGAATTTCAGCTTAATCGCATCAGCCGATCTGGAGAAGAAGATGTTTAAAGGTTTTCATCAAAATGCAATATGGTCTCCAAGTCACATCATCTAAAGTTTCCTGAAGTTTAGGTACAAAACTTCAGGTCTGTAGCTAAAACATACTGAAGTTTCATGCTGGTGCGACTTGCCAGTTTCTTTAGAAACATGGGACAAAATTGTGGAGAATAATAATAACAATAATAATGGAAACTACTTAAATTAAACCCATGTAGTAAACATCCATGAGCTGAAACTATTATAAGGCAGTCACTCACAAAATGCTGATCAATCCCTATGCCGCGGGAATTCCTCACACACTGTCATCACTTGAGAAAGACGTGGATGATGCGAGGAAAGTTTCAATGTATGGTACAGTTTAAAAACAGACCTTATTTGACAGGAACGGTAGAATGATGATGACTGATTAGAAGTTTGGCTCCACAACAGTGATGCAAAGTCTACATTTACTGAAAATATTTCCTCATGTAACCATGTAACCGCTGACTGTGTTTGACCGCAATGACACATAACCAGTGGAAATGTTCAAATCGGGCATTGAACGGTGAAATGATGAAACTATTGACGAGTGCTACAAATGTGTGAACGCCGAATATAGCCTATGGGTTCTTTTTGCTGTTGACATACCGTGAATGGAAAGGCGATTGACGGTGGGTTCATGAAAACGGCAATGGTTAGATTACTTTCACATTGACCTTGAGTGAAACGCGGTCTTGTAGCCCACCAGATTTATCAGCATGTCCTCTGACTGAACATTCATCCTGGTGGCCGTGTGTATAGGTTGCTTTGAGAAAAAAGTTAAGGATTTTCACAAAGAAGGTCAGTCGTATTTTCACAGAACACTGAACTTTAAAGTAAAAACCTGTACCGCCATGGTGTGACTGTGAACCGTAATTGACTGAAGTCCAAAATAAGAGAAAACGTTGGAAGCTGCGACCAAATTGTGAACAGTTTTGCTTTGTAAATTAGATTTAAATAATGTGCCCGTCCCAACCCTTAGGCTTTGTAGAGTGCGCTTGTCGTTTCTTTGTATGTTAAAATAAAAGTAGTCCATGAGTTTTCTTCACAACTTGATGCTCTTGGTGTAGTTACACCACACCAAAGTCTGATGCTAGTTCAGGGGTTTTCCCCGGTAGAGGGAGCTTTGAATGTAAACACTGAAAGCAGTCCAAGTTTCAGTGGATGGTGATAAGAAAAAATCTCGGGGTTCTGCATCAGGCGGGTAACATTCATAGGTATATGATAAAGTGTGGTATCATCCCTCTAAACAAACCTAACAACACCTTTCCCAGATCAACGAAACTCTAAGAATCAGGCAAAACATCAAGAAAGTTTTAGGTAATTTACGGTATTAATTTGAACCTGTACTTACACTCCACGCAGCGGCAGCCCATCTGGAGGGCTCGGATGTACGCCTCTGTACTGCTGGGTCCCTTCAGCTGGTCCTCCATCAGATACCTAACACATCACACAATACACATACATCAGATAACCCATTCATGTCATTATCCACTATGTTAGCTTTTCATCCCCAAAGTAAACAAAACTGGAAGCGTTTACTATCAGGACACTTGTGGAAACAAATACATGATCATTTCCCCCTCAATATATGGCTGTTGTAGAGACAAATCTGCCTACTGGATTAAATTGAAGCATGTACCATGATGGTTACTCCCTGCTGATGGCACATATAACATACATATATGAAAAAAACTGGTGTTACAGACAGCAGACAGAATATAAAAAGGGCCTGATAATTCATTCTGTTCATTTTACGGCAACACAGGCATATAGTTATGTTTATGTGACATAGAATAAACAAAGAACATCCCTTAGCACAAAAGCAAACAATTTATAATAATTTTCTTCAAAATTAAATTAAAGGCTTTGTTGTGAGAACTTGATAGCTGCACTATCAGTGAATATCAACAGGAGTGCTACAATCACAGATTCTATGTTATTTTCTTTCAATACCTTGTCATATCCCATTAACCAAATGTGCAATTTTCATTTTGAGATGAATGTAATCAAACATACAGGTCCCAATGGAGTTAGATATTTTAGAAGAATTAATCAAATGACATAGGTTATAAGAAAAAACTTGCTATTATTCAGATCACCTCAGCTAATTGAAGGCTGAAAATCTGTCAACATCTCATATCACTTTAAAAACTAATCCATTTGAAAGCACAAAACCATCCCCATTCAAGGCAGAACTTTATGTTATTTTTTGTGCATTTTTGGCCATTTGTGTTTTTGCAACAGACGACACAAATAACCCTGCATCCAACTGGATCATGCATCGAAGCGACCGCTGCATATGTCAGCAATTAATACAGGAGCATATGCATGTATATTTAGCTTCACAAACACATTCACAATGCCTACAGTTTAACACATTCACAATGCCTACAGTCTAACACATTCACAATGCCTACAGTCTAACACAGTCTAAGTGCCTACAGTCTAACACAGTCTAACACAGTCTAAGTGCCTACAGTCTAACACAGTCTAAGTGCCTACAGTCTAAGTGCCTACAGTCTAAGTGCCTACATTGCACCTGTAGAAGCTCAATGCTCACTTAACCACCCTCTGACATCAGGTCAGTGAGGTCATCCTGAATGTGTCAGAGGATATAAGGGACTTCTTCCCTGTCACCACCAGGATGTATTAACTGGCAGAGGGTTGGGGAGGACAGGATAAGGGAAAAGCCTAGCAGGAAACCGGGAGACACTTACGTGTTGTGGGAAGAGTTGATGAAGTAATGCGTGATGGGCTGCTCCATATCCTGGTACACCACCGCCTTTTTGGGTTTAAACATTCTGTGCTTCTCTGATAGCAAAACATTCCTGAATCCTATGAACACACGTGAACAAGACAATCAGTGCAATACCAGGCACTATATAATATATAGGTCTTTTCTAAATTTAAGCTTTTCACCAAAATCACAATATAAAGAGCCAAAAAATGTGTGAAATCACTGTCTGGTTTGCTAGACAAGTTAAAACTTTGAACAGATGTATTTTTGTTTCCCTTTGCAAGTATCCTCATATAATAAAGAACCAACACAGGTATCAGCGAGAGGATCCACCGATTAGTTTAGCGTAATTTAGGAGGAAAGTTCCTCCGATATTTGATTGAATGGTGTTTTAGGCCATACTCAAGAATATTTCACATACAACAGCGACAAGCATTATCATGGGAGGAAACCGAGCAGAAACCCACGACCATCTGCTGGCTGCTGACAGACCTTCCCTCGTACAGCCGGAGAGGAAGCCAGCATTAGCTGGTCTTGAACTCACAGCGACCGCACTGGTGGGAGGCTTCTGGGTTAATGCGCTGTGCTAGTGTGCTAATCAACTGAGCCACGGAGGCCCCGTTTCTCTGATAATATTTCAATCTTTTATAACACAACTACATATTCACAGATGTAAAGACATTTATGATAATACGATCGACGTTTGAGTAAACAATGACTTACCATCTAGACTCAGCTTTCCATGGCTCTTGAATTTCTCATCTGGCTCATAAATATCAATTACCTTCTTCCCAAAGTCATCTTTAATGCCTTCTAGCTGCACAAAAATATCAACAAACACTTATTCATGCCATACAGCTCCCAGCTGTATATGTACATTGAAACATCCATCTCACAATTTGTGCAATGTTGCACACTCTCTTCACAAAATATATGTATTGAGAAATATACTCAGTGTAATCATATTCAAGAATTCTTTTATGCAATAGCTACTAAAACTTGTCGGTTAAGTTTTAAAGATGAACAAAGAATTTTTACACCACAGGAGTGAAGCAACCATATACCTTTTGAACTTCTTTGAAGAAATACAAAATGTCCTCTGTATTCCAGTGGGCTTTTCCATTTGAATACCTGAAGACAAAAAGCATGTCCGTCATAAAAAATGTGAATTTTCAGCATTTACCAGGTAATTTGTACATTAAACCCATCTTCAAATGTGAACAAAGTTGAAACATATATTATATTAAGATTTTATCAGAATAAAACAAGAAGAAGTTACTGTCCAACACATTACTTCACCATATTTTGTCGAACCATAAATAAGGTATAGCACACTGGCTGGTAGCCAAGGCATCACTTCAACATTTCAACCTACACGCATAATTTAAAACCTCGCTCTTACTCATTGAAAATTTCCTCCATTTCTGGACGTTTTGTGAAGAGATGATAAAAATGAACAAATTCCTTCATGTTTAATGTCTGCCTCCCACTACGATTCCGTTCCTTGTTCGTATTTGCTTGCTGTAAAACATAAAACACGAATGCATTATTACTCATAAATCATGTAACACTGCTTCAATATCATTTTGTCCTCAATACAATATCCATGTAGGCCTCAACAGATGTAACCATTTAGCACATGGCGATGAAGATAATGTAAATCAGGGTATATTTTTGAGCTAATATACATGTACTTTATGTCAGGAAAACAAAAAAACTAACACAGACAGTCTAATCTTTTTCTATAAATGAACTGAATACACTGGTCGTGTCTATCTTAAAGACCTACTCCAATGAAAATCTAAAGTTATGTGGAAGATGGACCTAAACCACAGTTCTAAGTTGTGTCCAGGCTCATCAGTAAATTATACAGGACCACTTACATCAAAAAGAGTGAGCATGTAATCCTTGTCGATATCCACATTTAAAGCCTTCATCAATTTGGACACTTCTCTCTTGTCCACTCCGCCATCCTCATCCTTGTCCGCCTGTTTGAAGGCATCCTCAATCCACATACCAAGTGTTAAGGAATATATCCCCCAAGTTGAAGTGTGACTATACCATGTTTAGACGCAGCACTACGCGGTTGTCGACCGATACGGGATTCGTTTATTTCATTTAAACAGAATGAGAGAATGAAGGATGTAGTTTTCACTCAGTTTTCTGGAGGAAAAAAAAATGTTAAGTTTTATAACAGGCCAAAAGTTCCACAGTTCATCATTGACAAAAAGTAGAAGACGACACGGCCTTGAAAACGTCTGAGCGAAAGCACCTATGTCTTAACTCAGACTGACCACGCGAAGTCTACGTCACCGCTTCACTCGCAAGAGTGTATCTATGCACACCACTGGCTATCTGACACGTGCCGACTATCCGGGCTTCTCACAGGTCGTGACATGGAGCGTCCAGTTGAGAATGTAACTAAATTGTCTTTGTAATGAGAACCATCAACCTTACGTTGTGCACTATTCAACTTCTATGATGGGATTCCCCCACAGCCCCTAACTCTGTTGTGCCCAACTTTTTGCCACTCAGGTGATCAAAAGGGCCCACAAACTACTGTAGCTTTGACTGTGTGAATACAACTTTGAATGTGCGAATCCAACTTTGACTGTGTGAATATAACTTTGACTGTGTGAATACAACTTTGAATGTGTGAAAAGAAGCTTGTTGTTTACCTTAAAATTCAGATGCATTAAATACAGGAACATGAACTATCTCTTTCCACACATTACATTTTCAACAGACAACAGTAAATCAGTGGGTTACATGCAATTTACGCTATGTTTATCACTATATTTCTATTTTTATTTGACTCAGTGTTCCAAAAGGCCAACACCCAATTACAGGGCCAAAAGAGAGATTTATGCTAATATAATTTAGAAGGATTTATTTATTTATTTATTTGACTGGAGTTTTAAACCGCATTTATTTCACTTATACAATGGTGACCAGCATTATGGTGGGAGCAAAATGAGCACAGCCAGCAGATGCCCCAACCATAGCAAGACACGTGTTATCAATGACAAGGGCTGGTATAACCTGTAAAAGCCATCTCTCCAAAATGGCAGGGAGTGTTCTAAACCTGAGATCATGAAAGGATATTTCTCATGCTCTTTCTGTTCCTCAACGAAGCGGTCCCTGTGCACAAGGTAGGTCAGACCCTGTACCCACTTCTCCTTCTCAGCTTCAGTCCTGGCCAGCAGGTGGATGACTTTGTGCTTCCCGCCAAGGATCACGCTAAACAACAACTGCTTCTGTAACACAACAGCCAGCGCAGCGCTGAAGCTATTAAGTGAATTATGTGATTTTTGTTCAATGCCATACTGAAGATATATTTCATTTTTACGATGTTGGAGAGTTTCATGGGTGGAGGAAACTGGTGTTTCTTCCTTGGTGTTTTATGCCGTGCTCAAGAATATTTCACTTATACGATGGTGGCCAGCCACGACTATCCACAGGTTGCTGGCGGACCTTCCATGTATGACTGTAGAGGAAGCCTGCTTGAGCTGGGTTTGAACTCACAGCGATCGCACACAGAGGTCCCTCGTGATTGAAAGGCAAGCTCCTTTAACCACTCCAGTGTGCCAGAGCCTGCTCCCTAAAACTCCATTCAGTGTAAACAACAAAACTTCACAACACGTCACATATGACTAGGGCACCAACTGGTGGAGTTTTTACTTAATCAACAGTATAAGTTAATACTGACGTCAAGAAATAACAATTATCTCATTGCTTCTTATATATATATATATATATATATGACAGTATGAAGTGGGATACACTTGGAAAATCAGCCTAGGAAACTGGGGGGCAAATAAGGGTACACTCTGGCAATGTCTACATACATGCGCAGTAATGGCTTGGTTTCACAGAACTTCCTAAGATCAGTAAATTTATCAAGTTGGTAGTTTTTGGCTTAAATCCAATAAGGAGTGTTTCCACCCCCCCCCCCCCAAAAAAATTACTCACTGGGTTAACACTGATTAAACTACAATGAGCAACACAGATGACAGCCTCTGAGGTTTTAAATCAAGCTGTATTAAGTCATTAACAAGTTTTATCTGTTAACTGTAACCGATGAGCATTCTACATGGGTTGGTGAGAAACATGAGCCAGCACCTTTAATTAAAACAGCAACAGTCCGCGTTACTTACATTTGAACCCTTTAACCGTTTGGAAAATTCCTTTGTTCCATCACGGATGTCACGTATTTGAGACAGCTTGACTGGAAAAAAATGAACCAAATCTATTCATCAAAACAAGCTGGAAACTTGGGCAAAACAGATATTATTTTACTTGCATGTTACACCTTAACTTTTTGTTACAACATTTCATCTCCATTCTGTCTACCATACCATGATATTTTAATGTAAATACCCACAATGACAAACTTCTTATTACTAGTAATAAAGAGATAAGATAACCGTTGCAAGATCTGAACTCTGCATACTTAGGGTCTTACAGTATGAGATGACACACATGAAGCACCTGTCTCTCCATATGTTTTTGTGTGCCAGTATGATTCAACTGACCATTTGAAGGTTTCTTATAACACAGACAGACTGTGGCTACCAAGTGTAATACAACGATGTACATGTATATGGGACTCCCCTTACCTGATGCTGTTAATACAACCTCACACACACATCCCACATCCTATGAATGTTGCCGTACATGTATATTACACAAAAGCCTGCCATATTACGTAAGCATGACTGCCTCCATTCACTCTGCATGTCTGCGGGTCTTCTACTTGCTGCACTTATCTCTTGGCACACATGGCTAGCAACAGATGCACCCGAGTTACCCACCTACATGTGCTGTGAGTGTTTGTGTTTTCAGGCATGATGACAGAATATGAACACCCCTCAACTGATACATTTTTTATGTGACTTACAAAAAACTTCCCAATTTCTGAGATAAAACACTGGAATCAGTCATTATGCTGGACATATAAGTTGTGGGCTTGTTTGTTGTTGTTGGTGTTGTTGTGGCATTGCTTTCAACTTAGTCCTGCTAATGGATAGCAGACCACCTGTCTGCTGCTAGCTGGTCTTACTCAGCCAGACAGGTTTTTTCAGCAATGGCTCTGATCCAAAAATAGCAAGTAATGTCAGTGTCTGCTCAAAGTCTACAACACCCCACAACCAACCCTACCTGAAACGGTCGGCCTGCCAAACATTTTTTCTGAGCCATCGTATGTTAGTCGATTTTTCTCCCTGTCCAGAAAATAGAATCTTGAGTAGACTTTCTTTGGCCCTTTGATTTTCAACAGGTCGCAACCCTTTTCCAGTTCTTGCAGAATAGGCTCCACTGTACAAGATAAGACAAAGCAAACATTTACAAACCACACTAAATCAAACACAATACCTTCAGCAGAAACAAGAAGCAAATGTCATCATAATGAGGCCGTGAGAATGTAACAATGTATCACAAATGTATATATTGCTAGCATAAAAAGACAGTCAAAGCCTTAATAGCCCACACATGTAAAAACACTAGTAGTCTCTAAGTAATAAAGAGCTGAGCAACTTGAGAAATTAATACAATTAACACATAAACCAGTTCAGTGTCAGCATGCCTCTGCCCAAAAAAATGTCACCAATCTATCATCAGAAACTTGATCCATCTGCGTACATGATGCAGACAGTGTTGATTTTCTATCCTCTACATGTATATAAGCCAACAAAGCCTACATGAAAAGAATCCATTCAAACGGTACAAACATGGGTATATACAGGTAAGCTGTTGGGTCAGACAACCTACATGTACATCAAAGACTGCAGGCGGTGTACGTTTACAAAGTACAGTCTGTTTAAAGTACCATATCTCTTCCTGCTAACAGTAGTTCACATGCTTGAAAGACTACTTTGGAACACATATGTAAAAAATTCTTCACTATAGCATAAGACACCAGCCAAATAAATAAATTTTAAACACACAAAGTTTTATTTATAAAATAAAAGGGAAGCAGAAAATTAATACAAAGACATGTACATTTCCAACAGCATGTTCCATTTGCATGTTCTGCATAACAATATTTCATCAGATGACCTTAGAGTAAACTTCTGGGTCAATCAACATCTGGTGTGGAGTTTTATAAATTGCCCAGTAATTCTGATAGCCAGAGAGTAAGGGAAGAGTGATAGACCTCCCTGCTGAAGTGATTCCTTCTGTAATGTGTAACATGGCACAAAGTTCAACACACAGTGAGTGCACAAACACACACGATGTATGCATAAACTTGCTGTTGTAAGGGTGACCCAATGAAGAAAGTCTGGACAGTTTTGTAGCCACAACAGAGAAAACTAAAATGACACAATCATCACTTCAGACAGGAATGCAACTCTACATGTACTGGATTTTTTGGTGCACTCACCTTAAACACCCTTATTGTGAAGTGGTTTCACCTAACAACTAGCCAATGCAAAGGCTGAGATGCATACATTTATAGGGTTATCTCCTCTCAACACTAGACAGGACACCCTATTCAGTAAGAGCATAGTAGGCCATCCTTGAAAAGTTCAATGTTGAAGGTAACAATCGTATGACAAAAAAAAGGGTCGGTCAGTAGGAAGCCTTTTTATTTTTGCCAATGAAATAGATAAGGATTTTAAGAAATTACCATGGAGAGAATGAAAAACAACATATTCCATCGAAAGACCAATAAAAAGTTTAGAGTAGGGCTCCTTTTTTTTTAAAGCTCTGTCTAGTTACTCAAAACAACATATCTTTAGTGATGACCTAGTCAGTGTTCCTGCAGTTTCAAGCTTTTTCAAGGCTTGTTCAGGCCCAAAATTCACATTTTCCAGGCTACTCGGAATAAATACATGTATGATGTATTCCACACATACATGTAAACTCCGCAATGAGAGAAGTAATTTCAGTGTTGTTCGGAAAACAGATTTCTCGCTATGACTGAGAATGCAAGCATAAACATTACATACAGCTCAGGTTTGTCCTTCAGTCTCAACTCCATGGCTTTTCCATGCTCAACTACAAAAACCGACCTTCCAGGCTTTTCAAATTCAACGTTTTCTGGTTGCAAACGGTGAATGATTTTCCCGCAGAATACCAGTGCATGTGTTATGGTACAGAGCTGAACCTGCAGGCACAAGCATTCCAGGTTATTGTCCCATTATGATCAGTAATAACACATGGTTGAACTATGTCCCTTGCTATGAAATAAAAACTCTCAACATCTTGGCTGCCAAAGAAATGCTATATGTACACATGTACACTGTACTCACTGCTTCTTTCCTGGTGCACACAATTTAACATAGGACTTCGCAATGTGAATAAGTAAAAAACTGAACTATTTTGGGTGGGTCAATTTGAAAATGTGTACACATTTTCATGCCATTATTTGTCATAAGATAGCAAATTTGTGTACTTGTCAAGAGAAACAGCTAGAGTGTAGGCTTCCTCATAAAACTAAACAAGATGATGTTTTGTAAACTAATGACCAAAACTGTGAATTCATGATATTTATTATCCTTATGTATTTGGTCAGACGCAGACATAACTTTCCCCATGTTTTTAAATAAACACACGTAGCATACGTCATGGTGGTGATACAAAATTCGGTTTTATGTCAGAAACACCTAAAAAAAACAAGTTCCTAAGGTTTTTGCTGAAGAAAGCTGCTCAACAGAAGTTAACTACGAAAAAAGGCATTCCACATTCACAATGCTTTATGATGGCTTCAAAGGAAGGACAAATCAATACAGATCTTAACCTGGTTTCATGTTACCTGGATGTCTAAAGTTTGTTTATTTTTACGATCTAGAAATTGTTGAAAGGCTTAACTGTAAATGTTCAACCACTGCAAACGAGCCAAACAGGTTCATCAATTATTTTAAACAAGGCACTCAATAAATCAGTGTTGCCTTAAGGTGGGATTCTACCCTTTAATGGCCAATACTGCCAGGAATGTGTCACTACCTCAATCTGGTCCAATATTTGTGGTGTACAGACACAACCCTTAATTACCCCACGCTTCCACAAAAAGGGAAGGATGTTAAGTTGGGACTGCTTGTTTGTCTGTCTGTCTGCCAAATGCCAATAACTGTTCCAAATATTACTTGATTTTGATAAAAGTTTGTGTGCTGGTCCATTTTGTGCAATCTACACAAATGAAAAAACAACTTTATGTATTGGTTATTTTAGGCTGACAGTTACACTGCGATTCTCTTAACGACACATCTCAAAGTATTCCACAGTACACTGAACTTCATGACAGAAATTTGTCAAGAAAATTTATTGACCAAAATGAAGAAAACCCATCATCACAAAGTCTCTTTTGGTCTCCTCTTTTTATTGAATGAATTATATGTTCTATCTAAAGATTGTCATAATATTATATATATGTACCGGTATTATTAGTTACATGGTTAATGAGTGAAAGGATACGAAACTTTATGAGATTTCTTGACCCCATATACTTTCATGTCCTTTCACTCAGTAACAAATTTATCCTGTGGAAGACTCTAAAAACTACACTGAAATTTGTTTTTTGAAAAACAAAACAAGCTTCAACAGTAATTTCCTGTCACATACATGAGCTTTGAATTACCAAGCTGTGGTGTCTGAATTATGGCATCATAATGTTACTCACAATGTTCATTCGACATTCTTTTGTAACATTATGATGTTGGTGTCATTGTTGGGTCACACTGTAACAGTTGCGTCATGGTTTTCTCCCTACTGCTGAGTTATCAGACACATATAGCATATGCTTCAGGTTATTGAGTTATGTGCATCAGTCAGGTGACCATTACTGCCCAATCAAAAGCAGAGGATTTTGTCTGATGTGGGATCAGTTACATTGCTGGGTACTGTGTGGGTATCAGGGTGGGTCATGTACCCACCCACATATATACTGTACATGTACAGCCAAGTAACTCTCTCTTCTAGGACTTTAGACAATGACACAAAACAGATACAAACTGAATATGTATAGATGACGGAAACTGGAGTAGCAATACACCTGTATACCACACTGTATATACAAGTATACACTGCATGTACAAATACACTCCTCCACACACCAACACAAGTGTACACACAGTCAGGAAAGCACTCCCCACACTGAGGCCTATTATCACACAGGCACATGTTTTCAATTCAGTTCCCTGTTTAATATAAAGCTTACATGTACTTGTACTTCTTAGTAACCTTGACATCTAATAAAATTATCAACAACATGGTTGATAAACTATAGACATACATGTATATTAAAATATTCAGGCACACAGAGCTGTTACACAAAAGGTTATAAACACATAAAGTTACAAAAACCCTGCAATTAAATGAAAGTGGCCTGCTAATTATGCTTTCTGATGATGTTTGGACAGTCTGACATCTTATTAACATAACTGTAGTTTAATATTTAATGCAAATACCCGACATCGCCAGGCCTGTGGTACCTCCTGTGGCACATGTCACAATGCATCTGTATCCACATTCACTATACCTTCATTCAGTTTAACTCACACACTGCCGGTACATGTAGTATTGACAGTAGCTGAGAAGTACAGGTATATGTAACAGTAGGATCTGTATGGCAAGGAACATGTCGCAAGCTGTTGAATTTTTTTTTTGGGGGGGGGAGGTGAGGCTATTTTCCTTTTCCATAAGTTTTTCTGTAACATTATAGCTGATGTACTGTTTTGGGGCACACCCTAAACCTTGGATCAGATAGAACAGGGAATGTGTTCACAAACTTGGGGTCAGAATGCTCTATTTTGGTGAGAGTTATAGGCTGTGGCAAATTTTGTAACCTTATCCTGCCTATGTAGCATATCCTGTCACAACCATGTAATTAGCCACATACCAGGACACAGTCACTTTAGAAGGCAGACATACAAGTTGGTCCAGGGCCTACCATGTAAAATAAAGCTTTGTGTTCTTAAATTAAATGTGCATGTATTCCTCATGAATATCATTTTGATAATAGCTTATCCAAGTAAAAGAGTTGACAACCTCATCCCCCCCCCAAATCCCCCAAACTCCATTTAATTGAAGACTATGAGATAAATCTTATTGCAGGAGATAACTCTGAACTCAGAAAACTTTGATCTGGAAGGGCATAATTGTGTGCTCAGTATTCCCTGCCCTTGTATTGAATATAATGGTGCTAACCTTTAGCAAGGAACGGAAGCGTTTCTTTGAATTACAGTCTTTATCAAGCAACATAAATGCAGATATTTGCGTTCTACTCTGTGGTCTAGCATCACACTGTCCAGTCAAATACATGAACGTGTCATGGTGAGTGTATATGATATAGGTGTGGCTACTACGGCATGTGATATACCATGTATGTGCACACTTATATGTGTATGTGCACACTTATATGTGTATGTGCACACGGTCTGGTCTCCCAGGCAAGTCTATTCTACCCAAATCCCCATAATCATGTATTTATTATACGGTACACCCAATTAAAGCTAAATTATGCAGTGGCCTGTGAACATCAGTTATTGCTATCTATTATTAAAAAAAGAAGAAGAAAATCTACAAAACTCTCCTTTAACATATTTTTGCCCTTACACAGGGGACTTATCATGACGGTACACTTTGCATTGAGTGTGAGACTCTATGAGACAAACTGAAAGACTGAAGGACATGAAATAAAACTGCAAATCAGAATGGGCATAAGCCATATATGTACATGAAGGTAATTAATGTTTATTTAATAAAGCCATGAACACCTGATACAACATTTACCAAAGGGCTTGAGAGCGTACAAAACTACCATGCTCAAACGCAAGTGTTTAGTCAGGTTATAGAAATTTTAATTGAAAAGCACTTTTCCGGATGTATTTCAGTGCACCCTCAGTTGACAAAAGTGTCGCAATAGCATTATGATGAAATCTGTCAACTATAACTCATGTACAAGTACCGTCTGGCCTGTACCCAGTACATACCATTCATGCGTCTACATGAGAAATTTAACCTACATGCCCTCACCCAGCCATATAACAGGAAAAAAGTCAAGTTCTTACTTCCGACAAGATTCATACAGATGTACAGATGAATGAATTTAGAACATATACATATAAGATCATAACTACTGTTATACCTGAACAGTATTGTAAAATCCTTCAGTATGGTGTTGAACACCAGACATATGAATAAATAGACAGGTTCTGACCGATGGTAATCTCCTTCAGGTACGTGTATTACACCACGCATCAGAAGTAATAAGACACACAGGGTGACAATACTAATATTTATCAGCGAGCCCTTAGGTCACCTCTATCATGTGTCACGTTGAAACACCTACATATAGACTACGTAATCCACCAGTTTGCCAAATGATAAGACCCTCTTTAATGTACAGAGGCCACAACTACAACGAAGACCTGGCTCCTGTACGTACAACTACACAAAGACCTGGCTCCTGTATGTACAACTACACAAAGACCTGGCTCCTGTACGTACAACTACACAAAGACCTGGCTCCTGTACGTACAACTACACGAAGACCTGGCTCCTGTATGTACAACTACACAAAGACCTGGCTCCTGTATGTACAACTACACAAAGACCTGGCTCCTGTATGTACAACTACACAAAGACCTGGCTCCTGTATGTACAACTACACAAACACCTGGCTCCTGTATGTACAACTAGACGTACGTTATGCATTGTTCAGACACTAGTTTGAGTCGTTAACAACAGCAGTTCATGCACGGTGCAGGCTGATTGTCTCACAACAAAGGCTCTACATAAGTAAGGCTCAACCTCAAATAATGGCTACACATATGCTGTTGTACTGAAATTAATGAGAAAATCTGGACAATGGTCACATGCTTTTCATGGTACTTATGGACACTGACCTAAAATTTCGCTCAAAAAAATGAATTTTTAGACCAAATAAATGTCATAGAAGATTATTTCTAGGTGCCGAAACCTGCAAAACAAATTCCAAAATACCTTTCTAAGATCAACAGAACCTGCAGAATCCGTTAAATTGCACAATTTACATTACAAGTGGGATGTTATATACTGAAGAATGATTGTAAGTAGACAGGGCATGGAACAGCGCACAAGCACATGTAAGAAGAAACCTTCAACAATGGTTTATGTACGGATATGTGTTACTGTACTTAAGTAAAGGCATTCCGGAACAACTGAAAAATAAAGACAAACTGCACAAGGGTCTTAAAATTTGTTTACAAATATATGGTACAATGATACATACGTAGTGCACTTTAAACAGTGAACTGCTGGTGATGAATTCAGCTAACACAAAGTTTCCTGTAGCTGAAGTGGAGTTTGAGCTTGTAGCCTATTGCTATAGAATCAAGTCAAATATCAACAGTATATAAATACATGTTGCTCAAAATGTACAATTACTGTCATGAAATGACATAGGGGCATCTTTCAAATAATCCCAGGGATAACCTGTGTCAGCATCAGTATGCTATGATGCATGTGCCGTGTGATACTGCATGCCTTGTGCCATGTTAACATTGCGGCCTGGGGCCCTGTATGCCCACAGAGGGGAGGGGAACCACAGTGCACTATCAATCAGAAAGATCATCACACATAAGCCAATCAATCAGAAATCACGTTCCCCATGGTCTTGGCTATTGTAAGCACATACTGCGGCATGTGTTCTGCGCGAGGTTTAACCAGGAGTAGCCAATCAAGTTGATGGTGTGGGGATACGTGCATACACAGCCCCAGGGGATTCCATCACCTCTTCCCTCATCATAGCTGCCCTGAGGGTAAAGCAGTCACAGTTAGAGGTGCACGGCTGTGACATGACCAGCCAGTATCGCACAGGTTTATACATACAATATATATCTACAGCTGATATCTCTGTCAGTAACAACTCTATTAAAAACATACTGTATACATTGATTGCAGCAATAAATGGCGTGTAATTAGCCTGCCATGCAGATGAGGATGCTGGTCACAAAACAGTCTGTTCTATTCATCACATTGGATAATCACTGCTTCGAAAATAAAAAATATACAGCTCAGTTTATTAATACATAAAATTGGGTAAAAGGATCAAAACAAAAAAGTTTTACAAAAATAGAATTTATGCTTCACAAAATTACACTAACGCTCATTTCTGTAGCATGACGCAACAGACAGCATCATCACTGTAAGGTACCTGCTACCATTATGCATGTATTTTATATCCATCAGGTTGACATAAAGTTCCTTCACCACTTGTGTATCTAGATCTTTCAAGTATGTCACTGTCACATCAGCAAAGCATAGACAGAGAATGAAATGGGTGTTAAAAACAGCACCCGTAAAGAATGCAAACAAAAAGTCGTCAAGCAACTCTGACACAGTGCATTTCCATATATTAATCTTCTTGACAAAGCTTCATGCCAATGTACATACATGTAAGTTTATGCTCTGAGCTAGGTCAGCCCTAGTGATCTATTTACAAGTAACATGTTGTTTGTATAACATTCCTGCTACTTAACTTTATAACTTACTCACTGTTTTCAATGTTAATGTTTTTACACAAATAAGCAGTTCAACTCCACAGTCACAGAAATCCATGCATTTCTAATGCATTATACATGGTTAATACCATGAATGCTATTCTCACTAACTTGGCCACAGAAACAAGTATATTAAAAAGTAAACACCTGGAAATCAAGTTGGAGGAATGGGTTGAAGCTTTTTTTCTTCAGAAATCTACTACAGCGAAGTTGCATTAAGCCAAGATCAGGCATTCCAAATTCTGCAAGGCTCGAGATTTACACTCCTCTTCACTCCTGAATTTGTCAAGTACTAGCAGTAAAATGCATACAGTTAAGGCTCACAGAGTACATGTAAGCCATGATTATAACTGTAAATCTACCTGAACACATACAGGTTACACTCTAAACCCGTTCACCTATGTACATGTATTTCAAAGGCCCCACAATATACATGTTCATGTAGTACTTAATCCAGAGTAAAGGATATCTTTCAGAGGACATTCTAGGCTTTAATGCAGGTCACCTTGGGTTAACAGGAGACTGCATACTTGAGCATATGTGAGCATGAATACATGAGTAAGTAGGTCAGACAGATTTACACTGCATGGATAAGAATAGAAAAGAAAGTTAGAACAAATCACACATTCATATGTGAGAGGTACAAATGTGGCACTGGTACTTGTACATATGTGGAACACTTAGCATATGTCTGCTTGTACACCTACTCTCTTGATATCCTTAAATGTGTATGTATCTATACTTGGTGTTTACAACATACATGTACTCAAAAAATTTTAGTCATATGACAACAAGGATTCCTTAGTATGTACATGTATACATATAGTATATCCTAATTCCTCAACCTTTTCGCATATGAAAGAGCAACTTTGAGAGCAATTTATGCACATTTTTAATTTAATTTTGGAGACAAAACTACAATGGTTGGATTGGTCAGTTTCAGGGCTTCACAAAAAGTCTAATTTCATCGGACAACACAGAATAATGCCTTCATTATATGCTTGAATAAACACCTTGAAAATATGCGAAAAGGTTGAAGTATTACGACTGTCTTCTTGTGGCAGGGTGAGTACATGCCCCCAAAGTGCTGCGGCTAATGGAACATCCCAAGACACCAGACATGACACCCCACCCAGTCACATTATACTGACACCGGACTGCCCAGCTCTGTTTCCTTTCTCCAACCTCACAGTGCTGAGTGCAAAGCGAGGGAGCAACAATTACATGTACCATTTTTAAAGTCTCTGGTAAGACAGGGCCCAGGAATGACCCTGGGTTTTCTGACTTCTAGACGGTATACTTCAATGAGACAAACCTGACAACAAAAATATGCACAGGTTCATTCTGCCCTACAATGTACATGTATAATATGAGTTTTAATACACTGTACTCTTACAAGTACTTTTCCCTTTAACTTACAGGTACACAATGTTCTGTACATTTGCACATGCCAAGGTGAACATTTACAGAAGATGTCAACAGGTATGCTGTATATATTTTAGCACGACGGTAGAGGCTTTCAACCCTCTTAAGCTTGGCATGGCTGCACATGTGCCACATGTACCCTAAGTGACCATGTTATAAATATCTTATCACGGCTTACATATCTCTTCATGAATATTCACAAGTACAGGTACCACATGCTTTGCCAGGCACCTTTGCATTCGGTACAGTGTTATTCACGTACAGTACTATTTGGCACTATTTATGTTCAGCACAGGTATAAGATTTAACACACGGGAGAATTGGCTTACAGGTAAATGGTGTACATGCACTTATTAAGGTCAACGGCATTAAGCCATTCTACTCCCACACTGAGGCTTTAATTCCACCCACCTCTGGTATTTGTTGACTCTACCCTGTTATAGATTTAATAGGAACACCCCACCCCCAGCCCATACAGCCATTAAAAAAAGCACAAGTCCCACAGCCACTAAACCTGTACTATACCCCCCATACAAACGGTTTTACTAAAAACAAATGAACTTTAGTGGCAACAAAACCTTAACTTGTATCTAGCAAAACAGTACTAAGACTTGTCATGCTTTCTTCACAATTTTACATGCAGGCACAGGTACTTTATTTATTTATCCCTTTCAGGCCTTCCATGACACCAGAGAATTATTTTCCTAAAAACACTACTTTACTATGTCCCTAACATCTCAGAAATATTACATATATATAAATACAGAGCAATAAAAAATAACTCTTTTACCAGTATACTGTTCATTTATATATTAGCCTTAGCATATTTTTTATTTAAAATGCGAGGAGTCACAATATAAATGTATGATGGCATCAACTCAGTTATGTTCATATTATTCCCTAAACGACTGGCTATTAGACTGCACGATCCTTTCATACAATTCCTGGTAAAGTTTAATTACCAAGTTATATTCACAACAATTCTGACCTTCAAATAATCAATGCAAAATCTGATAAAATAGTTACCAAGGCAACAAAGTTCAATTTACAAAACGATACGCTCATTATTTTGTGAAGGCTCTGTTATCTTTGTCAGGATCAATTCATACCTGAGGCATCTAAAATTAACTCAGCTACAAAGCCCGTCTGATCATCATAATCTTTCTTTTTATCCAGGCCTAACAAGTAGGTGTTCAAGTGCATAGATACACAAGTACAGTATACATCCATGCATCTGCTTTGAAAAAGGCTGACATGAATTTTTCTTCTTCAGTGTCGCTACATTTTGTAATCTACAGGATAGTATCTGCTTTTTTGAGATTGTTGTTATACCTGTATGTGCAAACTACAAACCTATGCCACACGTAATGTCACACCAAGCAGAGCACCCGCACTAAGAATGATCAAATATGGAATTGTTTCAATACACAATAACACAATGCCCACTAATTACAACAATAACATCCTGCTACACCAGAACAACTATTCACTGATTTTGATAATGGTTTTGTTTGAGTTTTTTTTTGTCTTTTCAGGGACATTTAAATTATCTATTATTTATAGACAGCAAGTATTTAATGTTTACATACAACGTACCTATCATAATACTGTCAGGTGAAGCACAAGCCTACAGTTTTTCTTGCTTCCAATTTTAAATGTATTATCTATCTAGTTATAAATTTTCAATGCAAAATATGCAATTTGACAATGTAAAGTAATGGATTTATATTTATTATAGAGGACAGTAGCAAGAGCTCAGAGTATAGATACTGTAAATTGATTGAAAAGATAGCCCAAATGTTACAACTCATAGTGGTAATTGACATGCATGTGTCCTTCTTGAGAGTTAACTTCAAATAATCTGGTTATCATTAAATGTGCCCTCTTTGTTATATGCCAAACATAGATCAACATAACAAGCACACAATTATCTCCACTTGAATAGTCGCTTTTATTTTTTATATCTCCACTTGAACAGTCGCTTTTATTTTTACTTCTAAAATTTTGTACACAGATCTAGGTGAACAGCTGAGCATGCACAGTTACAGACATGCATGCATGCAATCAATGAATGTAGCTACCGCAGTGAATGTAAGTGAAGCATTTTCGATCGATTCGACTTGTGGGAAAGTCGGTTGTTCCCGTATAACGGCTACGGGACGGTTGGTACGTCAGTAGGTTCACAAATAGGGTAAATGTAATTCGTTTCTGGGGAACCTGGAAAACTAAAGGTTTAACTGTTTCACAACACCACTACGACGATTTCCCACATGATTTCTGAAGTCAAACAACCGTCAGCTAGAGGTAAACCACTTGTGCTGCCCGGAGTTTCGTTGACCTGCCCTGGCACTGCTCGAGTCGTCTATGTTGTGATCCAGTTGAACGTGTCACCGTGCTCTGCACCGACTTATCGCACAAGAAAAGTTCAAGGCTAAAACTTAAACTTATAGTCTCTAACAAACCGATCGTCACAAAACTTGACCAAACTGCAAACTTAAAGTGTACTTACTGTCAGGTAACGGTGACACGGACGCCATGGCCGAGGTACTTCACCGCAACAGACTCGTGAGAAATGGAAGTCCTGTAGTTCTTTTGGCTGACTGCCTGTAGCTCAACCCAACCCATTCGGCTTCTCTTGTGTGGAAATAGCTCCGGAGAAGTTGCACTCGGCTAGCCAGGTCACGTGATCAATCCCGTTAGCCAATCTGATGGCAAACAAGTCTCGTATGTGTTTTAAAACCAGCTGTGAACTTCACTAATATTTACCCGTGGCTTTCAGCATAAAGTAATCTGCGGAAAGTTTTAACACTTACACAGGTTATAGTCATAAACACAGATGTTTTAAGACTGTAAGGCCGCTACGTCTATTTAATCCGTTTACGCTCTATGGATATTTGGGTTCCTCTGATATTAATGGTAGCTGGTACTACTATGTAAATAATAGTCTCAGATGGTAGCAAGGATTTAACATGGCGTCTATTTATAAATACATGTATATGCAAAATTTACGGGCTGATCCAAATTCCAACACTGGGGATGCACAAAATAAAGGTTTCGGTGCAACAAATTTATAATAAAATATATAGACTGTTCGGGTCAGTTATATTGCAAGGAAACAAATTGCTTGCCAGTGGGAATCCCGGAATTCATTAAATATGCAAAACATAAACAGAGATCAGGCTGGTTTTCCCTCATGACCTGATCGAAGTTACACTACGTCAAACCGCAAACACAATTTTATCATAATCGGACAACACCTTAAACAGCTTTTGTGCGGAAACCAGAGGCCAATGAGATTCAAGGAAGTGCTATTAAATACGCAAGAATTATGCACTGAGCATGCGTGCTGGTTTATAAACTTAATCTGACGCACACACAAAATGAACAAGCCAGCAAGAATTCGTAAAATCAGATATGTAGTGCAGATATTACTACCATGAGATGGGGGGGGGGGGGAGAGGGGCATAAAGACATTACGTGGCCGTGGTATACAGTTCACACATGCAAGACCGGGTGACAGATATCACATTGCAGTAGACCGTTTTAACCAATTCTCAGCAAGATGAGCTGTTTCTGTGTTTTGTTTTGTTTTTTGGTTTTTTTTTTTGGTTTTTTTTTTCTTTGTTTTTCTTGGGGGGGGGGGATGAAAGTGTTGACCTAATGCGTGACATATATATATTCCTTTATACGTATGTGATATAAGTTTATAAATATGCACAGGGGTTGTATATAGCTCTGTTTGTCCAGAAACATAATTACTAAGGATGAGCTGAAGTTTGTCTTATCCCACCGGTGTTCAATCGTATAGGTTATTCCAGTCCAACTTGCGTGTACATATATAAGTGTTCAGTAATGTCCTGTCCTCAGCGAACGAAAACTGCATGTGGAAATATTTGAACTCACCACAAAATGTGACCGCCAATAGTTATTAACACTGATATGAGTGCAAACATTGGCAACCCTGTTTATGTTTGTGGCGAACTGATTACTCTTTGGTAAGTGCAAATATGATCAGAGACGGAACAAATTGGTGATGTAGCCTACTTGAGGTCAGTGCACAGCTATTTGAATAGTCCATTTAAGGTTATTCACACCAATCATCGGTATACTGCATCTCCAACCGTATTTATTTATTTACTTGATTGGTAATTTACGCCGTGGTCAAGATTATTTCACTTAAACGATGGCGGTCAGCATTATGGTGGAAGAGCCCGGGAAAATCCCACGACCATCCGCAGGTTGGTGGCAGACCTTCCAACGTACGACATCCGATATAGACAATCGCGATGTATAACTCTCGTGTACTCAATAATTCACCCTATAATTGTCCACTAAAGGCGCTAAGAGATCCTTGTATCCGAGATAGAAAGCATGTGTATATTAGTTAAAATTGTTTTCATTTCCAGTCATGGCTTAATCTGTACAAATCCAAATTTGGCCGTGTGTGAGGAATACACATTTGGATTTCGATCTATGCATGCAGTATTTTATTTGGGCTGAATGAACAGAGAAACTGAATAATAGGTTCATTCTCTACATACACAGCACGTAACTCCCTTCTCCAGTATTTAATTGATTTATTTATTTGATTGGTGTTTTACGCCGCACTCAAGAATATTTCACTTATACAACGGCGGCCAGCATTATGGTGGGAGGAAACCGGACAGAGCCCGGGAGAAACCCACGACCATCCGCAGGTTGCTGGCAGACCTTCCCACGTATGGCCGGAGAGGAAGCCGGCATGAGCTGGTCTTGAACTGACAGCGACCGCATTGGTAGGCTTTGGGTCATTGTGCTGCGACAGCGCGCTAACCGACTGAGCCCCTACAGTGTTTAAGGGCATTGTTTAGGTGGTATTGTAAATGAATTCTCTATGATGTTGACAGTTTTAATAATACAAATGTCGCCAGATCAAATAAGTGTAAAAACGTGACATTCTATAAGTTAAATTGTTGATCTGTGACAAGATCAAGGAGAACTTCTTTTAGGATTACCCTTTTCACTCACACCATACATTTCACAAATCAGGAACTTTATTTCAACTGAAACGTCTTTAACCCCGATGTCTTATAGTTCGGGCAACTGCTCCAATCAGATCTGGATTTATGATGCGCAGAATTTGTGATGACACACAATATAACTTCGACTAAGGTTACCGCCATTATCAAAAGCTGATGCGTTGTCCGTTGTAGAAACCATTAGAAGGAATTTGTCAAGTACCAGACAAGAGGAAATAATATGGTTTCCTTAGAACTAGAGACGTTTTCCTTCATATCCTTTTCATCAGACCATATAGCCATTCCTTCATACTAGTTTCATAAACCACATAAATATAGAGGCCTATGCGCGAAACTATCAACTCGGAGGCGATAGTATATATAGGCCTACGGACTGCCTAGCACGTAAAATTACAACTATAATGTTCCCAGCGTTTCATATACGATGTATGGGACGGCCTATATAAATTTACCAGAAAAGAAATACATTTTTATACAAATTATCAAGCAGAATGGTGCTCCAGGTCAATATAACAACTAAATCGATTTCTAATACAACCTTCCATACCAACCACAAAACAAGTTAGAAAGTATACAAAAATCTGTAAGAAATGCAAGGAGTAGTCCGCATGTTTAAAAACAGTTCCGGAAAAACATAAGGAATATTGTGTAGGAATGCAAATTTAATCAGTATCCAAATGCAAAACCCTATACATGGATATTGCTATATAACCCAGAATTAATTGCTTTCTACCACAAAAGGCGTATACAGGTACATGTATATGTCACACGTGAGAAAGGTTGTTAGTAATTTGCCAAAGGTCGACAGGAAATGGTGAGCGAGGGAGCTTTTGTACAGGTGTATATTACATAGCTAAAGCAAGAACAAAAACCACTTTACTTTACTGCCAACGTATGACCAAGGGACACCTACACCAAGTGCTGTGGGTTCGCTGATCTGGCCCAATTGCCTTAGTATTTTTTTGTGTGAAAGTGTTTGCCTAACGCATGTCATGCACATCAAACGCCGTTCCTTTTCCCAGTATGTGGTTTCATGAGTGTAACCTTCTTAAGTGTAATTAGAGGACTGCATGGATAAAAGCACCATAATTAATGACGGATTGGACTTTGCTTTCCCCGACCAGTGTTGAAGTATAGAGGGTTATTTCTGTCCAACCCGCATGTGCACAGGCGCTCACCTGTCATGCAAAATTGCTAAACATGCAAAAAGCATGCAGCATGGGACCATCGACCAGGAAAGGGAAAGACAAAAAAAATACCGTGCTGATATTTGCGTTGGCTATAAAATGTGATCTCAATAAATATCAATGCTTATCTGTATGTAAATACTGACAACTCTTTTTGTGCGAACTGATCACTATTTAGTAAGTGCAAATATAATCAAATTGATGGTGTATATGAGGCGAGTTCACAATTCGTTCATGTGGTCGGTAGATATATAGTTGACGGGGCTAACACATACAGAGCGACCATTAGTATATTGTCCATCACGTCATAAAATCGTGATCGATAACTCTCGTGTACACCAACTCACCCAATATAATTCATCCACTGAAAGAGCTAAGAGAACCTACGATTCGTGATCGATATACATGTGTATATCAGTTTTCATTGTTTTCATTTCCCGTCACGGAGTCCAAAGTTTAATTTGCACAAATCACTTTTGGATTTCAATCTATGTACTACTACGATCAGCTTGGGATTCATTAATACAGATTAAGACAGATAGATAAATTGAGCAATCTGTTATTCCACTATACACAGTATCTATGATCACCTCTCCCTCCCATAGCATTATATTTATGCCTTATTATAAATGAATTCTGAATGACGTGATAATCTGAAATACAGTTAAATCGTTAGCCTGGAACCCATCCTGGCCTTTTTTTTTTTTTTTCAAGATAACCCTTTTCCACTCACAGTGTACATTCCACGATAAAGTCAAAGACTTTTCAACGAAAGCGTCTTTACCTTCGACGTAGTTCGAGTAACGACTTCAATTGTCCGAGCGACGAATAGAACTGTGCCTTACCAGAAGGATACCGCGCCTAACCAGAAGAAAACTATGCCTTATCAGGATACCGTGCCTTACCGGAAACTCCGCTCTTTCATGGTTACCACCATGTTCTTACGAAAAGATCAAGTTCAGTTTCGTTGACTGTTATGTTTATTTATGTATTTATTTATCTGATTGGTATACTTCAAGAATATTTCACTTGTACCGCGTCGGTCAGCATTACCGCTGCAGAAAATCGGTCAGAGCAGATCTCGGTGAAAGCTAAGACCACCCATAGGTTTCTGGCAGCCCTCTCCATGTCCCACAAGAAATGAAACATGAGATGGACTTAACTTACAGCGTCCGCATGTTGAGAGGCTCCTATAGGTCGTTGTGCTGCGCTAGCGCGTTGTAGAAACCGCTAGGAGACATCTGTCAAGTAGCTGAAAAGAGGAAATGTGTCACCGGGGAACCTGTTTCAAAAAGACATTTTCTACTACTGCCCAAACTTTGGTCTTCTTCACACAACGAAATACCCAAAGATTTATGTTCAAACTTGGCTCACATTGTACTCATACAGCATAGAATCCATGGTCAAGGTTTTATCGATTTTATGCATATTTAAGAGTTTACTTTGCATTACCAATTTGGACTCAAGTTCGTCATCGCCGGGTTTTGTGAAACAGGCCCGGGTTCTGCACGTTTTCTACCATTTCCCTTTCCTCGAGGCATAAAGGCCTAAAGTTATATCTCCAAGGTTTCACAGACCGCATACACGAGACTATCAAAACAATTATACCTGCAACGCTGCCTGCCACTGATACGTAGTTACATGCATGTGCACTTCAATCTGGTTAGTGACTTTTGAATTTGTTTTTATTCAGATCAATTCCAAAGCGCCATGTGCATTTGGACCCAGTAACAGTACCCATAACAGCAAAAGTACAGGCCAGTAGAGGTTTACCAGAATGTGGTGTCGTAAGCGGCATTCTTATGCCAACCCTCCAGCATATTGGTATTCCATGCCAATAATGGCATCACCGACTTTCAATGCCTAGTTCCACACAAACCACCAAAGAACAACAAAATCTGGAAGAATCACTTAAAGAGAACCAGTCAATAGCTTTCAATGCTTGAAAGTTGAAAGGAATGTTTTAGGAGTAAAATAAACATTATTGGTTAGTGCCTATCCAACAATGGATCTGACAGTGTCAAGTTTATAATAATCAGAATTATGTATCTCAGTTGCATGAGATTTTATTGTAACTGTTAGTGTGATGTTACTGCAATGATTCTGCATCACATACACTTTGTCTGTCTCTAGAAACAAGAAGCGTTTTCTATGTAATTTTTCAGCCAAATACTACATATTCAAGACAATTTCAGTGCCTCTTTCACTTGGCAAGGGTTAAATCCGATAAGATTCGCGTTTGTCATCCATTGCACGTCACCTGATCGCTACTGACCGAGTCACCTAATTTGCACATACATGTATATAAAGGACTACAGCATGGAGATTACCGATGTGCTGAGGGGGTTAACTGGCACAGCCAAATTCACCGAAATGTGACTAATCACTCAAACCCTTTCACACCTGGCTGCACATTTCACATTTCCAGGGCTGTACATAAGCACACACCTACACTTTACCATAGCGTTCTGTTGCCAACTGCTGCACCGGCCTCAAAGCATGAACACTTCACGAACACAAGACCGACTACTGAACATTGGGGATGTAAACTGATGGGGTGCCCTTTGGGACTGGTCATTGCCATATATTGATTTATTTGTTTGATTTGACTGATGTACCGAATATTTCCATAACATATGAGTACACACGACTGTGTGTGGAGGGAGCCAGAATCAGTCTTGAGGAAACCACACCACCAAACCGTACATGCATACATGTACTTGGCTTTAAAGGAGGAGACCGGGGAATTATTCGGTCATTTGTCGAAAAGGAGTATGGATTAAAGACTTAAAAGAGACTTTAAATTTTGTTGTTTTTTTTTTGTTTTTTTTTTTTGTTAGATTCCCTTAGTTCCGAGGAAACAAATTTAAGGTAGGTTCATAACACACACTCAATCGCGGATAATAAATACCTCCCTGCAAAAGGGGACGTAACTGTGAAAATAATTTGATCAATCAGAAGGTAAGATTATGGAAAGCCCGATTAACGGATACGGCATGAATCGGGCCTTCAAATCCTTACCATTGTAGCTTTTGAATGTACATAACACGGGTCATATAAGCCCCATGGATTCGAATTCAACTCGATTACGGATGGTTGGGTGCTGCCCCTTGTTTTGTTTGTGCACAGGCAATAACAAAAACCTGATGGGCTGACACAGTGTGAAGATCTTGACTGCATAAACAGCACGTCGAATACAAGTGGGCTGGATATCCTTAGAATTCAATGGGACCTCCCATGGCGTTGTAGCAAAGTGGACGGGCCATGTGATGACTTGGCTGGAGAGGGCTGGACCCGATCAGCCAACATCGGCTCGCTTAAATATCAGCGTCTTCTGATAGCTATTTGAGCTTGCGGCGATGAAGCATATGTCTCTTACATAAGGTTTAAAGAATTATCGAATGGTGTTTATTAAATCTTCAAACCATACTCTTTTCACTACAATTCACCCTACACTTCCCCAATCTTCACCTTTAATTAATGGTCCTGGGTTAGTCTAAACTGAGGCATTCAAGACACTTCGGCAACAGAGCCATTTATTTCACCATTTATTATCACCATTTCTGTGAAATAATGCATGACTAAGGACAGTACTCTCTTGGTAACAGTATGTCTATAGTCCATAACCAATGGTCACGCACACCACACTGACACTTTGTAGTGTGATAATTTGTCTTAGCACCAAGATTTCCTCACAATACAGTATATTACAGTACTTCTCATACCCTGCCTGTACATCAGTGATGTTTACAGTACATTTCCTCACACTGATACAGTGCATGCCAATCTGTAATGTTTATAGCACTCTCCCTCACATTCAGCGTGGATATGTATGATGTTTACAGTTGAGGTAGTCTTCCTCATAATCAGCCAGGACATCTCTAAGGTTTACAGTACTCCTCATCATACTTTGCCAGTATATCTGTAATTTTTGCAGTGCTCTTCCTCACACCCTGCCAGTATATCTGTAATGTTTACAGTATTCCTCATACAGTAACTTGAAGATCTCTGTGACTCCTGGATTAAGAACAGTATGCAACAAAGCAATGCCATGGCTGTCACATATGTCTAAAACTTTGCAGATGGCTGGCACCAAAACTTTCTGAAACAACAGAAACAGAAATAGTGTATCTTCTTGCTATGAAATGTATTAAATATAAACATGTACTGCTTTCACAATTCCAAAGTAAGTAATACATTGTGAAACTAAAACTTAAAAGCACTTGTAAAGTGTTTTTTAAAGTTTAATAGATTTTCTCAGTTGGGCAACTTTCTTTTCATATCTCCTTTCTATATCCTTTCTACCTGTATAAATATGAAATCCTTAAATATAAGCAGCACTTGTCTATGCTACTGACACTATGGTCATCTACATGTGCTACAGATGTGCCATGGACAGGTCAGCTTCATGACAGGTAACAGAGTGACTCGCTGTACGTCTGTCACACAGTCAGGCAATACGGACAGGGATAGGTTTATCTGTTAGTATTATCTCACCTTAAAAACAGGTAACAGACTGACTCGCTGTACTTCAGTCACACAGTTAGACACAATGGACAGGGATAGGTTTTTCTATTAGCATTATCTCACCTTAATGACAGGTAACAGAGTGACTCGCTGTACTTCTGTCACATAGTCAGACACGATATAAGGGGACACTTTCTTCATCTCCACTTTATGCGAACTCAACAACCCAAACAACCTGTAAAACATCAGATGACAAAAATAGAAAAACTCAAATAATTTAGTCTGCTAGGTTTAACACAAATGACATCGCTGTCCAAACATTTTTACAGGTTTGTTACATGTCTCTATGGGAAGAAAACAAATTTTAACGTAAACACAATGGAACAAAATGATGATTTTGTATCAAAAATGAGCTTTTGGAACTACAAGTACCCTTTCTTTCCTCTATCAAAATGTACAATTCTAATAATATACACACACTGAAAATCTTACGTTTTGTGTTTTGTCAAACACAAACTTGTGGCTTTGAAAAACATAACGTTTGGCACATTTAATAAATATCACATTTAAAAGGAAAAAACAGGCTTTCTCACAATATTTACCTGTCTAGTTCATGAGCACAGTGTACCAGGTCATTAATGTACCAATCTGACAGACTTCCCTCCTCCTGGGATATTTTATCCTGGTCACCTCTTTGTATAAGTGAACACATCAACAGTAGCAATGTTAAGAAAAATTGACGTCATAGAGGAAATACCATGAAGTACGAAAATTACTGATTTTGATGTCTATGGCATGACCTAACTCAACACTGAGTCAAAGAAACCTGAAGTAACTCAAAGTAAATCCCTCTTTCTAAACACTGAAATATTCTGATTTCTCAAATAATGAGCACACTGGAAGATGAGACAAGGATATGTTTACAGGCGTTGACCACAGAGGGTATGGTACCCAGCATGGTGTCTGTGTGATGGACCATGAAGGCGTTGAGGACATTGTAGACACAGGAGAACACTTGCCCGTACAGCTGGGCGGGGCACCTGTCAAGCAGGTTGAGCTGACACCCATGGAGAACAACGCATGCCGTCTGACCAGACATCAATACCTGTCAGTCACAAAATAAACCCAATCAGCCAATAAGATTTTAACTCTTTATTTCTATTTTTTTTTTTTTTGCTTGGAATTCAGTTTGATTGTTTCGTCACACCATCTTCGGCTTTAGGATGTTTTATTTGATGGTTGCCTAATACCATACTCAAGAGTTTTTCGCTTATATGGTGGAGGTCAGTTTTATGGGTGTACCACTTTAAAACCACTGACTACTGACATGTTACTGACAAACTTTCCCACATTTAACTTGTTTGAGTGGCATTTAGAAGCTGGGATGTAAATACACTAGACAACTCTTTCTTATGGATATCCAACTTCTTGGTTTATTAACACCACATTTCGATGTTAGTATCTAACTTTATACCGATGTTAGTATCTACATCGAAACATCGTGTTAATAAACCAAGAAGTTGTATATCCATAAGAAAGACTTTTCTAGAGTATTTCCCACATTTGGCGAAAGACAAGTTGTTTTCAATGAACATTAGACTGTGCAAACAGATACACAACAGGCGCCATCTGCTGACTGTCACCAAGGCTCCACGAGCACTGAGCGTGAACGAATCAAGAAATTCCCTGTCCAAGGTGAGGTTTGAACCTGCACTTTGTGTGTCCTAGCAATCGAAAGGCAAGCCTCTTTAACCTCTACAACCCTGTCTGTTCCCTTTCAACCTACGGCTGTGACAGCAATCTCCACATTATTTCCGATGTTTCGTATCTTGTGTTTCCTCGTTGTGCGTTGATCCTAATGCTGACCAATTTGTGTAGCTCTCTCTGCTGAGCGCCAAGCTGAACACACTAGACATGATGCTCAAAGTAAAGTATCGGCCACAGCATGAGAGCCTGGCCGACACTTTTGCAATGGGGCATCACCAGCCCTCTACAAAGGGAAGCAAATTTGTATCCCATAGACCAGTGTTGCCCTAACCCTACTTGAAAAACAATACAGGCTTTGATTATTCAAGGTTAACTGCGTACATTTAGTTACTGAAATTCCTGGAATAGTTATAAATGCAGACAGACAGAACCACCTTTCGCCTGAAACAAATTCACCTCGTTAGATGTATATGCATACATGCATTGCACCACAGATTTCAGACAATTTTGCACATTTTGTGTCTTCATGACATGCGTGCAGATGAAAGAGATTTTACTTGTACTCAAGAATATTTTCAACTTCAAATTTTTCAAGAAAAACACACAAAAAATTAGAACCTGCCTTTTGCTTGAAGGAAAAGACGGGAAGTGTAACGTAAATTGTAGTGAAGACAGTAAGGTTTGAAGATTTAAAAAACACCATCCAATAATTTTTTAGATGTTCTCTAAGAAACATATGCTTCATTGCTGTAAACTCAAATAGCTACCAGAAGACGAGCTGATGCTGGCTGATTGATGTAAATCGGGCCCTGCTCTCTCTAGCGATATCCAGCCCACCTGTATTCAACATGCTGTTTATGCAGCCAAAATCTTCACACTGTGGCAGCCTGTCAGCTTTTTGTTGTCTGTGCACTAACAAAACAAGGGATAGCAGCCAACCCTCCGAAATCAAACTGAATTCCCATCCATGGCGCCTATATGACCCATGTTATGTACATTCAACAGATTTGTAACAATAGTAAGAATTTGAGGGTCCAATTCATGTCATATGTGCTAATCTGGCTTTAGATAATCCCATATTATGATTAATCAAGATTATTTTCACAGTTACGTCCCCTTTTACAGGACAGTATCTATTATAACTGATCGAGTGTGTGTTACGAGATACTGTAAAATTTGTTGCCTCTGAACCCAACAAGTCTAATAAAAATTTGAAGGTCTGTTTTAAATCTTTATTCCATTTTCTTTTACAACAAATTGCCCAAGACTCTCCTGGTCTTCTCCTTGATTTATTTATTTATTTATTTATTTGATTGAGGTTTTACGCTGTACTCAAGAATATTTCACTTATACGACGGCGGCCAGCATCATGATGGGAGGAAACCGGGCAGAGCAAGGTGGAAACCCATGACCATCTGCAGGTTGCTTACAGATCTTCCCACGTACGGCCGGAGAGGAAGCCAGCATGAGGTGGACTTGAACTCACAGTGACTGCACTTGTGGAAGGCTTCGGGTCATTGTGCTGTGATAGCGCGCTAACCAACTCTTCTCCTTGAAGTCTTTTATATTGTATCATAGACACAAATGATCATGTGCAATTGTTTATCCTTAATTTGACTCGTTCTGCACACGGGTATTAACGCAACATCCCAAAAAGCTATCCAGCTTATTGACCTGTTATAAGCGAATAGGTATGGATCAACAAAACTGCACAAAAGTGAATTCATAATCAATTTTAAATAATTCAAAATAAATCACAAAATAGTATAGAAATGATGAAAACATTTGTCATAATGCCTTTTCAAATTTGTTTGCTTCACTGATAAAAAGCAAAATGTATTTTACTACACAGGTTACAGAACACGAATTGCATTGAGAGCTATAAGTACACCTTGACCACTTCCTGTTATAAAGCCACAAACAGAAGGGAATGCCAGAATCACTAGCTGCATGTACAGAAGAACTGACCTCTCCAAACAGAAGGACATGTCAGAAACATTAGCCACGTGGACAGAAGAACTGACTTCTCCAAACAGAAGGACATGTCAGAACAATTAGCTGCATGTATAGAAGAACTGAGAAGAACTAGTGATGTCAGAATCACTAGTTTCCTCCACAGAAGAAGTGACCTCTCCAAACAGAAGGTGAAGTCAGAATAACTAGCTGCCTCTACAGAAGAACTGACCTCTCCAAACTGCAGCATCCTGTGTTCCAGCCGTAGGACAGGTATCAGCAGACCTGTAATCAGGTCAGGCTTCGTTCTCCATCTCAACTCCTCCAGGATGAACTGACACTGGGCCACCGTCTACAACACATGTACACCACACACTGCTCAATCAACACATCCTCAAGAGTAAACTAGAGCCCAGGACTTAGCATGGGCACTCTAAATGGTAACAAAGGTACGATCTTAAGAAACCTTTAAATTTCTGAGTAACAATTTTTTAAAAATTCTGTCAGAGAATAAATTATTATTCTTAAGGCTTTGTGCTCACTGTCATGGCAGATATCCATGTACAGCACACAGTTTTGCTTGTAACTCATTCTTTTCTGCTGACTAAATACAATGTACATCAACTGTCATGGAAAGATTTTCACTTTAGCCCAGTTTTAGATACTAACACCCTTACTTGCACCAACATCTCCTGTCGAGTGGGCAAGACTGAAATCGTGATTTATTCATTTATGTATTTGACTGTTGCTCAGGACTTTTCACTTAAACAATGGCAGTCAGAAGTATGGATGGAGAAAACTGGAGAGCTCACCATAAACAACCCACCTTTGACAAGTTAGAGACAACCTTTCCCACAGGTGACAAACAGAGATACATACAACATTTGTGGGAGACAAGTGGTCTTCAACAACTGTTACATTCGGCAAATAGTCACACAAGTACTGTTAGCCGCTCTTTGTCACCAATGCCGTACAAGCGGCTAGAGTACAGGAATACAGGTAACTTATTACTGGTACGCATGCACCTGCACTCACATTGACGACAGCCTGGCAGAAGGCAGTCATGTGATCCTCCGTCAGGTCACACGACAGAAGGTGGTCCCAGACAAGAGCAGCACAGCGTGGTCTCCAGGGTTCACACTGGACATGTAGAACATCCTGGTCAAATACACACCAAACACCAAAACAAATTTTTTGTATGAACAGAAAGCAATGAGAAATCAACGGAAACGAAAAACTAAAGCGAAGTACGGTCCAGAAAACGACTCACAGTTCAAAAGAGCAACGCTATTTCACTATTCTTAGAGAGCGAGTTCTCGTACTGGCTATCAGCAGAATTTTTCACTAACAAACTGATATTTTGGAAGACTAGGACACAATTTAAGCATTTAAATACTCACACAGTTCTCTTCAAGAGACTTCATCAAGGGGGAGAACTCTTCAGGTTCACAAGACGCCAGCATTCTTGCAAGGCAAGAAGATATAGCAGACAAGATACTGTTCCCTTCATTAGGGTTGTCTTCAGTATCCTTTTCCCTGGACTGGGAGAGCTCTAAACTACCCTTGGACATTGCTTCGTTTGTTACAGTTTCACCCTTATCTATTTGTACTTTCAAACATTTCCACAGACTCTCCCAGAGTGTTCGTCTTTGATCAGTGGTGATGCCAGATGACAATTCATCTTTCCTCCGGCAAACAGCGTTCACAAGACTTAACACAGGTCTCAGGGCTGTGGTCTGAGAATAGCAACAGGGAATGTTCTTGTCAGAAGTCACAACTCTCTGAGAATTATTTACAAGACAGCAAAATATGATGGCCAAGTTCAGTTATTTACTCATTTATTTATTCTTGTTTTACTCCAAACCCAAGAATATTTCATTTCAACTACAATGCCAACATTATGGTAGGCGGAAACTGGGCAGAGCCTTGGGAAACCTCAACCATTTGCCAGCTGCTGCAGACATCCCACATGCAACAGAAGAGGATGCCAGCATGAGCTGGACTTGGAACTCACAGCAACAATGATGGTGAGAGGCTGTCGAGTCACTGCTGCTGCACTAAAATGGTAACTACTTAAACATGGAGGACCCTGCCAGCTAAATGAATTAAGGGGGCATATTTCCACACCAAAAATTAGAAAACATTTTTTTTTTCCTTAAAGCACAATAACGTGTGCATTATCACACAAGTAGGCCCTATTATGGCCGTCCACATCTTCCCAACGCTGTCACTGTCTTTTAATGTGGGAAGTTACAGTAACACTTTGATACTTACCTGGCCACTTGTAATACACCTCAGGTTCCAATTCATCAGTTTATCACAGGTATGAAGTGTGATCTTCCACACGGATGTGTCCTCCGTCAGAGCTGACCCTAGAGGTGTATCCCTGTCCCTGACTAGTCCCACTAAGGCTGTGTAGCATCGACACACGCTCGCCAGTACAGGTTCTGCAGGCTCTGACTGACAGGCCAGATCTGTCAGCTTCAGGCATGGCTTTGCTAGGCTTTGCATGTACTCACAGCATACAGCCTGGAACTTCTCCTTGGCACTGCTTTTCCTCCGCACAACCTGGAACATAACATAGATTGTAATTACGTGGAATATAACTTAGATTGTAACAAAAAACAATATGAAAACATTGTAACCACCTCGATTAAATATTTATACTGTAACTACCTCGAATACACCTTAGAAATCAAACTACATGGAATAATAACTTAGACTGTTACTACATGGAATATAAATTAG
The DNA here is from genome assembly GCA_016165875.1 of Acanthopleura granulata. Classification (NCBI taxonomy): domain Eukaryota; kingdom Metazoa; phylum Mollusca; class Polyplacophora; order Chitonida; family Chitonidae; genus Acanthopleura; species Acanthopleura granulata. The sequence goes on along the minus strand of JABBOT010000001.1, from coordinate 16,065,254 downwards.
ATTGTAACTACCTGGACTATAACTTAGATTGTATCTACTTGAATATAATTTAGATTTAGATTAAAATTTATAATTTTAGATTTAGACTACCTGAAAAAGATCTTACATTGTAACTACCTGGAATGTGAGCTTGGAGCTCCTAACAAAATGCCATAGTTGAGATGAATCCAGCCCTTCGCCAAATGTGACAAACCTCCTTACAAAAAAACATGTTTGGGAGGAATCCAGAACTTCATTAAACACTAGTGATAAAATACTGCGTTTTTAAGGTGGATGCTGTGAAAATATCATGAAAATTGTAGTTCCTTAAACCACCTGACACATGTACCTTAGACATTTCTTCAAACATCCTGGTGATCAAATACAACAGTGTCCTGCATGACTCAAATGACTGGCCTTTATGTTTCATGGACTTTATCATCTTTATTAACCGATCACGCACCTGAAAAATAGAGGAAAAGTTCAGAGAGATATGAACACAGGTTTGGTACTGAAGCAGTTTATCAACCTCTTATCATACACAGGCTGTGTATCTTCTGCTTCCTCGTATCTGGCAGATTTTTAACGTGCTGGCTAGTTTAGAAAGGTACATGCAGTTTGAGTTATACATCTGGTAAGTTACATGTAGCTGACTATACCAGTTGTAAATCAATGCTGTACAATTTTCCAAAGGCAGCATTCAGGAAGTAGACAAGAAAAGAAAACAGTTCTCCCTTGTGGTTGAGGCCCACACATTGTAGATCTCCAGTTATCACTTACTTTTTTGGATCACAAGATTCTTTAATACTTGACTGGTTGATTAAAAACAGTTTTCATGACACAGCAAGAGCAGATAACTGGTGAGACACAAGGACAGCATTTACTGATACGCTCCCACCCACATCCACTGACAGTCCACTTACACTGGTCACATAACTGCGAATCTGACTGAACAGCTGCAGATCTTTGATTACAGCCCTGGTCAGCAGATCTATCACTTCCCAGCTCTGAGCTTTCTCCTCTTCTCTACAGTCACCCTGCAGAAAATATACAAAGAATACAAATATCAGCTACAGATTTCTTCACCATGGAAATTTGCTACAATGTGGTGTTATACCAAATTCCTCATTCCTCTGGAAACAATTGAAAGAAAGACGAATAGTGATGGATTTCCCACTTTGATTTGCCAGTCTATGCCTACTTCATATCTACAGCTTACTGTCTTGAACAAGAAAGGCCTTCAACCACAGAACCACAGAAGGCGCAAAATAACTTCAGAATTTAAAGAAAGAACCAGGTGACCACGGTTTAACTGTATGAAACCATCACGCAGCCTGAAACTAAAAAACCCCCCAAAACAAGTAAAACTATTCAATGTTGACAAAACGTAGTAAGTTGAAAGTTACCAGCGACTGGAGCAAGTCTGCAAACCGCTCACACCAAGTGAACAATACGTCTGCACCGAGTAGGTGAAGGAAGGGACACTTTGTCTGACCATCCAATATGACTGTGATTAGGTGAGAGACAGGGCGCAGGAGGATGGGTGGGGCTGTCTTTGGGCTGTCAGAAACACAGGTAACCAGCAGGGAGAAGAGCCCACTGAGACAGCGTACCCCATCACCTGGGCTCAGGTATTCCAAAGGTAACATATTCAACACCTGACCAAATGAAGAAAACAACTCCCTTTTATTAAAATAACTATTCAGTTTGTCTTGCAAAGATTCATTAATTCAAATAATTCCAACCGCTACACAACAAAGCCTTATATTTTCAGTTGGGTTTAAAACACATTATTCACAGTTAACGGTTTACTGAATAATAGAAACATTATTCTATTATTCAACTTGCCTCCATAGGCCCTAAGCTTCTGGTCATGTGGCAGGGTGTGTTGATACATTACCTGCACATAGTTAAGAATAGACCCCTGAGCATCCAGGTGGGGAGGTGTTGTCATGGATACGAGCTGAGGCAGAAAAGTAGACAATTCCTCTAGGTGACCTATCCATTCACTGAAACAACATTTTACCACAGTACTAATTCAGTCCACACATTATAACAACTGAAAGGAATTCTACTAAATTATTACAGTAACTGAATTTTTAACAACTGACCACATTAACTAACATGAGACAGGCAAAGCCTAAAACCTAACACAGTGTAGCCTATGCCTACATTATATATGGGCACAATAAATACTGACCTATGTTTAGGCCCTGAAACAGTACTGAAGCAAATAATATTCATATACAGGGCCTAATTGTGTTGCTGCATGCAGTGAATATCTCCAGTCTGTCTACATGTACTGGTAATATATATATGAGCCATTAATCTCATACTCTCTTACAGCAGGGATAATCAATATGGGGCAGACAGGAGATATGCAATAATCTGAAAACAAAAGCAAATTACGGAGATGTGATGCTAACTTTTAGGAAGATGTGTATATACATGAAATAAGTTCAGTAAATCCAAATGACTAACTCTATGTAATTTTGAAATCAGAATTTCTAGAAGGCTGTGAACCCAACAACCTTTATTCGTCTGCATGGCCAGCAAATCTTGAACTTGTTTGGCTGATATTTTCTGGCTTACATGTTTGACGTTATTTAACAATGATTAAATACCCGTGTCTGTAGCTACCAGGAAAACAACACCCTTTGCATATTGATATTCACTTTAAGATATAAAGGCTATATGTGCAGGCTTACAATGGATAAAAATGAAGAACCTGCTGCAAAGCATGTAAGAGACTTTTTGTTAGACTTGATTCATGGGTAACCTTTTTATAGGAGTAATTCACATAATAAACCGTTATGTTATACCTGGCTTCTTTGACCACAAAAACTGACTAGACAGGACAAGTGAAATGTTGCTGTGTAACAAAACAAAATTAGCGTAAAACAAAATTGGCGCTAGTTTGAAGCAGGACCTTGAGCCATTGTTACATCAAAAATTTACTGTACTGCAATGTCTACAATGTTACAATGTATTAGATTCTACTGTAACGTCGCGCTGTCGATAATGTGACGTCATTATGATGCGTCAGACAAGGAACATTTGACGTCAAGGTCCTAATTCATTACGCCAACCACAGAAGACTATAAGCCTCAAAGGACAGAAGCTCTACTTACAGAGAGTCATGATGATTTTGTGTCATTTGAAAATCAAACGCATTAAGTGCTAATACATTTTAGAATCTGGAGAGTATGACACTTCTTGTAGTTTTTCCATAAAGCCTTCCAGATGTCAAACGCTTGAAGTATCAGCGGCCGTTTTTACTCGAGTTAAGAGCACAATCACAGCTTAATGAACTTACACGATACCTATAAGCCTCTCTTCACTCTGCTCGGTCTTTGGCCTCGCCTCACTACGTTCAGTATTATAAATGTGAAGAGATAAATGTCTATAACTACTCCTCATCAACCCATCATGTCACTTTAAGCTATGCCTTCTTTCTGAAAATACCTGAGAAATCAGCTGGCAAATCTTAAAAATCTATTGGATGCATTAAGATAGCATGAAAGCAGACTACCCTAATTCTAGAATTTTGGGACATCAGTAGTGCTGAAAGCAAAATATTTTCTTTCTCTTTCATTTTTGCAGCAAGATAAAGATATCGACAAGTTGTTCATGGAATAACCATTTGAGAAAAAGAAACTGTATTCCTGTTACACTTATATGTATATTGGCTAAAAGGGGCAGACTAGTTGTTCCAATAATTCTAAGAATTAGGCTACTAAGAGCTCCCTCACCTGTCAGTAGAGACAGTGACTGTACACCAGTCTGTGTCATCTCCAGTGACAGCATCAAACACCTGGCCAACCAACTTGTGTTCACAGCTCACCTTTTTCTTCTTCTTCAATCTGTACAAGGACATTCCACAAAAAATGTTTAAAAGATATAACCTACTGAAACTATTTTATGCCATCTACTTGCCTCAAAAAATGCCCTTTTTGGAATAAAATTTTGTCATTTACTGTAGTGAACAATGTTCACTTCATTACAATCTTTGGCTTTTTTGTTGATGTGAATCAAATCTTAAACTACTTGTAAAACCTAGATTACTTTGTTGTTTGTCTTCATTACACTATCTGGAATTAAAACATGCTTTAATCTTATTTCAAACTAACAGCTGTCTCCCATAACATTGCAAATACATGGTTATCTCTGTACATGTGCCTTATTTCCGTTTCTTTTCTCTTATAAACATAAGAAAAGAAATGAATGATCACAAGATGATTTGTGACTACATAAGGTATGATGAGATCCCCCTACCTGACATCTCCTCCAGCCATGTAAGCTCTGATCCCTGCCCAGACACAGGTGACAATGGCAGATACCAGGGACCTCTGCTCATGGAGAAATGGGGACCTCAGCAGCTCCCTGGACACATTGTACAGTGACACCTGGTCTCTGCTGGGTTTCAGGCTGTGTCATAAACAATCAAAGGCATATATAGTCATACTGTTTACTTTGATATTTGCACTTCTCAGTCACTTACTTTACTTTTAATACTATTTTTATTTTTTACAATTTAATACATGCACCCACTTAATGGGCATCTGAGTGAAGTCATAGAATTTACTGTGACATTGACACTTCTCAGTCACACATTTTTTTACACTATCATCAAACTGTAGTTTACTACCTATACTCTTCATGGTGTTGTTATCAAGCAATGTGGATCTGTCAAAAGCCCAGCAGCACGACCTTGATGTTATTTTATGTTCCTTTTTCAGTTCACCGTAATGGCCTCACTGTAAAGAATATGCTGGCTTCTCATAAGGCTACTGAATCAGATACACATATATGCTGTGGTCTTCTGACAAGCCCCGGCAGTCAAACCATTATTACTGTAAATTGCAATTTTGATACAAGATCTTCTCTGGCATGATTAATGCTTCTGGCAAAGATCATTTATCGGCAACAGTGAATTAAACTGCAGTGCAACTCATTCAGTCCTCAAATTCTTTATACCTGTATAGATGCTTTCTTGGCACTGGGCAACACACAGATAATTGGCAGAATTTCAGCTAGACAGTTAAAGTACACATAGTGTAAATTTAATCACTTACCTGTTTTCCAGTGGTGGATATTTCACGAGTGTCTTGACAATGAAGGAGGCTAAACACTTGCACTGACTTTCAGAAAGAAGTGGCCTTGTCAAAGGGAGATAACTGACCACTAAACTCCAATGAGCCACAGGAAGTGATTCAGATGTTATTGAAAAAGGCTGGAAAAAAAATGCTTTCTCCATAATTTAAACAAAATATTATCCCCAATGGATTTGCAATTGTTTTTTTCACTGCAACTGACCATTACTATGTAGACAGTAATGTGCAGATCCATGTGTTAGCTGGTCTTGTACACGTATAGTACATGTTTGTTAGGGGAAAGGGTTATTAGCTAAAAATACATCCATCTGCTGTTCAAAATGTTGACTTAAGTGAATTCTGATTGGTTAGTCGGTATCTCAATGTGACCCTGGAGAACAGAAGTGCATGTATTCTGAGTCATTCCGCAGCACCACCACAGACTGTCATCTCATGTCACAAGCAATATACATGCAACAGTATTCTGAGTCATTTCGCAGAGCCACACCAACTGTCATGTCACGTCACAAGCAATACACATGTAACCGTGTTCTGAGTCATTCCGCAGAGCCACACCGACTGTCATCTCATGTCACAAGCAATATACATGTAACAGTATTCTGAGTCATTCCACAGGGCCACACCAACTGTCATGTCATGTCACAAGCAATACACATGTAACAGTGTTCTGAGTCATTCCGCAGAGCCACACCAACTGTCATGTCACGTCACAAGCAATATACATGTAACAGTATTCTGAGTCATTCCGCAGCACCACACAGACTGTCATCTCATGTCACAAGCAATACACATGTAACAGTGTTCTGAGTCATTTCACAGCACCACACCGACTGTTATGTCACATCACATGCAATGCACATGTAACAGATTGTCACTTTTAAAGCAGTTGCAAGGCATAAGATGTAACAAATCATCACATCACAATCTGTTGTAAGCAATACACGAGGCTGTCAAGTCAAAAAGGTACTGAAGGATACATACATGTTGCACACTGTCATGTCACAAGTTATTTTAAGCCGCACATCAGTCTGTCATATCAAAAGCTTTGTAAGCAATATAGCACACTGTCATGTCAAGCTATTTTAAGAAATACATCAGCTTTGTAAGCAATATAGCACACTGTCATGCCAAGCTATTTTAAGAAATACATCAGTCTGTCATATCAAAAGCTTTGTAAGCAATATAGCACACTGTCATGTCAAGCTACTTTAAGAAATACATCAGTCTGTCATATCAAAAGCTTTGTAAGCAATGTAGCACACTGTCATGTCAAGCTACTTTAAGAAATACATCAGTTTGTCATATCACAAGCTGTTGTAAGCAATGTAGCAGTCTGTCATGTCACAAGCTATTGCAAACAACAGACAACACTGTCACAACACAAACTGTCGGAAGCCACATAGCAGATTGTCACGTCACAAAATACTCACCTGTCCATCCCAGGACTGACAGTCAGTGGCCGGAGGGGTCAGTGTCAGTAGGCTCTCCATCACTGACTGGACACTGAGGCTGCTGCTAAGGTCTCCATCCTGCTGTAAGCAGAGTGCTCGCAACTTCTGCATTTGTAGCATGTACTGAGGGGGATAAAACATAGTTATTTACTTGCTGATGGATCAATCTGATTTTCCATGATATTTCAGTCTTATAAAAAAATGTATTTTTGTGAAGTCACTTATCAAAAATGTCAAGCTATACCTCAAAATGAGAAATGTTGCAAATTGACAAATTACATGTAAATATAATTTTATAAAGCCATTTTGGTCCTTAGCATGACAGATTATAACAACACTACTTCGAAATGTCAAACAGGTAAATGGCATACCCATCAATAATACCTACCAAATGAAGTAGACAAAAATCTAGGGATATATTTGTTTATTTTCTATTTTGTTATTTCTCTCTACAGCAAATCTCCTTGGTGGTGCATGTGGTAGACTACACTGCGAAGAGTCACAAGTTTTAACACAAATAGAGAAACAATTATCTGCCCTAACATATACATGCATATCATTAATCTTTCTGCACTGACCACAGCGATACAGACGCCACTGTGAAAATGGCCGAATGAAAGATTATGGCTTCATGTCATTTTGTCTGGCATATCGCTGTGAGGAAAAAATGGCTAAAAAAGGCAATGTTACATATGGTTGTCCCAAAAACAAATCCTGAAAATGCTTACCACCATGTACTGGCATTTTGCTGTGCCACGCCTCATTATGTTCTGACAAAGGCGACGCCATAAATCAGACGCTAAATATGGATGAACCAATGAACAGTCAAATGGAGATGTGGCCGCAGAAAGATGATCATCTCTCTGTGTGTTTTCACTGAATAGTTGGCCATGTGTACATTTACTAGACTCCATCAACAGGCTCACTTCACCCCAAGTGTGACACATCAACAGAACACTATATACCAGGTCACTGTTCTGACAAAAAAGAAAAACAGTATAGGCTAGCATATACATGTACAAAAGACACTAATTACTAGAACCAGGATCACTTCAGATCAACTTTAATTGCCAAAAAATATATTAAAGAAAGACTTTTTTTTTTTTAAGAAAACTTGCATATACATGTAGATGAAATAAATGAACCAAGTCAAGCAAATATCAAACCCAATAGGTCATGAAATAACTTTTCATTCCACTGAGGTAGAGCTTTTACTGATGATTACCTTTGTTTCCATGGCAACAATGGTCATTAGCTTTCTAAGAATCTCCTCCGTGGCAGCCATCAGCTGAGTGACTTTCCCCAGGGTCAGGTCAGTGATTGTCTGCTCAGCCACTCTCACATTCCTCAGGAAAACAGAAAACAGCTCAGAGGCTGTGTACAGGTGTGACACCTGGCCCTCAGGAGAGGCTGAAAACATAAAATACAGGTACAGCTAGAATACGGTAATATAAGCAGAAAGAACCCAAAACCCTATGAGAAAGGTACGGTACATGCAGATTCTGTGAGTAGCAATGGGCCTACTTGCAAGAAGCTCTCGTAGCTTATGAGCATGTAACAATAAGAAGACTTTATGCAAGTGGACCCTTAGCCCTATGGGAAAGGCAAGGCACACATAGATAGCAAGATAGTAGCAAGATTTTAGCCCTATGAGGAAGAAAGGCACATTTTTTTATGATAATAATAAGATCTGAGCCCTATGAGAAAGGTAAGGCACTAGTACATGTAGTTGTGGGGTAATGCCTACAAATATCCGAAACTGTCAAAATCCATATTGTTCACCCAGCATCTATGTTTTATCAACATTTTACCCCAATCGCATTGTAGTGTCTCTGACATATATACGTACAGTACTACTCACACAGTCAGACTGCTTATGAGGCTTATAGCAAAAAGCTATTAGAACATACATGTCTTAACTCAAGTCCCATACACAATACCAAAATGTAAGAGTGACGGGTTGTCCCCTGGGTTGTGAGACGTTGTACAGCCAGCCATTTACTGACAGTCATCTATGTATAATAATCAAGTCATCTATCTACAATTATCAGCAGTCCTCTATCTATAATTATCAAGTCATCTATCTACAATTATCAACAGTCATCTATCTACAATTATGAACTATCTATATGCAAGTATCATATAAATAATATAAACCTATACATAACACTTTATCACACAAGGTATACTCATTTCCAAGCAAGGCTACCACAATGCACGGTAAGCAACATAAATTTCCAGACTTTGGCAAATGTAATGGACTCACAGTTTACGAGGTTTGGAAGATAATGGTTGGTAAGATCCTGTGTGAAAAGGGCCCATATGTCCAACATCACCCCAGGGGGTAACAACTCTATCTGCTTCCCAAACCTGAAAAATTTTCTTACCAATTCTTACAAAATATCACCAGTAAAAGTCACCACAAATCAGAGAAGTATCAATTATAAAGAATAGGGTCAAACAGGGAACTGGAATGTCAAAGGTCATCTCAATGAAAATGAGTGTTCCAATATAAAACTGGAGAATGTCATAAATAAAGCAGTATTTTTATAAATTCACAGCAAGCAGGCAATAAATATGCGTTATACGCTATACTCAAGAGTATTTCACTTATAACATGACGGTGGCCAGGTGGGAGGAGAGGGGGCAGAGCCCAAGGAAAACCCATGACCCTCTGCAGGTTGTTGGTAGACATTCCCATACATCACTGGAGAAGAAGCAAGCATGAACTAGGATTGAATGCACAGCATCTGCATTGACAAGAGGCTCCAGGGTCATTGTGCTGCGTTATATACTGATGAAATTATCTTCCCACATTCAGGAATATTTCTGTTCCGTGAAAACATTCAAGTTTACATTTGGTGAAAACATGCACCTCATCCATTGCCTTCAGGCCAGCCTTTCTAAATTGTTTGGTTGGGCGAAACCTGACCTTATGAAACCAATAGGATACATCAAAACAGGGAAAGAAAAGAGTTTCCTTTTTAGTCCACTGATGAAAAGTATAGGTTTTAAAGAAAATAACAATTTATTTATTTATCTATTTATATATTTTTTTATTTATTCATTTGATTCGAGAAACTCCCAAATATCTGACTTATATAAAGGTGGCCAGTATTATGGTAGGACAAAACTGGGGCAGAGCCAAAGAGAAAGAAAGTAACAGTGAGGGAGAATTACGTATGTATTTCTATCAAATTGAGAAAGTGGGTTCCTTTTGGATATGCCCAACAAATATATATTTACAGATGGCCTGAGCTTGGATGATACCTATAAATGCCTAATGATATAGGAGAACAAATTTCCCTCCCACATTCAAGAATACACTTAAAAAAAAATTAAAATAAGCTCGCTCACGTTTATCATTCTGAGCATGTTGCATGACAGACTGCAGTTATAACCACTCACATTTCCAGCACAGGAGCCTGACAGCCAATACCCACAGGAAGGTCAGGGACAGAATGGAGCTGAGATAACACCTTCTCCAGCCAGCGGGGTAACTGACGCAATTGGACATACGTTCTGACCAACTCGCACAAGAGGTCCGCACTTCTAGACTGTACCCCATCATCAAAATGAAGCACAAAAAAAAAAATGTTCAACAATATCAACACACAATTAATTAGTGAAAACACTCCTCATAATATTTTTCCAAATTATCATGTTTACTACACACAGTTTATAGTAATAACCATTTTGCTTTGTTTTACTTGTTATTTCATGTCTAACATAAACACAAAAAGAGGCAAATTGGTGTGCATGTTCAAACTTTTGTATCCACAGAAAAACTCACAGATATGTGTACTTACTGGAAATAAACATAAGAAAAACCTTTGACTTAAATACACACAGAACATATCTGTAGGACAGGATTCATTCATATAGTACATGTACAGTGTCCAGAAATTATCTGTCCAACTCACCTGGTCATCCACTGACCAGCACAGGCTAAGGATGGCCTTGACTTTTGGTTCCAGGATGGCATGGTTCATTTGCAGTAGAATGATGAGACAGTCAAATAAAGGTTCGCTGGGTCTGCAATAAATTTACATCAGGAACAAACCATACATAATACTGTTACCAGTGAATATACAAGGTGCATCTGATATTTGCCATATGACACCCCTCATAAAATGTCATTGATGGATTTAGTGTAAAATATCATTCAACTAAACAGTGTGATTCTACACTATCCATGGAGAGAGATGGACAGACAGGTATTGTGAACACGAGCTCCTGGTATAAAAGGTTATGAGGACCAGATACCATAATCCTTTTTCACAAAAAATTACTGAGTAGGATATTTATGACAAGACATTTCCTCCTGATTGGAGAGATTATCTGTACTGCAGAAGTCTGTAAGCCACAAAAACCCCCTAACAGGCTCTATCATCCGCCTGGGCCCTGTTTCATGAAGTAAAAGGCTAAATAGCCCTTAGCTAAGGGCACTTCCTATCTCTACAACACACGTTGTAATGGTAGTTAAGCGAACACTTAGCTAAGTGTGTTTCCTGAAACTGGGGCCTGAACATTTATGAGTCCACCGTCTCATACATATACATTTGCATGTTCTTTAAAACAGCAACCTTTTATCTAACTTAAGTACATTATACTTTCGCCTAAAGTTTGGCTTTCTGTTTGATCCTGACATGACTTCTTCATGAAGAGTGATTAATTTTTCATATGTATCAGAAATACACTGTACTAAAGTGTTTTGACATCAAAAGTATCATTTTAAGGCCATTATCAATATGTCATTCTGAAAACGTCATATTTTTTGTGTCTTCCCCGTCATTCCACATACCTCTGCTCCAAAAGTTTGTCAACGACCCCTCTATAGAACCTCAGCTGGTGACCCCCAGCCACGTTGTCCTGAGCCACATTATACACATCCAGCCTCTGGGTCACCCTCAGTAGCTCCTTCAGGCAGACCACAAACTGCATGTCCATCAAGTCAGATGTCTCCAAGACAATCAGTAAATCGGTCAACCACACCAGCAGATGATGGCCATTGCTCTTGAGACTAAGGAAGAACAAACAAATACAAACATGTATGGAAGGGGGCAACCACTTGCAACGGCTAACTTTTGATGTGCCGTGCATGACAACTGTTGTGAAGAAGACATCTTCAGGGTACACACTGATGAATACCACTTGTGCCACAGAATTATTGTAATTCTGTGATTATCATGACTAATGGAACTCAGGGAACAACCTCCTCTCTCCCTTAAACAATAAACAAACAAAACAGGAGATTTAGCCACTTATTCACTGGACATGTGTTTTACACCATATTCAACAATACAGTATGTCACACGTATGCAAGTCAGATACAAGATGCCTGTGCTTGTGCACACCAAAAATTTGAACACTACTGCCATGTTTACAATGAAATATATTATCTGGAGGAGGGAACCCGTTCAAATCAATCTTCATGGTAAAGTGCTATAAAAGATGACACTTCTCATTAAAAGCACTATGAAAATAAAATGATGAATATTCTGAGTAATTAGATTCTAAATTGTATAAACAGAAATCTTTGAAACTGAGAAAGAAATGTACCTGCTTTCGTTGATAAAACTCTGGTAGAAGTTGGGTAGATACTGCAGGATGGCTTCCTGGATACGATCAGGCGGGATGGACAGGAATTTAACCTACGAAGAAACAGATTCGAAATATGGATCAGATAAGCGCATGGACTATGTCCTCAAACTGCTTGAACACCATCTCAAACATGTCTAAACAGGCATTCACAAGCAGCCCAGCTTCACTTCTTCCTTCCTCTTCTATCACACCACATTTTCTAAAAAGTTGTCAGTTTGTACTCCTGTTGTGTCAAAATCCACTACAACCAAAAATCCTAGGTGTCTGACGTGTGGGTGGTGACAAAATCTATGCTGGCCACATCTTTGTCCAAATCCAAGATGTCAGATATGATATGTGCAGCATCACTGAGGCTCTGTATATAACACATTCCTATTGTGTCAGAATCCATGGTAGCCAAATCCAGAGATGTCTGTCACAGCGTGGTACCATCAAAGTTAAACAGTCAACAATTTCTAGCGTCCTGTCTGTAACTGTTGACCACAGAGTGTTTTCAAGGAAGTATTTGCAGGTCAAGTGGATGGGGTATCTCCACTGCAGGCAGGGGAATCCCCACTTTGTCCACAGGGAACACAATGAACCTACCTTGCCTTGCAGTCCTGTTCTAAACTGAGAAAACAAATGTTGCAGTAGTTTGGGTGGAGAAGATTTGCTCTGGTCAGCTTTAACTAGGTAGGACTTGTACAACTCTAAGTGCTCCCTAGAAAACAGAGGGCAAACATGTGTTATGTACAGGACATGAATATCTTTGTACCAGTAGAAAATGATAAATGCCAGGAATTATATTAATGTATTCACCATTACTTATTATTATCATTTTTCTATCAATCTATTTACTCTGTGACAACAATCAGAGGGAAGATTAATTAAATCCTACCCTGTAAGTAACACATGGGTGTGTACGTTAGCATGGAAAGATCAGTCAGTACCACATCTGTCAGGGAAAACTTGTTTTCTCAGTACCATTGTACCTGTGTTTCCTTACCTATGAAAGAAAGCCTGTGACAATACTTCCTTCAGTTTGAGTCCCAGCCCCTGATCTTTGTTGGAATTGAGCTGACGCAGCAACACACATACAGGGATCAACAACCGTTCGCTCACAGACTGTAACACCTAACACAAACTCCACAGTAAGATAATGTGGTCACATTTATGACTGATCTACTACACAGCATGCAGGTTTACATCAATGAGATTCCAATCAACTTTTGATTCTAGGTAAGATTATCTGTGGAAAGAAGTACAGTTGCAGATCTGTCAGATTTATACATGTATTTGTGAGATGATTTTCATCAAACTCTGGAACTACATTCTGCTAATCTTAAAGATTTGTGGTGTCACCACAGCTTTAAAAGGACACATGTGAAGTAGCCTGAAATTAAAGATGGATGAAGAGTGTTATCCCCAAAACAAATATTAATGATTAATTGATTTCAACAAATACTGTTCTATAAACTTGGCTATTTCCTTGTATAAAAGTATTTAAAAATATTTCCCTCATGCAATGGTGGTTAGATGAATTAACAGAGAACACCAGACTGGTGTCTGACAAAACTTTTCCAGGTCACATGACAACCCACTGACAGCCAGATTCTAACATACAACCTTATTTGCTACACTGTTCTGATCTCAGCTCTTACAGCTGAATACGCAACAGTTCACCATTTCTCAGAGCAAAGTCTGAGTTGTTTTCTTTTTTCTTCCATAAATCAAATGTGTTATATGTTGCCTGGATGACTGAATGAACACTAATACAAGCTGGCTCTGGTTCCTTATGGCAAAACTATAAAATATCAACTCAAGTTCATTTACCTGACAAACCTCTGGGCTTTCAATGCTACATACGACCATAAGTACAAAAAATATTAGCAATCAACACTAAAAATCACTCCTGAAAATAAATTTACCGCTTTCATAAAAATTTTGACTAGAGAATATAATACAGCATTTAAGGGGTTAGAATTACACAGTAGGCCTGGGTGAGATAGTGAATATGGGGAAATTTTACCTGTTTTTGATTGGCGTTGGCATTTTGGGCTCGTCTGTAGTGATGCGTTAACCTGTCAATGAGGCCCAGGGTTTGGGTGGATTCTGGGGAATCACTCATGCATGGATAGCCAGCCACAGTGAGCCACAGTGAAAACAGCTGAACCTGGAAAACAACCAGCCAAAAAAAACTGTCACACTGAAACACAGAATAAAGGGTTTTTCTGGGCACAATTTCGTACTGAAATCAATATTGCATTTTTCTATACAAGACAATTTAGAAAAAAAGGTTAGATAGATGTATACAATTCAACGGACAGCTGTTTATTAAATACATCTCAACCAGTGAGACCGATAGGGTGGTGTAGTGGTTAGAGCGTCCGCCTCGAGGCCGGGAGATCCAGGCTCAAGCCTAGGTCCAGTCATACCAAAGACTTCAGAAATGGTAATTGTTGCTGCCTCGCTTGGAGCTCAGCATTGAGAAGTTAGAGCAAGGAAACAGAACTGGTCGGCCCAGTGTCAGTATAATGTGACTGGGTGGGGTGTCAGTATAATGTGATTGATGGGGTGTCATTTTTGGTGTCTTCATCATGATGTTCCAGTGGCGGCAGCACTTTGGCGGCATGGACTCGCCCTGCCCTAAGAAGACACACTATAATTACACACCAGAAGGACTCCTCGTTGTCATATGACCGAAACAATGTTAAGTAAGGCGTTAAACCCCAAGCACTCACTCACTCACTCAACCAGTGAGAACAAATATTTTGCAGTTTACCCCCTTGCTGACGCAGCATTTTCACTTTCCACTGGGGACAGGCAATTCCAAGAAGATTATCAAATAATAAACGGTTGGTTGAAAGGCCATCAAATTTACATCAAAAAATTAAAAACATGGAAGGGATACTTATTCGGTCAGCATGCTACAAACAGATATAGTTTTCTCTTGATGGTGGATATACACAATTTTCCTGATAATACATAGTGGTTTCCAATTTATAACTGAGCTTTGGTTCTCTCGACTTGTTTAAAAAAAAATTGTTTGTCTTTTTATTTCATAACATTACATCAAAAACCATGCACTGCTTCTTGGCACAAACTTGTTCTCGCCAAAACAGGGCCGAAAAATTGTTGATGTGGCGTTAAACCATAATCATTCATTCATTCAACATGCAAAAAATGCTTATACAAAATCCCCAAAATGTGTCATGTTAACACTTACCAACTTATCATATCTGGATGTGAAGACATGCCTCAGTACAGGTGAGCTCACGACAGACTGACAGCAGTTCAGTACAGGGATTAGTGCTGTCCCCTCTGATGAAACACCATCACTTGACAACAGGACATCACAGACGGCCTGAAACAAGAGAGTGCACTCTAATGTAGCTCTTAATTCTAATCATCCATTAATATATTTGTATGTATGTATGCATGCTTGGGTTTTTTATGTTGTACTCAATAATTTTTCAGCTATATGACGACAAGAAGTTCTTAAAATGAATCTACCGTAACTCTTCAACCTTTTTCGCATGTTTGCAAGGTGTTTATTCAAGCATATTCTGAAGGCATTACTCTGAGTTGACTGAAAAAATTACAATTTTGTGACACCCTGAAACTGGTCAATCCAACCAGTGTAGTTTTGCCTCCAAAATAGAATTAAAAATGTGCAAAAATTACACTGAAAGTTGCTCTTTCATATGCGAAAGGTTGAGGAATTAGGGCATGCTGTATCTTCTTGTGGCAGGGAGCCCATGGCACAAAGTACTGCCACCACTGGAATATCATGCTGAAGACACCAGACATGACATTCCAACCAGTCACATTATACTGACCGGGCTGACCAGTCCTGTTTCCTTGCCCTAACCTCTCAGTGGCGAGCGCCAAGACACACAGCAACAGGTACCATTTTAAAGCCATTGGAATGACCAAACTCGGGATCTCCCAGCCTAGAGGTGGACCCTCTAAATACTGCTGTAATTCTTCCACCTTTTGCACATGTTTGTAAGGTGTTTATTCAAGCACATTCTGAAGGCATTATTCTGGATTGACTGATAAAATTATACTTTTCGTGACGCCCTGAAACTGGTCAATCCAACCAGTGCAGTTTTGTCTCCAAAATCACACTGAAAATTGCTCTTTTATATGCGAAAAGATCGAGGAATTAAGGTAGGGCCCAGGAGCGGTTTTCTTAAATTTAGTGTATTATTCTTTACACAGTAAGACTTTAATAAGCCATATCAGCATTTCAAGAGACCCTCAAGTTCACGCAGGTTTGACAAGATATCGTGAGGGCTCTCGTTAAAGTGGCTGATATATGTAATTTTAAAATAGATCCTAACTGCACTGTTGTGTTGACAGACCCCATAATGCAAGATGCATATTCAACCCAGCATCTACCATCAAAATCACGCCATTTCGCGGCTGAACTGGTTTGTGAGAAGCCCATCCTTGTCTCCTTCACACACAAGTGTGAACTCGCAAGACTCCTGAAATGCTGATTCAGCATTTCAAGTACAGCTGAACTGGTCAATGCTTCTTCTTTCAGCCGGAGAAGGATTGCACCCCCACCAGAGGCCCTAAAATTTGTACCTGAATCATTTGTACCCCTCCCCCAACAAGGCCACCAAAACCAGAAACACACAAAGTCAATACACTAGCCACTGAACTAATGAACTACTCCACCAGTGATTAAGGGAAATATATGCTGGCAATTTTCAACATAAATAGGCAATATTTCTGTTATCTCTGTCAGAAAGGTACGACATGTGACCTACTAAACATGTAACAAAAAAATGGTCCAGTTCAAAAGGTGAGGGATAATTTTCTATGATTAATCTAATTAGGTCCTCTGAAACGTGGAAACTCTCTGGAGGGGAAGCACAACAGGGACCGAGTGGAATCGCCAGTTTGTTTTTTACCTCATATCAGACATGACAGATACGAGCAAACTACAGTCCAGACAAGAATCACTTGTAGATCCCTTGCTAAATACACCAAAGACTATGTGGACACATCAACCATGATTTTTGCAAGTGACAAAATATGTCTGCTGTACAAGTGAACAAACTGGCCTCATGTGCTCTAGGTTAACATTCATGTGTATACGTTTAAACATAAAAATTTCACATCTCAAACTCTCCTGTCTACATTTCAGAAGTTTTATATAAAGCTTTTATTTGGTTGTGAAAATGCATTTTACACACCAAACTAGGTGTAATAAAGTACTATAAAAATGAAAATTGTCATCACCTGGCAGAAAGAGTTTCTGATGACTGCATGTCCGGTGTGACCAGGGGAGAGAAGTCTGGGGGACTGGAGGATTTGACTTAGGCATCTCCACACCTCATTTACTTCAGCATCACTCAGTTTTAACCTAAAAACAAACAAACAAAAAGAAACACAAGAGCCCTGATGAGACATGTGAGACCACCACATTCATACATCTATTAATAAAGAGGAAAAGACTGTAACATCATTATTATATTTATTTGTTTATTTTTTTGACGGTTGTTTAATGACACAGTCAAAAATTTTTCACTCATGTGATAACAGTTACGCTGACGGGTGAAGGAGATCAGAGGAAATTTCTCTTTTCCCGCTAGATCTTAACCTGCGACTCATGCGTCCTAGCATCTGAAAGGCAAACTACTTAACCATTGCCATGTCCTCTTCTAAAAGGTTAAGTACTACTGATGTGTCACTTTGCTACATGTAAATTAACAAGCCAGTAACAATTAATGGCTCTTCAACACAGACGGTTCAAATCTCACATATAAATTTCAGATTTTAATATTTTAGCAGTCTGTAGCATATTTTAGACAAGTACCTACATAATCATACGATTTTTTTTTTACCTTTTCTTGTTGACAATTAGTCCAGTAACAATGTCTATAATTATCTGTTCTTTCTTAGGCAGGTACACATTGTCAGTCACCCAGCAATACTTGACAAGTTTCAGTTTATCAGAGAGAGGTGTATGTCGGTCCTTCAGTCTTCTGTACAACCCTGTAAATGGAACCAGACACAAGAATACATTTAGAATAGCATTCAAATGGTTTAAACAATGGACAAATTTTACACTTCATATACATCTGCCATATGACTTTGATTAGGCCTGTTTTGGGGATATGCAGGGTCATCCAAGAAGTCCTCCTCAAAGGCCTGCCACTTGCTTGACGATAAGAGGGATCGCAGACGTGGAAATTAGGTGTCGCTGGGGTCTCCTCGAATGTAAATTCAAACAGAAACGCTTGAACCATCTTGGAATAAAGGCAGAACTTCCATGCTGGAAGAACATACCAGCTTGGGCCCTTGTAACAGAGCAATCCATCTACTAGGTTGTAGTTACAAGCATGCAACATGCTGCTTGCAGCGGTGAACAGAAAACCTTGTTTCTCAGCAGCTGCACAAGAGACAGGGTACTAGACTGAAACAAATTCTTTTGCGCTCCTTGTGCAGTTTTAGGGATGAAAAAAAGCATGTAATTGCGAGAAAAAAAGTGATAAGCTATTAGTAAACAACTAGTTGTTGGGTGAGATTTTTCTTAGCTACAAGTACTCATACAGAATCTTATAAGAGCTGACAGCAGATGTGGTTTAATGCTGGAGCAAAGTAAATATCAGAAATTGTTAAAAAAAGACCTTGATGTTCAAGTGATCTACTTTACGTGTGAGCCGGCCATAGTGTCCGCAGAAAGTTTCCTCGCCACATGCATCACACACATGGAAAGTCTTAATATCAATCCTAAAGCCCACAAGGCAGCGCTGCCAGCTGTGTTTTTGTTATGACTGAAAGCTGACCTCAGTTTCCTCAAACACAATGCCCTCCTTGCACCACTGTTTTCTATATAAATCCATTGGTGACACAAACTATAGATGACAGGGTTTTTAGAACAAGGTTTTGAACCCTGCGTATGTGTTATTTTATCGCAGGATATTTCCTGAGGAAAGAATTGAGAGTGTGTCGTATGATTCAGGCAAGGTATTTTTCATTTCGAAGTAACGTCAAAATTACAGCACTTTTCTGAAACTTAGCAGTGTTTTCAAAACCTATCAATGTGGGCTAAGGTGATTATTTATGATACAAATGGAATGGGGCATATCTGTTAAACGCATAGTGGCTGTCTAGGAAGGAGGCAATGACAGGTACAGTTTACAAACATGAATATTTATTCTGAAGTGGAAATGAATGTGGTATCTGCAAGTGTAGGGGTTGTTTATCTACTTTTTTTATTTTTTTTAAGCATTTCTAAACTATATTTTAGTCATGACAGAATATTTAATCAAAGCAGTATTTCAGAAAGTGTTTCACAGTCAATTTTACGGTATAAACATTAACATGTTTACTTCTCATCTTAATCCTTCACCGGTGCAATGTTTTTTATGTAATACAACCAATTATCCAACATACAGAACCATATTTTAGATATCTTATACAGTTTTTCAATCTAATTTCAATGAGGTTACTTTTTATCTTTTTCAGAAATTTTCATTCCAGAGGGTACCCCTGAATTTGAGGCCATCAGTTGGTTGCACATCAATGCAGAAATCAGAAGGTTGCATTTTTGTAATAAATAGGTGTTCAGCTTTCTAAATATATATATTTTGTTATGGCTTGGGAATGCTACTCTTAATCATTTTATATGGATCAAATTCTGTCTAGAATTGCAGCATGCTGTTAGACAGATGACAATATCTGCTGTAAGGTTTAATCAGCAAAATTCAGGTTATCAAATAAAATTTATAGCTACCAGTGACAGTGGTTAAAGGGGCCAATACGTTTATTTGAAGAAATCATATGCATTCTGTGGTGACTACAACACATCTGAGCTTGTTTCGGATTATAAATCTTGTGGCTGCACCACTAAAATCAGATGAGTTACAGCTTACATCCCTTCATGGCCATTAGCGTGAAGAGGCAATATTTGTTTGTGCCTGTATTAGAGATAAACTTGTATTATGTTCATAAATGGAGATTAAAGAATGTTATTGAACAAAGTGGTACATGCAATTGAAGACTAGAAGTGTATTAATCAAAAAAGAGCTTACAAAAATGACAAGTATTCAATAATATAGGAATCTGGGTGAGCACCACCTGTAATAAAAACCTATAAAATAAAATGAAAGAAATATTACGTGTGACGAAACTATAGCTGGAATGTGTGTGACTTGTTTTGGTACCATTAATGCATGCGAGGCAGGGAATACTTTGGTGCAAAATAAGCAATATTTACCCAAAAGTAAACCATGGCTGGGCAAATGTGCACTTCAAAGGGACACAACTGTACTTTTATGGTACAGATAGGTGCTAAGAATATTCACCAGTCTTATAGCCTTGAGGGCCTCTAATGTTATATTTTCTTTCCGACTCACGATTTAGTGCTTGTCTTAAAGCAGATATGTATGTAAGTCAGCCTTTATAATGTACTTAACATTTACAATTACACTCAAGTCCATGGACAGGCATAAAATTTAAAGCTTATTTACTGGATAAGACCTCTCTTGTTACCCTTCGCTAATGATCTAAGTTATGGACTCTCCTATTAAACTGTGTTACATACCTTGTGCCGTGGGTCAGTCGCAATTAAATCTGGTATTATGGAAAGAAAATTCGAGGATTCTGAGAAATATGTTGACAAAGTCCGTCCATTCACTCGAATGTGAATGTGTGAAGTGATACCGGTCGCGGGAATCTGATCAGCACGTAGATTCTCACAGAGTTATACTTGAGTGACGTCATCCACTGTTTTGTATTCGACACTTCTTCTAAACAATCTGACATAAAACCTGATGGTTGCAAGAGTCCATATTTTAAAGTTGACAATCACACACATTCGTGAGGAAGTAGGTTAGAACGAAGTTGGTAAGAAGTTTGTTTTTCCCCAGTAAAGAAAGGAGTTCTGTTTGTAGCAGACCTCACCTGTAAATCAGGTTGTTTTCACCTTCATATGGCCTGCATATTTTAGAAATGTGTGTCTTTTTCTGCAATGAAGTAGCTGTATCTCTCACATATTCAATATCCAATTTTTCACCATAATCACATCTGTGTTAAAAAGCGGGACTTTTGCTAGCTCTGTATGTTCAGTTCGAGGTTGTGAAAACACCATGATGTTGACGTCTCTAGCAAGTAAGCTGACTAAAGTTTCCACATGTTTGTCACTTTTATAGCTGATATGGCTTGTAAAATATGTCATGAGCGTTTATTACTTCCTTTAATTTCGAACTTTGCTTGTTGTAATTTAGACATCGTTAACTTTTATAATTTGATCACGGAGGTCCAGTTTTTGGCACTCAGTCTCCATGCTTGTTTACAGTTTTGTTGACACCATCCAGGGTCCCTACAGTCATAGGCCACTAACCCTGCAGCTAAGTACATTCTGGCATATTTATCGTCACGACACTTACCAGACGAAAAGTTATTTACCGTGTTGTTGAGGTATCAAATACTTCAAAGTATGGGATTTGTAAAGTTCAGATTGTTGAGCGTGTCACATCTGTATGACGTCATTATTTTCCCATGGTCATGTGTCTGTGATGTGTTTTCATTGGTTAAGAAATGGGATTATTTATTGTGCGAAAAAAAAAATAGTGTACACAACCTATGCCCTGTTCAATACTGGAAATCTTACATGATGTTGTCACATGTTCATCACGCCAACCACATACAGGTGCATGTAGAGTTACTGTATGTGTTACCTTGAAATTTCTCCACATATTCGCTGGTTTTGAACTCCAACCACACATCAGTGTTGGATCCATAGGCAGACGTCTATACCACTACATCATTCGGATTGTCGTGTAAAAAGGGGTCTTTTAGACGT
Source organism: Acanthopleura granulata (assembly GCA_016165875.1). Taxonomy (NCBI): domain Eukaryota; kingdom Metazoa; phylum Mollusca; class Polyplacophora; order Chitonida; family Chitonidae; genus Acanthopleura; species Acanthopleura granulata. The sequence goes on along the minus strand of JABBOT010000001.1, from coordinate 16,043,301 downwards.
GATTAATACAGATCACTTTAGTAAGGATTCAGTGTGCATGTGCGTATGTCACGTGGACAACATTTCAAAAGGGGATCCTCTATGCTACAGACAGTGTTCAACAAGACTCATTCAGGGAAGCACGAATGAACGGAAATCACCTACCGCTTGGAAAGTGACACGCCCAGCAACCTCCTTTTTACCATAACCCAAAGTATTCGTAAACTAAGGAAAGGAACAGTTACAAAGCTTGTGTGTTCGCGCACTGCCGCTAACGAAATTTGAGCCCCAGGTAATGTGGCTTGTTATCATATCCCACGTGGGTAAACGATTTCATGAGTACAGTGGAAGATACCCAAAAAATCTGTCACCTTTCATTTTCCTTGGTCAAGAACCACAGTCTGTGTCGTAATCAAACAAATACCACTCATCATAAGGGTAAAGGCAACTTAGAACACAAATGAAACTTACCGCTGTACACTTCTGCCATTTCTGCTTTCTCCCCTTAATAACAAAAGACTTCGCAAGGGGAAATAACTTTGGAAAATGAAACACACATTGCGCTCGGGGAGATGTTATAAACGTTCACAATGGAAGACAACATTTAACTCGGAGTCAGATGCCTTGTACTTAAAATTGGTAATACACGGACTAATGCCTATTTTCAAAGTAAACTTTACACTGTTTATACAGAGCAAGACTGCACGGCGTTCTGCATAGGCCTGTACATATAACCTGGAAGTCAACGCTTCGAATTGCCATTCACCTTGGCAGAAAACCCGAACGCTGTGTTCGGCGATTTTACTTTCGGTTAATACAAATATCGGACTTGACCTCGGGGTAATAAAAATGGCACTAAGTAACTATATCTTAAGTGAAAATAATGGTTCATGTTCATTACGTTAATTATGTTTGTACATAGTCGATGTTAAATGTGAGTCATACATTTTGGCAAGAAAAACTGCTAAAGACATGTCCGAGGCAAGTCCAAATTTTGATTTTTTTTCTTCAGCCGAAGCTTTTAACGTTCAGATTATGATTTTTGACTGGTTTCAGTTTTAAATGGCGCTAAGCACGGTGTTGTGGTTGTGACAGTTAATGATCGATTTCTTTCATCCGGTAAAATTGATACAGTATGCTTCAGATTGAATCGAGATAAAGTTCTTTTTAGACACAAAGGCGGATATCGATTTAGGCGTTTTCATTTTAGCGATGTTATGAAACTGCCACGTGGTTCTTGGGGTTAAGTCGTCAAACGCCATACTTCCGACCTACATGGCCGAAGAAAAGCAGTGGAACGTTTGACTTCTTGAACCAATAAATTGGGGCTGTTATATTTTCAGGCCTACAGGCCTGTGATAGTCCCAGATATAACCCAACTTTTATTTTTTCTACCTTTATTACATATTTGCGATTAAGTTTAATGATTTCATCGCGTAAGTTTGCCATGTTTAAACAACCAGACATCGTTGTGTGTTTTAAGCGAAGAATTGTAGAAGATTCCGGACTCAGCGACCGATTCATTTTCCCGCCTAGACTGGTATGTTACAGGCCTACTATGGAATGTGGGAAGAGCATTAGGAGAGCAAGTCGACAATTCCAGTGAACTGAGTGGTGTTAAATTGACGGTCTGTTTTGGAGTACGGCGTGTGTCCTCTGTCGAAATTTCCACACCCGTTGTACGCGTTGATAAAAAATGGAATCTTTCATTTAAAAAGGGAACGGGGATTCTGTGGGATGTAGGAGCTATGACCATTATGCTATAAATTAAATCATTTTATCGGCTTACAGAAAACACGACATTAAATATGGCAAACACTGGAATGAGCTTTGCTGGTGGATTTTCACCGTACTCTTCTCTTCTTGGCGAATGTTTGCCAAAAATCCAGAAAGTGCGTTATCTGAGTAACTGGGTTTAGTCAATGAAGGTAATAGCTCGTTTTATTTTCAGCAGTCCTCAATCTTGACATTCTGTTTGTGTCATCGACATAACGTAAGTTCTTTGTAAAGAATAGATCAATACATTATTCTACCTGCTATGGTTGAAGAATTACTTGCGTAATAGTTTTATTTCGGTGACGAAATACAACTTTCGCCCTTCCTGTGCAAATGGCGATCACCGTGTTGGGCATATGTGTGCTCGATTATGTGAAGAAATTATCCCAAAGTCCCATTAATCCACAGGTGACATGAAACGTTGGATTGTTGATTGTTGTTTGCTGTGAGATATGTAATGAATTGTTAAGATACCGTAATAGTTTTCTGCAATACTGATTAGAAGGTACGGAGGTGGGCCTATGTTTAGTGACAGCAACAAAGAAGGACCGGCCATGTGGTAATATCGGCGATGTTGGGAAATGTACCAACACATAATGGTTTATGTTAGTTAAGAAATAAATAAATATAAGTACAAAATAAGTAAATCCAAAACACATCATGCGTGATTTGGCCTCCAGTATATAACCCGAATGGGTCTTGAGGTTGGCCGAGGCATGTCCCATGTCCTATATCGCCGCTTGTTTTTGTTTGCCGTTAGTGTGACATAACGTATACTCGACCGCAGTCATTCTTCACCCTATGGTCGGGTGTGTATGCGTGTATGTTTGGGTTTTACGTCGTACTCATCAATTTTTCAGTCACATGACGACGACGTGTCCTTAGAATTTTTTTAATGTGCCCTGTGTTCTTGTGACAGGGCGAGTCCATGCCGCCAAAGTGCTGCCGCCAAATCATGCCGAAGACACCAGACATGACACCTCATCTTGGCACATTATATACCGACACCAGGCCGACCAGTCCTGTTTACTTGCTCTAACCTCTAAATGCAAAGCGAGGCAGCAACAAGTGCCATTTTAAAATGTTTGGCATAATCCAACCCGGATCTCTCAACCTCGAGGCGTACGCTTTAAACACCAGGCCTCAGAGGCGGTCTTCTAGAGGTAAATGCGAAATAAACTGTTAACAACCAATTTGACTATAGCTGGATTCGAGCTCATAATGGCCTTGTTCGGGCTTTTTAATTTAACATGAACCCAGTTTTCGAAAGTTGATTGCCGTTATTATTGAAGTAACTTTACATGTTTTACGTCGGGCGTTTAATGAGATCGTTTCATGTCAGATCTTTCTTACAAATGTGTGAATGCCAAGAAAAATGGGAACAAAAACAAGCAATTATCTTACATTTAATTGACCACTTTTATCAGTGTTATGGAATTTAATGTAAACTGACATGGGGGAAAGTTTGAAGTTATAACCCAATTTATTGAAATTACTAGGTACACTAGGTACACAGTTCAGGTGTTACTGACCTCTTCTTCTCACACATGTCCAGTAAGGGGGAAATAATTTAAGCCAGGAGAACAGGTTGTGTTGATAATATTATATAATAATAATGCTTTATTTCAGACAAAAATGTCCATAAAACGTGAGGTACATGCAGGTTTTAATACTAGAACAATTACATGCCAGAGAGGACCGAGTGGGACGCCAAGGTTGTTCTGTTGGCAAAAGTAAGGTGTCACGTGAAGATGATGGAACAAAAGCAAACCGCGCTTCCATTGAAAAAGCACAGAAGTGCAATGGTATAAAAGGCCGGGACGGGGGATAGGGTTGAAACAGGAAGGCAGTTTCAAACTGAGATCGAAGGAGCCTCCATGCTTCAGGGATTTTTGCTACCCAGGGATTTTGCACTGCATGGCTACTAAGGATGAGTAAGGCTACCAGCTCACAGGAATTGGTGTAGCTTTCCTCTAATCCAGTTGGAATTCCACCAGCATATACACTTGTCCCTTCTGAGCCAGTGATAGTTGACCATGTGAACTAAGCTTCCTTGGAGCTGAGTAAATTCCCGTGCTTGGCCCCTGAAGTCGGTGTTTCACCCAGTGCGCCCACCTTGCGGGCCTTCTGTCTGGAATGGTGCAGAGCAAGGGCGACAACCGCGGCGATCACAACAACCCCGAGGACAGTGCCTATCATCCCGCCCACAAGAAAACTGGAGGGCGGACGATGGGAAACTGCAATGACAAAAGAAAACAAACATCATGTAAGTATTGCTTTCGCACTACACGTCCCCGACTAGTCTGAGCCGGCATAGTAAATAATACATGTACCTGTCTTGAAAGTACACATTGGTCATCCTATGATATGGTTTTGCATATAGCATATACCATTGATAATTTTGGGTTATATACAATATAAAAGACAAGCATAGAGAGCAAAACCAGAGCAGCGACGACAGTGTGATAGGTGGCAAATGGTGACACATTACCGCTGACACCCAGCGTCTTGTCAGTTTACCTTGGTTAGAGTTTTATTCTAACTGTTCATGTGAGTGTTTAAGAAGTAACAACCGTCGCTGCTCTGGTTGAACTCACTGTGCTGTAGTCTTTTATATTGTTCCGGAAAACTGTTCCGAGACGAACTGACAGACAGGCTGCTAACCTTAAGTCGTCCTGTGGGTATCCGTAGTGGATTAATAAATGGAAGAGCGCAATGTAAACTGACACAGTAAAGTTTAATAACAATGTCATAAATATTCAGCATAGGCAGCCTATTCTGACAATATGAGTAAAAGCTTACCATCAGAAGTATCAAACATCGACAAAGATCCGTCCGCTGAAATTAGAACATCCGGACAATGAAGGTAAATACTGGAACAGTGGTATATGTATTTTATATAATGTTAGAAATAGCACAATAATAACACGACAACCTTCAAATGGCTGTATTACAAATTATATATGGGTTTGGATGACACTTTTTCCCCTTAGAATTCGTTTGAAGTCCAAATGGCTGTATTCTAGACATTCGTCAGTTATATAATGCGGAAGTGGTGGTATGCAGGAGATTCTTTAACAAATAAACTTACAATCGGTCGATGTCTGGTTACGGCAGAATTGAAATGCAAGCAAACAGAAAGCACTGTATCAACCAACACATAAACGATGATGCTGGAATAATAGCATTCACACTCCTTACCGGAAGTGACAGGGAGCACGGGTTCAAACACGGCGAAGGCTGTCAGGTGAGAGGTCGAGCACTGGACGGTCGAGTCGCCTGTCTCTGATGTCATGACTCCGACATCGGACCATACTGAGCCTGTCCAGTAACGACACGTCACCTCAGAATGGTCACGTAACATCACGGGAAATCTCACCACGATGGGCTCTTTGAGATTCTTCACCTCCTGAATGGACCCTTAAGTTAACATATGTAAATGTCCAGCAGATTAGGCTTTAGGCAGTAATTTTGGTTGGAAACATCTTCATTTTCATCTTTAAGTACGACTGTTATGACTCATTGATTTCAAATGAGATTCATTTTCTATGAACGATTTGCGAGGGAGTGCATATGTTTCTCTGGGTTATATAATGCCAAGTGTCGCCGTGCCAGAGACTGTTATAGACTTAATAATAATCCGTTAATATTGTAGCACATTAATTATCACCGTACGCAAATTATTTTTCTTGTTCTAAAAAGTAACGTTCTAGTGACCATTTCGAGTGGCCTAAAAGGAACCTCAGGTATAAAATCATATCTTGTCCCATGCTTATTCAGTTCTTCATTTGACAAACTTTGGCTACGGGTATTCATATGTCTTTGAATTGAGTTTAATTAGACAAACAGTTTTATGTGGAAAAGATTAAAGACATAAACTTGTTTATTTCCGGAAAATTTCGCTATTTCTACACAAAGTACAGGTAGCGTAATGCTTCATATTCCTGCCACAGTCGAAAACCTACACCATTAGATAACATAAAGGTGAGACACACAACATTTAATTTACCACACATTTCAGTTCTAGCAGATCATGGAAAGCTTACAGATATGGCATTGAACTCGGTCTGTTGGGCCAAGTGGTAATATTTGTTTTCAGAACTGTGTAGAGGGGCATTAAAATAGACTCGATAACTCTTCAGCAAAGTAATAATACTATAATAAACCTACCTGTATGTGGGTTACGCAGCTGAATGTCGACAACGCCGGAGATTCGAAAGTATCCGGGGGAGCCTGTACCGGAGAAAGGGTCCCGACTTTGATTGTAATGGATGAAACGGACGATGGCTCCATTGCAATTACTTTTGGCGCCACAATCCCAGTCCCTATACCTATACAGATCAACAAAAGGTGAATGCTTCGGCCTCTTGGCGTCCGGGAACCACATTGTATACTCTCAATAATCGCCAATTCTAATTTGCACAAAAATACATGTAAATGAATGAAATTCTGAGATCATCTACAACTTCCAGCGAAGCTATATGGGTTCACATGATCCCTTTGGCGTAGATTTGATTTAACTGGATAAGGAGGTCTCCTAATGGACTGGACCGCCAGAATAATAGCACACAACCTCCACAACAGAAGAAAATCGACCATAATTTTGTTGAAAATGGAAGAAACAGCCCATAACTTAGTCTGCGCCTTGTCTCAGTGAAGCTAAGTTTGAATTCCATATGACAGAGCCTTCTGGAAAAAACACAGTCGATCGCAAAACTGATTTGTGACGGATTCACTGAGAATCTAGGCGTCGCAATGAACATTCGTACATACCAGCCGTCAACCAAAATGGGCGTTCCGGGTCATTAATCGCAACAGGAAGGGTAAACCTAAAATCACTTCCGGCACCGGTAGGGTACTATTATAACTATAATATTAATCGTTTACTTAATTCCTTATTACGTTTTGCAAGAAAAACGCTTAAGTGAAGGGCCATTTACTCTTACAATTAGCCATATACTATACGTTTTGTACCACATCACGTTGGCTTTATTCCACCTCACCGTATTCTCACCTGGACTCGAGCCCTGGACCAAAATCAACCGTCACTCCAGAATCATCAGACGATGACACATTAGTGTCCAGGAGAGTATGAAATGCCCGGATGCGGACAAGCTCCGTCACTGTCAGATCCAGTGTCTGCCCCGGACTCATGGGACCAATACCTGTCGTCTCCACCAACGCCTGACTGACAGCCAAGTATTCCGTCTCGGACAAACCGGGTTTGATCTGCTCTAGTCTCTTGTTGATCTTCATGTGCACGTCGTATGGCACAGAAACACCGTTAGCTTTGTACCAAATGATGAGCTAAAATAAAAGGATTAATAGATACGTGAAGGAATACTTCATGTTCCATCAGCATAACTAGCTCCACCAACATGATTCATCTACAGAATTCTGATAGAATGGAACTGAACGCTAGCTGGCGAAACTGATCAAACTGCGTAAAAGTATTATTTATTTATTTATTTGATGGGAGTTTTACGCCGTTTTCTAAAATATTTCAGTTATACTATGGCGATCGGCATTATGGTTCGAAGAAGCCGGGCAGACTCCGGGCGTACAAGTATTAAAAGATGGTTGTGACTTATTTGGGTTCTTTATATACTTACCTGTGTATAAACGTTACAATTGTCCTTAGGACATCCGAGATCGTCCGGCTCAAGGATGTCCAGCTGATCTACCATGACCGACAGAGCTGCCCCTGAGGGTTGAGAGGTCAAGGTCTTGTTCACAAACCTCATTACCAGGTCATGGTCGAGGCCAAGGTCGTCCGTCCTGAAATCCCGAGCAGTGTGAAGAAAACTGGCCAGATTCACAAGTGCTTCAACAAAGCTACCTAAAGACAACAAAGAAGTCAGTCATCATTATCATCATAGGAGACATCGCTTCATTGGTAGCTCAAAATTTCCATTTTCTAATTAACAGATGATGCAGATGTTTTATCAGCATTATTTCCGCCATCTTGTACAGCCCCTCCCCCCACCCCACCACCACCCTCGGCGTTTGTACAACAATATGTGGTAGACCACGCTGATGTTGCCGTTTGTGCCGCCTAACTTTTCTATTCTACCCATATGTGCATATATATATGTACATTACACGTGGGCTAGTTCGTCAGGAACTTGCCACAGGTCGATTTAGCCAGGGACATCCGGTTTCCTCCTTCCGTGAAACTGTCTGCCATCGTACAAGTGAAAATGACGATAAACAACAATCATATAAATACATATAAATGAATGAATGAATGAATGAATGATTACGCAGATAAATCTCACCTTTTCTTTCATTGACGGACACCTGAGATAAAACTGCATTTGTTGCCTCCTCCAGTTCTCTTTGTGTCACCATGGTAACAGAGACAGGATCACTGAAGAAAGTTCCACACACGTCATCATCGGAACACACCTTGGAATGATAAGTTTAGGTTCTTTACTTTCCCATCTGGCCACATTTTACCTGTTTGCCGTATGAATCCTATTGAATCACGCAGTTTATTTCAATACATATAATCTGAACAATAACTGTTCATAATGTTGCCTACAAAAGTTCTAACAGGCACAAAAAAACAACAACAACAAAGCACTTTTAAATACCTTCAGTACGTCACCTAGCAACCACAAATTTCATGAGATCATACCTCAACAGAGAACACGACCCTCTGGTGACCGGCACTTGGAGCAGGACCGATAACGCTTACACTAGGTTGGTGTACTTTCTCGGACAGACGTCTGTCGGACTCTCCAGATTGCAGAACTCTGTACTCGTAAGTGAGAGGTGAGGAGGTCGAGGAAAACTGGCACTGACTGGTCGTTAGGGTTATCTGATAAAAACACCAGTTTATTTGAATGTTCAACCAAAGAATTGAACCTTGAAAGGAGCAGCACCCATGTAACTACAGTAGGCCTATGTATCATCTCAAATGCCATTTCATACAGATTCAAAATATGGTTGACATGATTTTTTTCTGTTTTTTTTTGTTTGTTTTTTTTACAATGAATAAAATGTAAAAGACAATGGGTTTCTGCGATGGGCGTTTGTGCCATATTCAATCGGATGAGGCACTGTGATGTGAGAGAGGTTTTTAGTGTTAAACGGCTGAAACTAGAAATGTAAGTGAGATCATGTTTAGCAGCTAAACAAAATCGGTGACGTCACTGTATTTCAGCTTGTTCAGTACGGCCCAGAACTTTAGATCCATAGTCTTTATTTACATTTCATTCATTGCACAAATGCTTCAGTTAAATCGGCGAATAAAAATACGCCTAGTATAGTTTGGACAGTCGGCCAAGTATATGTTATTTCATATGCTGAATGCTTGGTACACAAGTATAAACCAGATCTTACCATTTGATATGCTGTGTACCCAGTCACCTCTAAGAGACAGCCTGTGATACGGGCACTAAGGAGGACGCCTGACAGTCGAGCTTCAGCAGTCCGGTTGATAACATCGGTGGTAACAACAACAACGCTGTATCGTAGTCCTCCCACCACTCCGACTGTAACATAACCATAGAGTTTGTGTTAATACCCATCTGTAGCCAAGTTTAACAAGACAGAGACATGGCGTTACAGCTGCTTGCATAGGACTATATACATGTAGATCTGCCTTCGTTAGCTTGCATTTATTTGTTTGTTTATTTATTTGGTTAGTGCTTAACGTAGTTTGCCCGTACTGAAAAACTGCAAGGTGTCTGACAAATCCTCATGATAAAGCCGCATTCGAAGCATTAAGAGCTGGATCTGAACCTGCGATCAAGACGAGGGCTCATCCAGCGAGGTCCATCTCAGCCAGGGAGGGCCTCAGCCAACGAGGGCTATCTCAACCAGCGAGAGCCATCTCAGCCAGCAATGGCCATCTCAGCCAGAGAGGGTCGTTTCAGCCAGCAAGGGCCATCTCAGTCAGTGAGGGCTTTCTATGCCGGGTGAGGGCCATCTATTAATTCAGCGAGGGCCATCTGTGCCAGTGAGGGCCATCTCAGCCAGCGAAGGTCATCTCTGCCAGTGAGGGCTTTCTCTGTCAGCGAGGGCAATGTCAGTCAGAGAGGGACATCTCAACCAGAGAGGTTCATCTCAACCAGTGAGGGCCATCTCAGCCAGAGAGGGCCACCCCAACCGGTCAAGGCCATCTCAGCCAGCCAGCGCCCCTGTTTAGTCAATAATTCATACATGCCGTTAATACATGAGGAGTATTACAATCGTAAATCAGAAGTAAGGTTTACCTTTGTCGATGTTCAGCAGTGACACGTAGGTGTTGTTCTCAACAGTGGGTATTGACACAGCACTAGCCTTGGAGAGATCCAGCTTTTTGCCTGAGGGATGAGAGATAATTAAATATGACTTCATGTAGTCTATATTTTGTTATTCTCTTTTCATTTATTATCTAGCTGCCCCACACGGGAATGGTCGAGCGCAGTCGCAAAATGGAAGAGTTTGTGAGCAGTTGCTTTTACCCTATGGTGTAGATCAAGTATTGTTTGGAGCCTCCGTGGTTCAGTACGTTAGCGCGCTAGAGCAGCGCAATGGCCCAGAAGCCTCCCACCAATGCGGTCGCTGTGACTTCTCAGTCCAGCTCATGCTGGGTTCATCTCCGGCCGTACCTGGGAAGGTCTGTCAGCAATATGCGGATGGTCGTGGGTTTGCACCCTCCATAATGCTGGCCGCCGTCGAATTAGTGGTATGTTCTTGAATACGGCATAAAACACCAATCAAATAAATAAAACAAATATTGTTTAGTGTTTTAACTTCATTAAGGGGTTAGTTTGCTTCTAGTTACATCAAATTTATCATTCGTAGTCTTCAGCGTTTCCCCAGAAGGTTAAAGGAGAAGAAAACATAAAAATGATGACAAAATCAGACGAAAAAGCGTAAAAACTTCTTTTTAAATATAGTCTTTAATACATTTTTTGGGATATTTTAAAGGGTATTTGAGAATGTTTTTGTATGATGTGTATTTGGGACCAACTTTTGGTATTTATCGTGGTTGAATATAAATGTTCTAAATAAGGATGCGATGCATGTCTAATCAATTTATTTGAATGTAAATTTGTTGCTTATACCCAAACATATGTAATTAACCTAAATTATGACAGCATTTATAAACATTTGAAAAAATATAAATATGTTACAAATCCACGTTGACACATATGTGAGCTGAAAAGGACCGATTCTAGTCCAAATATTTTTTTAAACAAGTGTAATATCCTCATTTATAAAATTATTACATACACACTATGCATACCAAAACATTGTCCCAAATAAAAATCATTTTCATGTATCTATTTCTCCTTAAAGAAAAATAGAAAACTATTAAAGACCACATCTACGATTAACTTTTCGTACTCTTTCATCTGAACATTATGTAATTTTTATGTTTTCTCCACCTGTAAGCTATACACCAGTTGAGACACCAGTGAGACATCTTGGTCAACATAATTACCAAACTCATCTTGAATCGTCCATTCCGACAGAAAGTCCCTATCTGACGTTACGTAAGCTTTTAAGGAGATTTTACCGATCACCTCACTGATGTCAGCTGGCGGCAGGGGATCCAGGATAACCTGCAAGTAAAACCGTACAAATATTAACCATAAATGGGTTATAGAGAGAATATCGCATCAACTTTAATGAACTATTTAGGAAAGAAAATCACTGGTGACGTTATGGCTTCGGAAGTATCTTTTCTTACCTCAGGCACATTCCCATCTTTCACCAAAATTTCAACAGTTGATCTGGAAGCTCTGTTGTCCTTAGACACTGCTAAGCTTATGTTATATCTCCTTCCTGCTGCGAAGTGTTTCCCACAAACCACAAGTTTAGGGCCGTTGTCTGCTGATCCAAAGGGAAACATTTGACCTTGAGCTCCATCCTTGACCGAGTAGCAAGGCTTGTTATCATCCTACGGAGACAAGTGCGTAGAATGTTAGACAAATGATTTATCTTTCAGATATCCACACAATTCATAGGAGCTAGACTTTGTGTTTACTCTCCATAGCCATCCACACGGAGTTGTGTGACCAAGTCGATAAAATAGTTACCTGTTGGCATGTCCACGTGTAAGTCAACTGACCAGCCGAGCGGTCAGGATCGTAAGAAAGGGATCCATCAAATAAAAGACCAGCGTTTCCTCTGGAAACAACCCGTTCATTTCCACCTGTAACATATTCATTTGCCGCACAATAGTTTCACTGGTAACACGCAAATGAGTGACCAAAGAAAACATTGTTCATCTTCCTTTCCTATACTTATAATGACCCTTTGGGTAGTGGTTTTGGATGTGGTTCACTCTAGGCATCGGAACAGACAATAGCTGTCAATACCAGCTGTCAATCATAATAGACGGGTCAATTGATTTATTTATTTATTTCATTGGTGTTTTACGCCATACTTAAGAATATTTCACTTATACGACGGCGGCCAACATTATGGTGGGAGGAAACCCACGAATATCCGCAGGTTGCTGGCGGACCTATCCACGCATGACCGGAGAGTAAGCCAGAATGAGCCGGACATGAACTAACAGCGACCGCATTGATGGGAGGGACAGGGTCATGACGGCGCGCTGGCGCGCTAACCCTCAAGGCCACACAGGTCAATTGATCATTTCCAAAATAATGTTCATCACAAATCACCAACAAAAAGTATATAAAGTTTTAACTTTGGAAGATTTCGTGCAAAGGAGAAGCAGTCGACGGTTTTCAAGGATAACGGAAATACGCAGGAAATGTTCTTGTCGAATGAATTAATCCATTGTCCAAATGGAATAACATTCTATTTCCATCCTAATATAACTTCCTCCTGTTGACCAGCCCATTAAGGACGAAATAAGTTAGATCTTGTTAACCCCAAGAGCTGAGTCAGATCCAACGCACAAGTCTGTGTCCTCATCTGTAATCAGAAGGACGTACAGAGGATGTACACCAGAGGTACAGCAAAGTTACAACGGTTTCTTTCGGTATGTCCCTGTATTCTCCTAGCTGTATAAACAGAATTCTCTTGCACCATTAAGCAACAACTGCACCTTACCAACCTTGCCTCCATTCTGGTTCTAGTGGGCCCTACTTCCCAATTGACGTACCTTTGAGGATTGCCTTGAGTGCCTGTCTAGCCACCGTGAGTATTATCTGGGCCTTACTTGACCGGTCTGCGTTGTCTTTGTACCTGACCGTTACCGTAAATGTGACTTCCTTGCCAGCTGAAACAATGGAAAACGACAAAATATCTGGACTGCACTCTGAAAACAGTTTATTATCCCAAAGAATGTCACCATAACTCTAAATATCTAAACTCTATATACTACACTGGTAGGAAGACAGGAAAATGTTAATTACAACAAACTCACTGATTTCTGCTTGGACATGATCGACTCTTACGTGGTAAGGTGTATTTGTCAATAATGTATCTGGGCCGGCCACTCATCTCAGTCTTCATCGGGAGATCGGGATCGGTCGTGGACCACTCGTAGAGAACCTCATCGTCACCGGAACATGGGCTCAGCGTCACCTCAGCTGTCAGCACCACTCTGAAGGTAAATTAAACTTAAGATTATAGAAAGATACTGAAGGAATAAGTGAATGATTTAACGGAAGTCACAACTTTTCACTCTCAAATATTGGTACCAAACACGTACTTGGGTCAGTTGAAGACTTACTGCGAGCAGGTGGTGGTCCTCTGTTTCACATCGAGGTTGCTATGGATCGTCACCATGGGAACATCCTCAACATGACGTACAACCTGGAAGTCTGCTGTGTCCTTGTCACCCAGGAAGTTTTCAACTTCCAATGAAAAGGTGTAAATGCGGTCTGGTTGTAAGAGAGCTGGGTCGATTTCTACTTGCTGTAGGTCGTCTGAAGATATCAAGGAATAACAAAAAGGCGAGTAATTACTCCGTCATGAAACTCAAATTAGAACATGGAAGTAAAATGTGACAATTTATGCTGGCATACCATATTTAAACTTCATTCTTTTGCATTTTATAGACTAACATATATCGATACTCGGTTCAAATAAAATGTCTCATTTTATCTTGGTATACACATTTAAATATCACCCTTTTTGGTTTGATTTTTGCCAGGTATTCCATTTTCAGACTCATAATTTGTATACTGATATTCATTTGCGCCCATAGAGGTAAGATATACGAATTAAAACGTACCGAATTGAGCTTAGTTTCTTTTGAGTGGCTTATAAAAAATGTTCGTCTTTTTATTTGATTTTGAGTGTTCACTACATCACATCGGAAACCATTCACCCCCTCCTGGTTTGAACATGTTGTCGCCACGATATGACCGAAACATTCCCGATGTGGCGCTATACCATGATTTCTCATTCATTCATTTCAGAACGTACCCTCAAATACCTGTCCCAGGCTGGGATGACATGTCCAGTGATACTCCAGTGGCCGTCCCGCGCCACCCTCACTTCTCTCCCCTGACAAGTGAACCACTCCACAGACGGAGACGTCCCTGGCCCCCGTGATCACCGCGGTCACGTGACTTGCAGACACCGGGGGCTCTATGAGGTACTCTCCGGTAATCGGGATCCAAAAGTTTTCACCTTTAGCTCTCACTGCGCCCTTTATGAAGGTCAATTTGTCGCCTGAAACAAGTGAGTTCCAACCTTTGCATCACACATGGAGAAAAGATCATTTATTATTAGGTTTCTGCACAACCGTTTAATCTCATCTATAGGAATGTTGCCCTCTATAAATAGACGTTTTACCTGGTTTAGCAAGATTATCTCCCTTCCCGAGAAGAATCTCCAGAAATGACAGACTTCGCCACGTACACTCTGAAGATCGGCCAAGTATTTCTGCGTTTTCAAATATATCTTCACAGGTGGGTAGGTAACAGTCCTTGACGTCTCTGTCAAACATGACCATCAGCTGATAGCCTGTATAAGAAAAGGATAAGAAATAAACTGCCTGTCGTTTCAAAGTTTCCGCGAGTGGGAATTTGCCTTGGTGGAATACACGGTCAACGATGCTCTCTCATGTCACTTTGAGTGACTTTCGGTGGACAGAACTTGACATCCAGCGATAAGACATATATAATATGGGAAAAGTTTGCAAGTGAACGTGTAACTTGAATGTGGTTGGCTTTGTGGCTCTCGAGTTTCCTCCACCCATAATACACTGACCCTCTGGCTGTTTTCATCTCCGGCGATCCGTGTGAAGGTCTGCCAGAAACCTACGGGCTGCCGTGAGTTTCTCCAGGCTCTGCCCGGTTTACCCCCACCACAGCCATGGCCGTCGTCCTATAAGTGAAATATTCGTCAGTATGACGCAAAGCGCCAATCAAATAAATACATCCATGAGGTCACCATCGCACACGTGAAAAACATATACGGAATATGACCTCACACAACAAAATAATTAAGTAGTAAGATGTATGACGTGACTCCGGACTGAATCAGGTGAGTTTATATAAAGTGGTTGAGGAAATTAGATGCACATACAGGGTGTTAACATTTATTGCAACCATATTAGGAAATGTACTTCTCGCTTATGTCGAATTTCTTAAGATTCCTGTTAAATGAATTATGAATTACAGCTAACCTGTGTCTGAGAATCGTATGGATGGCTTGGGAGCCGGGGCGTATAGCGTGCTGTTGTAGTTGGGGCTGAGAGTCTGGCTTGAGGCGCTTCCTGTCTCATCGGTTGACAGGGCTACAGACAGGTGACATGACACTGGGGGCGTGTCGAGAACACATATGAGTTCCGTATCAGACCTAATGACAGCGACTACCCTCACTTCATCTGGTCCATCCAAGAAACAATCCACAACTGAAATAAATGGTGGTAATGTTGGGACTTGAACACGAAGGGCTAGGGAATTCTATAAAGTTATGCCTGAAATCGTTGACAAGCTCATAGTATATAATCTTCACTGCATTGACAGATAGCAAGTATAATTACTTTTAAGACAATAACAACCATTCCCTGGTATGTATGCTATGTGAAACACCGTGCACGCGCGTTTTGATAACGAAAAAATCTCACCAGCAAATACACAGAGGATTCCTTCCCTGGTCTGGAAACCACTACCCTGGAACTGAAACTTTATCTTATCCTCTGACAGGATAACGATCTCTGGGCTAAAGTCAGACACGACTATTTCTGCAAGACGAGACACGAAGAGAGAAGTCAGACATTTAAACTAGGAATTGCGAAAAAAGGCCTTTTTATAGCAATAACATTTGGCTAATGAAGCAAATTTCGGAACGCGAAAATTGCTATTTGACAATGAGAATAAAATATTGAAATATTTATTGAACGGATTGGTTCTGTAACAACGGACTGATTTACATGTGGCGGAGTCCGGTAGAACCCGGTAAAAATCACCACACCTCGCCAGGTACATTGAAAACCAGGGAGAGGTGCAACGAAATATGAACCTCACTCTAAGTGCTCGGGAATTCATGTATAAATCATCACCAGTTCACTCGACTAACATTATGGTACCACGTGTTAATGAATAGGTAGCATCTGACATCCATAAAGCAAAGAAAATATCAAATCATACCTTCACCGGTTGACAGCTGATTTACAAACACGGCAAAAGCTGTAAGGTGAGAGGCCGAGCACTGAACGGTCGAGTCGTCTGTCTGCGACGTCATCACACCTATCTCGGACCAAAGTGAACCAGTCCAGTAACGACAGGTCACCTCAGATTGGTCAGGTGACTTCACGGGAAATCTCATCACCACGGGATCATCCAGATTCTTCACTTCCAGAAGGGACCCTGGAAATAACATGAATATTACCAGTGTGTCGTTATTTTATTTGTTTATATTAAACAAAGGAACATATTCTTAGCCTAAAACACGATCCCGCTCTCGAAGGAAGCAAGTCATTTATCAGAATTAATAATTCTACGTCAAGTGTTTATAAGGAGGAATCAATTTCCCCCCATCTTCAAAATTCGAGGTCCACTCAAGAATCAAGAACATTTGATAAACTCGCTGTGTGTTGATAAAACCTCGTCGACGACTGATCTGGGGGCGGCCAATTAAAATCATTTTCAATCATCGCGTTTCAAAAACAGCTATCACACTGCATAGTTGTTGTTGACATCCATTATGAAATTCATTTACCTGTATGAGATTTAGTCAAGATTTATGATGACTTTGTGTACTTTACATCCGTACCTGTGTGTGGGTTACGCAGCTGAATGTCGACAATGCCGGATATCCGGGAGTACCCGGGGGAGCCTGAACCGGAGAAAGGGTCCTGACTTTGACTGTAATGGACCAAACGGACGATGGCTCCATTGCAGTTACTTCTGGCGCCACAGTCCCAGTCCCTATACCTTTACAGATCAACAAAAAGTAAGATGGAGAAATTTGTCACAAATTTGACAGACCCGGAATGAAGTAGAGAGAAGTACCGATGACTGCAAATTTTACGATTTAAGAGGTTCCCAAAGTAAAATAATCCGTTTTTATCAATTACAGCACGTTTTATAGGTAAAGTACGAATTTGTTAACCTCAAGTAATGACATCCCGATCTTACCTGGATTGGAGCTGAGGTCCAAAGTCAACCGTGACTCCAGAGTCACCAGAAGATGACACGTTTGTGCCCAGGAGAGAATGAAGCGCCCGTATGTGACCGAGATTTGACTCTGTCATATTTATTGTCTGTCCCGGTCTCATTGGACCAACAGCTGTGGTCTGCAACAATGTCTGGCTGACAACCAAGTGTTCCGTCTCGGACAAACCAGGTTTGATCTGTTCTAGTCTCTTGTTGATCTTCATGTGCACGTCGTATGGCACAGAAACACTGTTAGCTTCGTACCAATTAAGCATCTAGAATGAGCAGAGATATGGCCTGTTACTTCCCTTGATTTAGGTAGAATCATTAAATCCAAAGAAATAAAACTAACTGGTGAAACCAAAGAAATACAATCAATAAACACCAGGGCAGGACCAACTTGTCCAATCACAGGCTCGCAGAATACAACCAAGCGACAGCTGACGTAAGAAGATAAAACCATTCGTAAAGGTCTCACTAGTAGTCTCACCACTGCGTTCAATGTGAATTCAAGAACATCTTACGCTGGTTTCCTCCCCCATCGTACAAAGGAAGGTCTACCAGTCACCTGCAGATGGCGTTGTTGTCCCCAGTCTCTGCGCAGTTTCCTCCTACCTCCTACCGTTGTATAAATGAAATATTTTTGAGTACGGCGTAAAACACCAAAAAAGAAATAAGCAAATCAATATACAGCCTAAATTACCTGTGTATAAACATAGTTATTATCCTTAGGACAACCGAGGTCATCCGGCTCAAGGACGTCCAGCTGATCAACCAAGACGGCGAGAGCTGACTCTGACGGTTGAAAAGTCAAGGTCCTGTTCACCAACCTCATAACCAGGCCAGGGTCAAGGTCGTCTGTACTCATATTCCGTGCGGTTTGCAGAAAACTTGCCAGGTGGACTATTGCTGACACAAATGCACCTGTGGAGTGGCCATAAGTTCATTTTAACGATATTATTATATTTTAATCATAGTAGGGATGTATAAATATTCCTTTCAGCAAAACGGCAAATTTCCTCACAGACGCATGCTATGAACTGTCACGGATATATTAAATATATCACACCTTTTCTCTCATTGCGTGACACTTGATGTAAAAGTGCATTTGTGGCCTGCTCCAGCTGTCCTTGTGTCACCATGGCAACGGATACAGGATCAGAGATAAAAGTTCCACATACGTCATCATCCGAGCACACCTTGAGAAAGATAAAGCATATTAAGTATTATCAACCCTAGTTATGTTAATCTGTGTCAATCGAACCACCAAATGTCCAGCATGGTTAGCACCCCCACCTCTCATCGCATGAAAGAAACATTTGTTAAGATATGTTTGAATCCTTTTTTCGGTACGTTACGTACTAATGGCAGTTTTTCTTTGAACTTACCTCAACAGAGAACGTTACGGCCTGGTGACCCGCTCTTGGAGCTGGGCCGATAACTCTTACGCTAGGCTGGTGTATTTTCTCGGACAGATGTCTCTCGGATTGTCCAGGTTGTTGAACTCTATACTCGTAAGTGAGAGGTGAAGAGGCCGGGGAAAACTGGCAGTGGCTGGTTTTCAAAGTTATCTGCCAAGGTAATAGTCAAGAATATCACCAGACACCCAAAAATGGCAACCTTTATAGTCATCGTGGGGTGCTAGTTGACCAAGTGTTGTTGTTTGTACCTTGACCTTTGACAAGTTTTAATAGGTACTTTGCTTCGCTAATTCTCCGACTCTTGGGTCTAAATTATTGGTTGACGTGATAAATGTCGGTTTCGACGCCTAGTTTTATGAACTTTACAATGTTCCTAAGAATTAAATATTCTTCATTACGACATAATATCAATGAAATAAATTAAGAAGTACAATTACCGTTTATTCTTTCATGTAAATGCTTGATCTGTTTAAGAGTAGAAAGTAATAGGCTTATTTATTCTGTAGAGTTTGATATCGTCAGAGACAGCAACGTTATTCCTATAGAGAACAGGATTATAGGTAAATCAAACCATTACCATTTGATAAGCAGTGTAGTCTGCCACCTCTAACACACAGCCTGTGATACTGGCACTTAAGAGAACGCCTGATAGTCGAGCCTCAGCAGTCCGGTTCATAACGTCGGTGGTAACAACAACAACGCTGTATTGTAGTCCTCCCACCACTCCCACTGCAATATAACACAGTGGACATTCGTTGCTACTGTCTTTGTTAGCCAACATTCATTTATCTGTTTCTTTGAATGGTAGTAAATTAACCCCAAACCGAACAATTTGTCACCAAATTGATGTCTATTCAAGAGACATAGTCGCCAAGAATTTGGACTTTTGAACAAATTCTGATTGCGACGACTTAACGAAGTCTTGAAGTTAGTTACGTTGAAATAAAAGAATATTCACTGAGTACGTAGCTTGTACGATCCCGGATAAGTTATGTCGTTATTCGCATTCAACGCAAAGAGGGCGGGCCATGTTCGATGTTGTAACACTGCCACAACAACAACATAGGCGCCCACCTATCCAGCAATGAAGATTTTGTGACAACGGACTACAGATTACAGCTCTAGACTTACTTGTCATCCTGCTGAGATCTGTTTACGCCTCTTTTTGCCGATCCTATTACGAGCGAGCCTCTTACGCGTGACATCAGCCGCGTTCGTAATGTTTACATATGAGGTTTACCGAGACCTGTGCGCATGCCACTCTGCGCATGTTACTTCCACTGAACTGACAGCCTTTCATTTAAATATTCTGGCAGACTTTTCAGTTTTCATTTTTTTTTTTTTGTTATCTTTAACATTCACTTAACGTACAATGCGGGGATTAACGAAAAGCTTGTAACTTTTATTTCTTGAGAAAATACCTAATACTCATACGATTCTGTAATAAGGCAAAATACCTAATATCTAATATACCATGTCCCTTTGAGATTGAATTTAACTGATCTGAGTAAAACGTCGCCCTTCGTATTCTGACTAAAGCCATGGTCAAAGCAGAGACAGCTGAATTTGAGCACAAAATATTATTGTGAAAGTATCTGATCGTCGCATAGAACGAGTATTATTCAGGTCTGAACCAGTGAGGCCTCTCGTTCACATCCAAACATTTAGGCTACACGTCATCTGGATTACAATTAGAACAGAGACTTACCTTTGTCGATGGTCAGCAGTGATATATAAGTGTTGTTCTGACCAATGGGTAAAGACACAACACTAGCCTTTGAGAGATCAAGCTTCTTGCCTGATAAATAAGATGAAATTCAACACATGTAGACCGGCATATATTTATTCCATTGTCAATGCGATTATTTGCATATGGTCTATCATAAAACATTACAACAAATTAATGGATTGTTCGCCAGTATTCTAAATAGCATTACTTCACATACATCTGGTTAAATACAGTGTACGGCTTAGCTAACGGATATTCAGTGTAGTGGGAACTCTAAAGCAAGTCAAATTTCAGTCGTTGGTGGGGCACGAGACGGACAGGACGTATTAAAACAATATTCTGGACTACCATAAGAACTTTTTATTTATTCAATTTCCGCAGAAAATCCAGGTAATTATCACGGGAGTTTTTAAGTGAGTCATGTCGCAAGCTCAACTGCAGAGGAAATCTGAGATTCAAGGAAGCGAGCGTCAGAGAGTAATTCTGTCTCTGACTTCCCACTACCGGTCTTTCTCGCCAGAAGAAAGAAAGATAAAGGAGTAAAACGGGGCAACATCATGGATGTACCCCTATCACTGCTGCACAAGCTGAAGATGTTGCTGACACTGGTAACAATGACACTGCGACCAGTTCATTTCAGCCAACGATCGCCCCGGCCATGGCGCCAGTCACCGGCAGATAGCAGCACACAGCCATGGCAATGGACCCTGCCGCATCCTCGACAAATTTGCCATCAGCGGCTTCATCAGCAGGTATTTGGCTTGGCCTTCTTTTCAGTAATGCTCAGTACCTCAATGCAAATCTGTTAAATAATCAGAATTTGTTCTCTGAAAATTCTATTGAGCAAAGCAACCAGTTGGGGTTTCAGATTGCCTCAAACGGGTTCCCCGCTGCACTGTCGAGCCCAGTGGCGCAGTGCGGCGACCCACTGCTGAGCGCCTTGCACAGCCCAACTGGGCTTTCGGCGGTAATTTAGGTAATACAAGGCCGTTTCAGTTTGAAGCCACAGGTTTTAGTCCTGAACTTGTATATCAGCCTAGCCCGCTGGTTAGTTCTGGTGACTCTTTAGATGTGCACGTACCTATCCAATTAAAGAGAAAGATCTGGGGTGGGGAGTGCGTGGATTTTCCACTGCTGTTAAAGACCGCTCATGATGTGGATGAACACTTGCTCTCTATCTTTAACTAGGCAGCCAGGGGAGGCAGTACTTTTAAGGCCTGAAGCACAGGTTAGGCGACTGGACTGAATTGATAGGTGGACAAATGCTTTCTTGATATTTTCAAGCGTATACCTGGAGCGTCATCCTCAGAAAGCACGTCATCTGTTAAAATACATGAGTATCGTGCGGTTGCTCCCTGCTCGTATGAATGGCTTTGTCTGGCGGAGTTATGATGAGCAGTTTAAGTTCAGAATGGCACAGAAGCCTGAACCTTCGAGGGCAGTCATTGACGCACAGCTCTGTTTGCCACCCCGGGGAGGTTCCATTTCTGGCTCATCTCCCGATTTGAAGACCGGGAGCAGGGGCATCGGCAGAACAAAACAACTAGCAGGGCACATGCTGGGCATTTAATGACAATGGTTGCAGTCGACAACAGTAGTTTCCAGAGTAAGTGTAGCAAATGTGGTGCCTTACATTCTCCAAAGGGCTGTTATTCGTCAAAAAAGGGCACGGCAAATCCATAGCTGCAAACGCAAATGCAGCCATCTCATTAGTCCAGCAGACCATAGATAAGCCTTGGTCCCTAGCTACTTTCAGACTACCTGCTAAGAATGGTACATGTCATAAATCTGTGAAATTATCGTCGCAGTTGTCTGAAGTATTTTCCATTGTCCCTTCGCCTATCTGTTACTCCAAATTGTGTGAATATTTAGTAAGTTACCCAAGACAGAAAGATAAGGTTACATTGCTAATGGGGTTTAAGAAAGGTTTTTCATTGCAATATACTTGTCCTCACTTTCCAACAGACTGCAAAAATTTATTACCCTGTGAGGGAGGCAGAGGAAATGGCTGAACGCAAAATTAAGATAGAGGTTAGCCTTGGGCATGTTGCAGGTCTTTTCCCATCTAGAACTATATTAACGCTCCGCATTTCACCCCTAGGATTAGGCCCAAAGAAATCACCAAGAGAATTTAGGTTAACTCACCACCTTTCTTACCCAAAGGGAACCTCTCTGAATAATTTCACAGATCCATCTGTTTGCTCTGTGTCATATTCTAAAACTGCCGACACTATTGAGTTGATACAAAAGTTGGGGAAAGGTGCATTCAGACTGCTCCCAGTTTATCCGGGAGACCTTGACCAGTTAGGGTTTAAATTTCGCGAGGAATACTACTTCGACAAATGTCTACCCATGGGTTGTAAAATGTCATGCTCGATTTTTTAATCTTTCAGTACTTTTGTTGAATGTTGTGTGAAACGGCACAGCGGTCTAGACTCAGTATTACATTACCTAGATGACTTTCTTTGCGGTCCCTCGTTGTGGATCGGAGTGTCAATCCCTGTTAACGACCTTCCGGCGGGTGTGCCATAACATGGGTATTCCAATAGCAGTGGATAAGACAACAGACCCATGTTGTTGTCTTACTTATCTCGTTCTAGAGCTGGACACCGAGGAAATGGTTGTTCGCGTGCAACTACTGGTTGTCTGAGTTATTCAGCAAAATCTGCCGCGCAGCGGAGGTGAAGAAATTAACTTGGAGGAAGTTACAATCCTTAATCAGTTCACTCAATTTTCCTGCACCGCCAGTGTTCCGGGTAGAGCTTTATGTAGGCGGATTGCAGACTGACGACGGGAATAGAGAAGCCTTACCATTATATCCGTGTTACTCAGGAAATGAAAGCAGATCTTTAATGTCAGTAGGCTGTTTCTGAACAAACACTGGTATGACAGTGGTGCCATTGACCTCTTTACCGATTCGGCAGGGGGGGGGGTATATTTTAGTAGTAGATGGGCATATGGTGCCTGGCCGCAGCATTGGCTTAACAGTGAAGTGGTGAAAGGTATCACTTTTCGTGAACCCTTGCCGATAGTTATAGTAGTTGTTTTATGGGGTGACTATTTGAAGAACAGCAGGATCACATTTTGATCTGATAATAAGGCAGTTGTAGACATAGTTAACAAGCACTTCTTCACAGTCTAGGCGGGTTACAAAGTTAGTGTGTGAGTTAGTGCTGGCTTGCCTAAACCATAACATTTTATTCAGAGTTAAGTATATTCCGGGTGTAGATAATGGTATTGCGGACGCTATTTTACCTTTTCAGTAGGTGCGTTTTCCGGAGTTGTCTCCTCATGCGGACCAATAGTCAACGCCAATGCCGGAGTGCCCTGTGGGCGCTTTGATGCGCTAAGCGGACAGGCTCTTAACGGCATCCTATTCCCCGCTACAGGTGTCTCGTCATTAGAACAATTGAGAGCTTCATTTGGGCTACCTGTTTGTTGGCCTGTGTCAGTAAACCAATTAATACATTTCGTGGCTCATTTGTCTAAGTAAGAGCTGTCTGCTTCTACCATGTCTACCTACTAAGCGGGTATAGCCAGTCATCATAAACTCTTGGGTTTAGTTAACACTACTCAGGATTTCCTTGTGAGGAGATTGTTAAACGGCAAGCGAAAATCAGGGTCATTACGTAACAAGAGAGTCCCCATTACCATTAATTGTCCGGAGTTACGATCGGTGCTTAGCCTGCAATATGTCGCTATTAGCCTTTTTTTGGTTTCTTAAGAGTCAGTCAGTTCACTTCCATTGATGGCAAAGGTAATGATCAAAGCCTAAAGTCTACTGGCATCTATGACATTTCCTTCGGAGAAGGAGGGTGTGTAATGAATGTTAGGCTGCTTTTTCCTAAAACCCACTAAACTGGTCGAGGAACTACTCTTTTTCTCAGGAAGAAAGTAGGTAACTCACTGTGCCCTTTGACAGCTATGCAAAGTTATTTGTCAGTTCGTCCATCCATTCTGGGGAGACATCTCCTTGTGCACTATGACAGTACTCCACTCCCCCGCTATCAGTTTTCAGCTATCATAAAGACAGTGCTACAGTATTTAGGTGTTACGTCTTATAACTACACCACTCATTCTTTTCGCATTAGAGCTGCGACAACTGCTGCCAGTTTGGGGTTCAATGCAGCCGATATTAAACGTTTAGGCCGTTGGCGCTCAGGTGCATATCAAATGTAAGGATAGCTGATTCGCTAAATAACATTATGGCTGTCGATTCTCTTGTATATGCCTTGCTGTCCCTTTCTGTTCTGTTCTGTTTCTGGAAGCTGTCTGTTTTCTCTTTTAAGACCGCCACACGACGGCTGCAGTTTTGTACATTGGGCTGGCAACAGAGCGGCTACAAAACATGGTGGGCCGGGCTTGGGCTGGTTAGAACGGCTACCCACAGACTTAACGTGGGTGTGACAGCGCGGGATAAGGTGGGGTCAGCTGCTGCCCACTACTAAAGCAACACTGGCGCATTCGAGGAAACCCGACATCCTGATCGTACATCTCGGATCTGATGACATTCGCGAAGAAGCTGTGTTCCGTGATGGACCTGAAGATCTAGGACTTACAGCTAGTCCGGGGCTTACTGCGTCCTGATGCTACCCTCTGCTTCTCCAGCATAATCCCTCGCATCATACGGAAAGGGGCCGTCCACATGAAGAAGATCGAGCAGGCGAGGAAATGCGTGAACACAGGAGTGGGTCTGTTCCTCCAGAAGACAGGCGGCCTCTTAATCAGGCACCCGGACATTCACCATTCTCTTCCCACACTGTACCGCGGTGGCGGCGTTTACCTGCAAGACTGCTTACCTGCCAGGCGGACTTTTTCCTGAATATCTTGGAAGGTGTAGTGGAGGGCGTACACTATAATAAACTTTCGGGTGTGTATCCTCCTCTGGGCTACTAGGCACAGAACTTACAGTCGCCTACGATTATTACATGTAGTATCCGCCTGTCTTTATTGATGTTTGGTGGTATTTTCATTGGCCACGGTTAATAACCGGTAGTTTGTATGGCGGCGATTGGCTTTGGGCCTCTCGTTTGGTGGTGGTTTTCATGGGTAATAGGTATCTGATGACGGTATAGTATGCTTGTCTACGACAAAAAAACAGTGAGCATCTGGGGTCTGCCAGAGTAATAGCCCTGGGGAGAGCTCTGTTGGAGTTTGTGCATTGATTAACTGTCTGTGTAAAAACCAGAGGACGGTCGGTGCATATAATCTAACATATAAGGATCAATTTGGTCTTTTGGTAATATTTTAAATTGTCCGCGCTCGTGTGGTCACCTGAGATAGGGAATTCGAATGGGGAATCCGCCAGAGTTTAACCCCGGGGAATTCAGTAGGGCTGGCGCGTCAGGGCAATTTTTTCGACAGCCAGCAATAGTTTTTTGGTCTTACCCATGAAAGCCCAATGCCATTGCAAACATGTTTTGATCTTATAAAAATACAGCCGTGGCCATTTTCTTCCATATCTGAAGTGGTTTGTGTTTTTAA
The DNA here is from genome assembly GCA_016165875.1 of Acanthopleura granulata. NCBI lineage: Eukaryota > Metazoa > Mollusca > Polyplacophora > Chitonida > Chitonidae > Acanthopleura > Acanthopleura granulata. The sequence continues at coordinate 16,017,382 of JABBOT010000001.1, read as the reverse complement.
ATATGCGAGTTATGCGGATAATGGTGTTTTATGTGGCAGTGGTCAATTTTAAGAAGCCGTCGCAACGCTATATACCTCAGCCACGTCATGCGTTTAGTGTGACTGCTTGGTAATACGGACACCAGAACTCTTATTTATCATGTTGAATCATCTAAACCATTATTAATGGTGTTTTAAACTTAAACTGTGTTATTTATCTATTGGTAACTTTGCGACAACGGTGATGTACAAAATTGTTCGCAATTTTACGATTCGAATTTGAACACACTGTTATACAGTCTTGACATCTTACCAAATTCGTTTTCAATCGTCCATGACGCTAGAAATTCTAGCTCTGACGTCACGTAAGCTTTAAGAGATATAATGTCGCCAATCTCATTAATTTCTGTCGGTGGTAAAGGCTCAAGAGAAACCTGCATGAAAATATATACAAAATTCAAAAGCATTTTGTGAGAGATACTGGATCAATCCGGGGTTTAGTCATACCAAACACTTTAAAATTTGTTCTTGTTGCTGCCTTGCTTGGCGCTCACCACTGAAAGGTTAGAGCAAGTAAATAGGACTGGTCGGCCAGATGTCAGTATACTGTGACTGAGTGGGGTGTTATGTCTGGTGTCTTCGGCATGATGCTCCAGTGGCAGCATGTACTCACCCTGCCACAAGAAGACACAATATATATACATTGTAAGGACTTCTCGTCGTCATATGACTGAAAAAATGTTAAGTATGACGTAAAACCCAAGCCTATATGCATACATATGAATATTCCGATACTTGACAATACAAACATAATTAATTGTCATTCAAAACATCATGAAACAACTTGATAAGCGAATGATATAGGATTGTATCAGTCGCTTAATGCCTACATTCTCACCTCTGGCACATTCCCATCTTCGACATAAATGTCCACAGCAGCTGTGGAAGCTCTGTTGCATCAACATTAATAAACTACTAAGAAAGAAAATCACTGGTGACGTTATGGCTTCGGAAGTATCTTTTCTTACCTCAGGCACATTCCCATCTTTGACCAAAATTTCAACAGTTGATCTGGAAGCTCTGTTGTCCTTAGACACTGTTAAGCTGATGTTATATCTCCTTCCTGCTGCGAAATGTTTCCCACAAACCACAAGTTTAGGGCCGTCGTCTGCTGATCCAAAGGGAAACATTTGACCTTGAGCTCCATCCTTGACCGAGTAGCAAGGCTTGTTATCATCCTACGGAGACAAGTGTGTAGAATGTTAGACAAATGATTTATCTTTCAGATATCCACACAATTCAGAGGAGCTAGACTTTGATGTTTACTCTCCATAACCTTCCACACGGAGGTGTGTGACCAAGTGGATGAAATAGTTACCTGTTGACATGTCCACGTGTAGGTCAACTGACCAGCCGAGCGGTCAGGGTCGTAAGAAAGGGATCCATCAAATAAAAGACCAGCGTTTCGTCTGGAAACAACCCGTTCATTTCCACCTGTAACAGATTCATTTGCCGCACAATAGTGTCACTGGTAACACGCAAATGAGTGACCAAAGAAAACATTGTTTGTCTTCCTTTCCCATACTTATAGTGACCTTTTGGGTAGTGGTTTTGGGTGTGGTTCACTCTGGGCATCGGGGCACGCTAACCCTCACGGCCACACAGGTCAATTGATCATTTCCAAAATAATTTTTATCACAAATCACCAACAAAAAGTATATAAAGTTTTAACTTTGGAAGACTCCGTGCAAAGGAGAAGCAGTCAACGGTTTTCAAGGATAACGGAAATACACAGGAAATGCTCTTGTCGAATGAATTAATCCAGTGTCCAAATCGGATGCCATTCTATTAAGGACGAAATAAGTTAGATCTTGTTAACCCCAAGAGTTAAGTCAGATCCAACGCACAAGTCTTATGACGTCATCTGTAATCAAAAGGACGTAATCAGGTGGAGGCACAGAGGATGTACAGCAGAGGTACAGCAAAGTTACAACGGTTTCTTTCGGTAAGTCCCTGTATTCTCCAAGTTGTATAAACAGAGTTCTCTTGCACCATTAGGTAACAACTGCACCTTACCAACCTTGCCTCCATTCTGGTTCTAGTAGGCCCTACTTTGCAATTGACATACCTTTGACGATTGCCTTGAGCGCCTGTCTGGCCACCGTGAGTATTATCTGGGCCTTACTTGACCGGTCTGCGTTGTCTTTGTACCTGACCGTTACCGTAAATGTGACTTCCTTGCCAGCTGAAACAATGGAAAACGACAAAATATCTGGACTGCACTCTGAAAACAGTTTATTATCCCAAAGAATGTCACTATAACTCTAAATATCTAAACTCTATATACTACACTGTTTGGAAGACACGAAAATGTTAATTACAACAAACTCACTGATTTCTGCTTGGACATGATCGACTCTTACGTGCTAAGGTGTATTTGTCAATAATGTATCTGGGCCGGCCACTCATCTCAGTCTTCATCGGGAGATCGGGATCGGTCGTGGACCACTCGTAGAGAACCTCATCGTCACCGGAACATGGGCTCAACGTCACCTCAGCTGTCAGCACTACTCTGAAGGTAAATTAAACTTAAGATTACAGAAAGATATTGAAGGAATAAGTGAATGATTTAACGGGAGTCACAAGTTTTCACTCTCAAATATTGGTACCAAACACATATACTGGTCAATTGAAGACTTACTGTGAGCAGGTGGTAGTCCTCTGATTCACATCGAGGTTGCTATGGATCGTTACCATGGGAACATCCTCAACATGACGTACAACCTGGAAGTTTGCTGTGTCATTGTCACCCAGGAAATTTTCAACTTCCAATGAAAAGGTGTAAATGCGGTCTGGTTGTAAGAGAGCTGGGTCGATTTCTACTTGCTGTAGGTCGTCTGGAGATATCAAGGAATAACACTAAAGGGAATAATTACTCCGCCATGAAACTCAAACTAGAACATAGAAATAAAATGTGACAATTTATGCTGGCATACCATGCTTAAACTTCATTCTTTTGCATTTTATAGACTAGCATATATGGATACTCGGTTCAAATAAAATGTCTCATTTTATCTTGGTATACACATTTGAATATCACCCTTTTTGGTTTGTTTCTGCCAGATATTCCATTTTCAGACTCATAATTTGTATACCGATATTCATTTGCGCCCATAGATGTAAGATATACGAATTAAAACGTACCGAATTGAGCTTTTAAGTGGCTTATAAAAAATGTTCTGAAACATTCCCGATGTGGCGCTATACCATAATTTCTCATTCATTCATTCCAGAACGTACCCTCAAATACCTGTCCCAGGCTGGGATGACATGTCCAGTGATACTCCAGAGGCCGTCCCGCGCCACCCCCACTTCTCTCCCCTGACAAGTGAACAACTCCACAGACGGAGACGTCCCTGGTCCCCGTAATCGCCGCGGTCACGTGACTGGCAGACACAGGGGGCTCTATGAGGTACTCTCCGGTAATCGGGATCCAAAAGTTTTCACCTTTAGCTCTCACTGCGCCCTCTATGAAGGTCAATCTGTCACCTGAAACAGGAGAGTTCCAAGGTTTGCGGATGTCACGGAAAAGAGATTACTTATATACCACATTATATGTGGAATATAATGTGGTTTTAAACTTTCGCATCGTTGTCTACAGAACGATAGAAGTTTTACCTGGTTTTGCTAGATTAGTTCCCTTCCCAAGGAGAATTTCCAGAAGTGACAGACTGTGCCATGTACACTTTGAAGATCGGCCGAGAATCTCTGCGTTTTCAAATATATCTTCACAGGTAGTTAGGTAACAGTCCTTGAAGTCTCTGTCAAACATGACTATCAACTGATAACCTGTATAACAAAAGGATAAGAAATGTTTTTCAGTATTATATAGAGGAGCATTACAATATTCGAGCGAACTTTGAAGCAACTTGACCCCACACCCAGTTACATTATACAGAATCCGAACGGACCACATGTATATGCTAAGCATCAAGCGAGGAAGCCAAGCTTGTTTAGCCTCTGACACGGCAGGTCACACGAGACGTTGGTTCAAACAGTTTCTCTGATAGAAAAATTTCAACATTTCCTTGCTTCCACTGGTTTCCGTGCACGTGGCAATAAAGGTCGATGGTGATCTATCGTTTTGTCTGGCTGGATGAAGTTCTCGTCTTCCACGGATATGACACAGGCCTATATCACTGGGGGAAAGAGTTTAGAAGTGTGACTCTCCAGAAACCTGTGGATGACATTGGAGCAGTCCGGTTGTCTCCTCCTCTCAAAATACATTCGCCACCATTTTGTGTATACAGCGTTAGTCAACAATCAGAAAAAAACATCTTGGCAGACTTTAAAGTCTCGCGTACATGATGCGACTATGAATTGATCCAGACTGATTTGTAAAACTATCGTAGGTGGAACAGATGCATAAGCCAGGTGTATTGCAACACACGAGCATTACGCTCGATATTCTGAAGATTGCTACTAAATGAGTTATGAAATACTTTTATATTTATTTATTTGATTGGTGTTTTACGCCGTACTTAAGAATATTTCACTTATACAACGGCGTCCAGCGTTATGGTGGGAGGAAAGCGGGCAGAGCGCGGGGGAAACCCACGACCATCCACAGGCTGCTGGCAGACCTTCCCAGGTACGGCCGGAGAGGAAGCCAGCATGAGCTGGTCTTGAACTGACAGCGACCGCATTTGTTGTAGGTTTCGGGTCATTGCGCTGCTATAGCGCGCTAACCGACTGAGCCCCGATACTTTTATAGCTAACCTGTATCCGAGAATCGTATAGATGGCCTTGGGGCCGGAGCGTATAGCGTGCTGTTGTAGGCAGGGCTGAGAGTTTGCCTTGTGGTGGTCGCTGTCTCACCGGTTGACAGGGCTACAGACAAATGACATGACACAGGGGGCGTGTTGAGGGCACACGTGAGTTCCGCATCAGACGTAATGATAGCGGCTACTTTCACCTCATCTGGTCCATCCAAGAAACAGCCCTCCACTGAAATAAACGACAATTTCAAGTGATAATATGGAGATTGGAAAACGAAGGACAAGGGACGTTCCTTTCTATCAATCTATACTGTGTATTTATGTCTGAAATCACACACAAAGCCATATTATGTAAGCTATAATGGTTAAGCAGATGCCAAGAATGACTGTTTCTCACAGAGAAAACGTTTTGTAAAGATAAAACCTCACCGGCGAAAACGCAGAGGATTCCTTCCCTGGTTTGGAAACCACTACCCCGGAACTCAAACTTTGTCTCTTCATCCTGTGACAGGATAACGGTCTCCGGGCTAAAGTCAGACACGGCTATTTCTACTAGGGAACGACAAAAAATCAAAGACTTTTAAAAAAGTACAAAAAATGTGAATTGTTTGTAAATTGCTTGGTGCAATTAAACACTGAATTGCTTGCCAACCAAAATGCTATTAAAGAATAAGCATGAAATATTAAAATATTTATTGATGTAATGGGCTTTAAATGCCGTACTTGAGGAATTTTGACAATATGATTACTGACAGGTTTGCAAGTGGAGGAGAGCCACCGCACCACGCTACACACCCGACGAATTTTCTGTCCTAGAGCCTTAGCCCAGCCAACCTCACTGTATTCAAGGGATAAGGAATGTGTGTATAAGTCATCAGCCCAGTTGACCAACAGTTTGATACATGTTGGTAATTGTTGCCTAGCATCAGACCATACACAAAACGAAAAGAATCCTCCCAAATCTAACCTTCAGCAGTTGAGAACTGGTCTCCAAACACGGCAAAGGCTGTGAGGTGATAGGCCGAGCACTGGACGCTGGAGTCGTGCGTCTGTGACGTCATAACTCCGCTATCGGACCATACTGAGCCAGTCCAGTAACGACATGTCAACTCAGACTGGTCACGTGGTGTCACGGGGAACGTCATCACAACTGGGTCATCAAGATTCTTCACCTCCAGAACTTTGCCTGGAAGTGGAAATGTGGGACCAATTTAAGTGATATATTAAGTTCAGAACAAGTTCTGAGTGTGTGCCCTCAAAGAAAACATGTCATTTATTAAAGTCAATAATTCTACGCTATTTTGAAAATGGTGAATTTTCAGCTTTGAAATCTACTTCTTCTCAGAATCACACAATATTTGACAAACGGGCTCTGTAGTGACATCGACGTCTGACCTGGGGCCTTTTTCACAAAGCAATTTTGGGCTTTAGTGTGAAAAAATACCCCAAATTCAACTGTGATATACATGCATCACATCGGTCAAATTTTGACTGCTAATTCTAGGCTGTGATAGGGTGATTTCAGCCAAGTTTGAGCATCCAGCATCAAATGTTTTGTTTCGTACAAAAGAATGAAGTTTTGGGCTTGAGTCAAAAATCGCTTTGTGAAACAGGCCACAGGAGATTTGGACGATTGGAGAGAAATTTTCCATCATCGATTCTGAAAAACAGTCATGACCACGTACAGTACAGTTGTTGATATCCATCATAAAATGAGTGTTCGTCAAGGTGAGATTTTCTTACGATTTTGTGTACTTCACATCGGTACCTGTATGTGGGTTACGCAGCTGAATGTCGACAATGCCGGATATCCGGGAGTATCCGGAGAAGCCTGAACCGGAGAAAGGGTCCTGACTTTGATTGTAAGAGACAAACCGGACTATGACGCCATTACAGTTACTTCTGGAGCCACACTCCCAGTCCCTATACCTATACAGATCAACAAACAGAAAAATAGAGAAATAGTCACAAACGCGACCGATGACTGCACATCTTAATAGGTTTAACAGGTTCCCAAAGTGAAACAGCCTGCTTTTATAAATTACAGCGGAAATTAGGTAAAGTACAATTTCACTCGTTGAGCCCATCTAATGGCATCCCGGTCTTACTTGAATTGGAGCTGAGGTCCAAAGTCGACCGTGACTCCATTGTCATCAGAAGATGACACGTTTGTGACCAGGAGAGAATGAAGCGCCCGTATGTGACCGAAGTTTGACTCTGCCATATTTATTGTCTGTCCCGGTCTCATGGGACCAACAGCTGTGGTCTGCAACAATGTCTGGCTGACAACCAAGTGTTCCGTCTCGGACAAACCAGGTTTGATCTGTTCTAGTCTCTTGTTGATCTTCATGTGCACGTCGTATGGCACAGAAACACTGTTAGCTTCGTACCAATTAAGCATCTGAAATGAGCAAAGATATAATCCGTTACTTCCGATGTAAGAAACTTTGAAAGAATGCCTTCCTTCGGAAACCGAGAAAATATAAATGGTTTTATCGCAGATTGGCTTAATGCAAAGAAACGAGCTGAGGTAACGAGATGAAATCATTCTTGAGATGAAAACCGTCCAACTTGGCTAGTAACAAGTACCTGAGTGTAAACGTTACGATTGTCCTTAGGACAACCGAGTTGGTCCGGCTGAAGGACGTCCAGCTGATCTATCAAGACTGCGACAGCTGACTCTGGCGGTTGAGAGATCAAGGTTCTGTTCACCAACCTCATTATTAGGTCAGGGCCGAGGTCAAGGTCGTCTGTACTCATATTCCGTGCAGTTTGTAGAAGACTTGCCAGGTGAACTAGTGCTGATACAAATGTGCCTGTGGGGTGGCAATAAGTTTCTTTTAATCATAGGCCTAGTTTGGTTGTACAAAATGTTTTCCGCAAGATGGCGAATTTATTTAGAGCAGCATAATTCCTGTGGTCACGTATACATAAAATATGTGTCTTACCTTTTTTCTGGTTGAGGGACACTTGATGTACAACTGCATTTGTGGCCTCCTCCAATTGTTGTGTTACCACGACAACAGATACGGGATCACTGATGAAGGTTCCACATACGTCATCATCCGAACACACCTTGAGAAAGAAAAAATATATCAACCCCAGTAATGTTAACCTGGGTCCGTCTAACAACAATCATGGTTGAGAGCCTAACCCCCACTCCCCCTCCCCCTCGCCTGGCCGAAGATGAAAAAAACATACGAAAAATATGTTTCATTGTTTACGTTACATAGTAGAAACATTGTATGCTGAGAACTTACCTCAACAGAGAACCTGACCGTCTGGTGGCCGGCACTTGGAGCAGGGCCGATAACTCTTACACTAGGTTGATATATTTTCTCGGACAGACGTCTCGCTGAACGTCCAGTTTGCAGAACTCTGTACTCGTAAGTGAGAGGTGAAGAGGTCGGGAAATACTGGCACTGACTGGTCCTCAGGGTTATCTGATTAAGCAGCACCAGGTAACAAACATGGCAAACGTATTCATCGTTCACGAGTAGTCCTGGCAGATCGAGCGTTGTTGTGGGTATTTCAGGTAAACAATATTCTAATGTATAGTTGGGAACCGCTTGTTCGTCTTTTAAACTTAGATATGATCCAGAGGATTAAATATCCTTCAGTACGACATAATACCAATGAATGAAATCAATAAATATAATTATCGTTTGTTCCTTCATGTAAATACTAAAGCTGTTTAAGAGTAGAAAGTATGAATCATTCTATAAAGTTTGATATCCTCCGAGAATATCATATGGTTGCTGTATATAACAGGATTATATGTAAACCAGATCTTACTACTTGATAAGCAGTGTAGTGGGCCACGTCTAACACACAGCCTGTGATACGGGCACTTAGAAGGACGCCTGACTGTCGAGTCTCAGCAGTCCGGTTCATAGCGTCTGTGGTGACAACAACAACGCTGTATCGAAGTCCTCCCACCACTCTCACTGTAACATAACCATAGCTAGTGTTTACGTCAATATCCTACAAAGTACTCACAACAAAATAACAACGTTACAGCTGCGTTTGACTGGTTCAGATTCATAGATAACATGCAAGCAGGATTAAAATTGCCAACCACATCTAACACTTACCTTTATTGAAGTTGAGCAGTGATACGTAGGTGTTATTCTCACCAGTCGGTAAGGACACAACACTAGCCTCTGAGAGATCTAGCTCTTTGCCTGGTGAATAAGTTGTAAATTAAACATCCATTACACCAACAAATAGTCTGATGTTTTACGAATGTTCTAGGCGTCATTATGCCTTAGTTGTCTAAATGCAAGAACTGTAATTTAAAAGTACACATCAAATCCGAGCCTCATACACTTACGTTTTACTTTGGATCGTGTAATTTACCACTTACAGATAGTTAAAACGATTTATTCTAAAATGAGTTATTTATCCATTTATAACTTTTGTTTTCGAAATCGTAGGCACAAGTTACGACCAAGCTGTTGTCAAATCTTGACATCTTACCAAACTCATTTTCAATCGTCCATGATGTTTGAAATTCCAGTTCTGACGTCACGTAAGCTTTAAGGGAGATAATATGGCCCATCTCATTAATTTCCGTTGGGGGCAAAGGCTCGATTGAAACCTGCATGAAAATATGTACCAAATTAACGCAATCAAAAACATTTTCCGATTCTTTACTTTACTTTAATATGAATCTGATTATTTGTGGTTTAAAACATAATGCAAAAGTTTGTTAACCAAGTAAAGTGGTCTTGTATCCGTTAATTTATGTGTATTCTGTCACCTCTGGAACATTTCCATCTTTGACGAAAATGTCCACAGTAGATATGGAAGCTCTGTTGTCCTTAGACACTGTTAAGCTGATATTATATCTCCTTCCTGCTGCGAAATGTTTCCCACAAACAACCAGTTCAGGGCCGTCGTCTGCTGATCCAAAGGGGAAGATTTGACCTCTAGCTCCATCCTTGACCGAGTAACAAGGCTTGTTATCATCCTACAGAGAAAACTCATTTGTCTTTAAGAGACCCACATTATATACAGGAATGTACGGATTGTTAAGATTCTAACCAATGTAACCCAGGTGAGTTTAATCAAGATAGCCGTTCACACACAATGTAGTCTTTTATATTGCAATGAGATCGGTCAAATACTTAGCTGTAGAGAAAAATGCCTAGAATATCAGGAAATGGTTTATCTCTCAGGGACCCACACAATTCATAGGAATGTATGCAAGTTTTAAGTTTATCCTGTATAACCGTTCGTTTGTAGTTGTGTAATCAAGTGGATCAGATAGTTACCTGCTCACATGTCCAAGTGTAGGTTAACTGACCAACAGAGCGGTCAGGATCGTAAGATAAGGATCCATCAAACAACAGATTAGGATTTCCTCTGGCGACAACTCGCTCATTTCCGCCTGTAACAGATATTTTAATTATACAATAGCTCCTTGAAAAAAATGGAGAGCTCATTTTATCAAAATTAGGCCGTTAAACAGTAACCAAACAGTAACCAAATGAATAACTCAAACTCAGGCAACATGGAAGGAGATTGAGGCGTCTGGTTCATCTTAATATTATTGTTTTTTATGTATTATATGCGAACCCGTAACAATGCATTAGGAAGTGGTAGACCAAAGTAGAATCAATGTAAAATAGTTCCAATTATGATGCACTGATTTAACTTTTCTGGTGTCCAGTCTTGTTACATGTTCTTTTCAGAAGGTATTATAGTCAAGAGGTGTGAAGTAAAAATTTAGTACAATGAATACAGCTATAAATGTAAATATATCGTGTGTAGTGTATGTTAAAAAAAATAAGTGATTCAACGTCATTTTGATTGTGTTTACAGTGTTGGAGGTGTGGTCGCTTTCGTTTTGTTTTTGTGCTGCTTTCGATCTTCACGGGCCCTACAATTAATAAATATTGTTTCACTCGCTGAATATAGAAGATCAATAGCACTTGAACAGTAGTGGATTTGGACCAATACTTATAGTGGTTTTGCCGAATATCTAGACCCGATTTCAGATCGGCAGATCGGAGATCAGAACGCGCGGCTTTTAGGTCAGTCCTACCGCGAGTTCCAGTGCAGCGGTAACGTCAACTGACTTTAGTCATTTTTCAAGGAATTAGAAGGAAGACGTCATATTCTACAATGGTACAGACCCACACCCATGTGTATCTGCTATAAACAATACAGATCTAACAGTAAGTTTAGGTTTAAACTTGTTTCAAACGCGTCAGCAGTCACAAGTAGGTGATAACGAAAATTGGACACTATGTAATGTATCAAATTTCGTTGATGTAATACTTCAACCTTTTGTAGGGCATGCTAAGAGAAAATTTCTAAAGCTCAGCACATCTTATAACATAATTTTTATGAGGTTTATTTGGGTCATCAGAGGTGAAATGGGGTGTTCTTAACAATTCAAATCTGGTTGACAGTGTCGGACCATATGCAACAGGAATCTATAACTGCTAGCTCTGTATATAGGCTACCATGCCTCACCGGAAGCATAGAGAGTATAAAAAAGTACAGAAACTGATGTTGGCTTGATTTTTAAATGAAAATCCACCCGGCCCCCTTCTTAGGGGAGACATTCATACATGTATGCTGCTTAAAATGTTAAAGTGTTAGACTGTGTAAATAGTGGTATATCAATTATTTATACACAGACTTTATCTTAGTGGGAAAAAAAATGTTTTTCGTCACTTTCTTTCATGGAACCAGTTTTGTGCTTCTTGATGATCATGTTGGTTCCCATAAACGTGAACACAGATCCGAAGAGTTGTTGTCCCTTAGACCTGTGCGGGTGAAATCGCCAGCCTTCAGGCAATAATTCGAATGTTTATCACTAATTAGTAGGCCCATTTGCTTTCCTCATGATGAGATTATAAAACCTCCTAGACTGGACAATAAACATTTGATAGATAAAAGTGTGGAATTGTGATAGATTTACTTTAATGTTTTGATTATAAACAAAAACCAGGTAACAGAATTATCTACATGCAAGAAACCTGAGCATTCATCATAGAATACATTTCAGTGCCTACAGGATGTAGTTGTTGATTGAAGTTTTACGCCCTACTCAATAATAATACCGCGGCCAGCATTATGGTGGGAGGAAACCGGACAGAGACCGGAGGAAATCGACGACCACCCGAAGGTTACTAGGAGACCAATACATCTTTACAGGATCGCTTTTGGTTAACTTTATTGTACATTTTACAGTCCTGGTATTAGCTAGCCTAGACCTCGGTCTTCAAAGTCAAAGACAGCTCATGGATGACGCACTGTTCATTAAAAAGATTACAAAATTCTGTCTTGAATGCAAACACCTGTTTGAATTTATATGAATTCGTTGCTGAATTATCTTCGTTTGAACAGTGGAGTATTTGCTGTAGGCTGGGATCTGAAGCTGTTTATGAGCTTGTGACGTAAATGTTCTGAGTGGACTGTCAATGTAATAAGTAAAAGCATAGATACAGGACACTGTTTTAATGTTATGAATTTCAATTACAACAAGTACATGAGTGAACAACACTGCAAAGTACTATTGTGCCATGGCGGAGGTAAGTTTCTTGATCAATTCATGTTATAAATTTATGTATATACATAAGTTTTAACCACAACCCTGGCAGCTTACTACAGTATCAGGTGACAAGAGTGTTCCGCGCTTGGAACAATTACGTCACAGCCCACGCACAATAGCAGCGTTTCGTGTAAGCCGATGGGTCACGGTCAAATACCAATTTCCACAGTTGTAGTAGCTGTTAAAAAAATTATTTACCGAATTGAACATAATATTATCCAACCTGTTTGGCAAATTAAACATTGAGCATGTTCTATCTTTCGAGTTAATCTAAGGAATGTAACTTTGATAACTTGGTGCAATTTACCTTTGATGATGGCCTTGAGCGCCTGTCTGGCCACCTTGAGGTTTATCTGGGCGTTACTTGACAGGTGTGCGTTGTCTTTGTAGCTGACCGTTACCGTAAATGTGACTTCTTTGCCAGCTGAAACAGTCAAACATTTATCAAAACGGCTGTTTGTTTCTTGGTTTGTCTCCTTTTTTCTCCTGTTACATTTAGAATGTAATCTTCAAACAAACTATTATTATATTCTATTACTAGTTCAAGAGCCTCGGGGAGTTTCTTCTGATCAGCTGTATTGAGCGTTAGAAGGGCATAAGAATGGCTCGTACGTGGTAAGGTGTATTTGTCAATCACGTATCTCGGCTGGTCGATCATCTCAGTTTTCATCTGGACATCGGAATCAGTTGTGGACCACTCGTAGAGAACCTCATTGTCACCGGAACATGGGCTCAAGGTCACCTCAGCTGACAGTACCACTCTGAAGCCAAAACAAATCTTCATGTCAAAATCTCTACCATTTTAGTTATCAAGGTTTGGTTTCCTTCTCTTGCTGATCTCAAATAAGTAAGGGCATAAATGTGCTCTTGGATCATTTATTATATATAAGAAGAAAAATTTTGCTTTCTATCAGACAGCAGTAGAAGGTCCTGGAGTGTTGTGGCGAAGAAGGACTACAAACATTGTAGCTTTTCAACGTACAGCATGTTATTGTATTTGTTCATGTACGTGTTTCCTGTCACACTGGATAGTGGACTTCGCAATGAAGGAAATTGCAAAATCGAGAGTGGTAATGGATTTGTTTATTTCATTGGTGTTTTACGCAGTACTCAAGAATATTTCAGTTATACGACAGCGGCCAGTATTGTGTGAGAGGAAACCAGGGAAACCCACGACCATCCGTAGGCTGCTGGCAGACCTTCCCACGCACGGCCGTAGAGGAAGCTAGCATGAGCTGGACTTGAACTCACAGCAACCGCATTGAGAGGGTTATTGGAGTGTTGTCGGAAGTTGAGAGTGTTATCTCCCATAAGATTGGTAAAAAATTGTGTTTCTCAAGGACGTACTTTGAGCAGGTAGTAGTCCCCTGTTTCACATCTAGGTTGCTATGGATCATCACCATGGGAACATCCTCAACATGACGTACAACCTGGAAGTTTGCTGTGTCCTTGTCACCCAGGAAGTTTTCAACTTCCAATGAAAAGGTGTAGATGCGGCCAGGTTGTAACAATGTTCCATCGATTTCTACTTCCGGAAAGTTGTCTAAAAGATAGATAAAGAAAAGCGCAAAAGACAGATAATTACACCGCTCTGAAACTTATGTAGAAATTATATGCTATATTTCATCCTGACATACACATTTTCGTCTTCACTATATCAAACCAGATATTACGTGTAGTGTACAATGCTGCGCGTTCAAATCACCCGATTTTCTGCCTTGAGCTGGCGGCTACGCGAAAGTCAGTTGCAGAGGCGTTCATCAGAGGCGCAGAAAGGTCTTAAACGCATGGCGGGTCGTCTCGATCTGGTCTTACACCTTCGATCACAGGCCGACTTTATGATCAAGACGTCCTCTTATTCTATCTCCATGATCGAACTTTCCAAGAAGTATTTTGATATCATATTTTAATATGACAGCAGACCAGCATCCAACGGTTTATACTGGTTTTGTCCCCATCCCCAGTTGAGCGGATCGGCTGTCCCTGGCAGATTGATCAAGGCCGAAAACGTAGCTATTGGCGAAGTGTCAGACTTGATAAAGCAAAAATGAAACATTTTAAGTTCATTCTGTTTCAAAGTTCATGTGAAAAATATTTCAATTTCAAAGACGTGATTTTGTGTCAGTTCCCCCCCATCAACTTTGTAGCAATTTGGAACAAAAACCTACCGGCAAATACCTGTCCCAGGCTGGGCCGACATGTCCAATGATACCTCAGTGGCCGTCCAGCCCCACCATCACTTCTCTCCCCTGACAAGTGGACCACTCCACAGACGGAGACGTCTCTGGTTCCAGTGATCACCGCGGTCACGTGACTGGCAGACACAGGGGGCTCTATGAGGTATTCTCCGGTAATCGGGATCCAGAAGTTTTCCCCTTTAGCTCTCACTGCGCTCTCTGTGAAGGTTAATTTGTCACCTGAAACAGGCGATTTCCAAGCATGCAAAGTGGTATAAAGAGAACATTTGTGCAAGCCGCAAAATATATATGTTTAACCGCACGGGAATAAGTAACATCTGAATTAACTGGGTTATCGCTAAACTGAAAAAAAAAAAAATTCCACATATTTCCATTCGTAAACTGACAGACTATTCCACTTGTGATGTACTTGCGCGCCATGTACTAGTGGAAGACAAGTGACCTTAACGTAAGACTGGGCTACCACGCCACGAGCGATGTGGACCGTTTGTGGTCACGAAAGCCCCACGAACAGTGAGAGATGATGATTCTAGAAATGCTGCACACTGTGTGACTCGTGGTTGGGGTCTCGCATCTCGCATAACGGAACCACGTTCTGCTCCAAGAACGAACATCGTTTATTGGTATAAATAACAGCACTGAAGTATTGCAGAAATAAACATTCACATTTGGACAGAGGAACGGTTATGAAAGTAGATGGGTCTTAAATTTGGTATATGATTTGATATGTGTATATATATATGGATGTACAAATGTGATCAAACTTGAACGACTACAAAATCGCGTGATAACCCGCACTTGCATTCGATAGCAGCCAGACTTCCAATGTATGCCTTCTATGACTTTCAACTGTTGAATAGTTACCTGGTTCAGCAAGATTGTCTCCCTTACCAAGGAGAATCTCCAGGAATGACAGACTGTGCCACGTACACTTTGCAGATCGGCCAAGGATTTCTGCGTTTTCAAATATGTCTTCACAAACAGGTAGATAACAGTCCTTTACATCTCTGTCAAACGTGACGGTCACCTGAAAACCTAAAATGCCGAGTTCGATAGTCCCTTGCACGTTGTAAACATTGCTTATATTTCATCTGTTTTTAGGAATGCAGCATATGTGTAATTAGATAAAATTAGGAAACACATGGTAATTTTATTCGATGTCCGGTGTGGGCAGTTAGGTCACACTGATGTTCAGAGAGACTTTGGCTAAAATGAAAATTGTCTGCAACAACTTGTAATGGAATTTGAATTGTATACTCCACGAACCTGTGTCAGAAAATCTTATGGTAGGTTTGGGTGCAGGGGCGTATACCGTGCTTTTGAAGGCGGGGCTTAGAACCTCATTTTGGGCGGTTTCTCTCCCATCCGCTGACAGAAACACAGATAGCTGACAGGACACAGAGGGCGTGTCAAGAGCACAGGTCAACAGAGAGTCGGACAGGATCTCAGCCATAATCATGACTTCCGGGCCAGACTTCTCAGAATAACAACCGCCTGCTGCAAAAAGCCAAAAATTGGTAATTCTCAAACATAAATTTTCTTTGAAGAAAATCGTTGTGAAGAATGGCTTAAAGATTTCCAAGTTCCAAAACAGTAATTAAAAAGAGTCACAGAATATTGAAAAGAAACAATATTTCAGTTAAATTCATTTCTTTCGGGTTTTTGGAATTCTACAGGCTGATATAGACTTAATAATTATGATTAAAAAATGCTCACCCGAAAACACACAGCTGATGTTGTCCTTGGTCAGAAAACCACTGCCTCGGAACTGAAACTCTATGGTGTTAGCCTGCGACAAGGTGACATCCTCCGGGGTGAAGTCATTCACATCTATCTCTGTACAGGAAAGAAAAAACAGGTAGAACCACAAAGCCTGTCAGGTCGTTTGTGTTCAGTACATATGAAATTTTCTTATTATAGCCGGTCCATCTGAGCAAACGATTATGGATTACCGCTACGTCAGCTATATTTCAGCCACATCGTGGGGACCAAACCTCATGTGTTTATATTGTTGTGTTCCAAAACCTGTCTTTAAAATATTGTATTGCATTTTTTTTATTTGTTGTTGCGCTAACCGGGTGCGTGTCTGACGTACATTTTTCCCTCTGTGTATGTTGTAGCCTACACTTTAATTCAGCCGCGCGTTCTCGAGGCTTCTGTGCATATGAATTTCGTGCCAGTGTACATAAAGCGTACATTCTGGAAAGATGTTCCCATGTTGTAAACATGTTTACGACCAAACTCTCCAGAACTGTTTTCACGTTAGTCTGTTAATATGAGCGACGAAGTTGTAAAGCTCGCAGTCATTTTACTTATGTAAACTTGGGAACAGCCTGTTAGTCCAGTTCATTTGAGAGCAGTCATATTTACTCGATTACGTACATTTCATCTCAGTTTTCCCTGAAAGTGACTTGAATACATTTGCGAGGAGTGAAAAATTAATCGCCAGCTCGGCGACACGGACGCTATTGTCACCCGTCACCCAAAGGAAAGTTGTACCTTGCCGGGGAGTTGGATGTATACCACCGTTGACGTATCGTACTGTCTGCTGTTTGTCACAGGACTGTCATCCTTCGATTTGAGAATTCCCAAGGAGTGTGGATTCTATATTTACATGGACTGACTTGACTTTGGAAGCCGGAATATTCCATCCGGATTTGGACGCTATCACCAGTAAGAAACTATATATTCTGTAATTATCTGTATTGTGTTGTATATTACTGTCAGTTGTACCATTTGTCTATGTTGATTAAATAGATGTATTGAACGTAGTCAAGCTTCTTCGTGTTTATTTCCATGACTTTGTGTAAGGCCTTTCGCTGTCTGAGAGTTGAACAAGCCATTTGTTTATCATCTTCCTCTCCGACAGTGGTACTCGGGACTACCCCGACCACCCAAAAATCCCCCCCCAAGAAAAAAAACCGAAAAAGAAACAGAAGGAGAACAAGAGTGAAGACAAATTATCCAGCACGTATAGATAAATAGAGATTGTGTTTTTTTTTACTCCAAATGCGTATGAAGTCAATAACTTCCACCGCGTATTTATGGTTGTGACGTTGTGGTAGGCCTCCTATATTTTGAAGCTTGGCGTGCACGCTGCTCTCCATGAAACCAGCTATACAATAGTAATGTAGTATACTGGAATGACAGAACGAGGCGGAGAACCGGACATATAAGGGCTGGTATTCGCCCGTCAGAAACTGGCTCTTTTCTGACACAGGTTTGCATTGAGTGGATTCAGGAGTGTTACACAATTAGTTAAAATAATGACGCTGGTATAATTGCTTGCCGATCGACTTAGGCTATCAATACTTTCCAAAGATTGATTGCCTATAGTCTGAGAGTTCAACGAACTGATTGACTTCAGTTTCGATATCACTGTTTTCTGTATAATCCTTTTGAACATGCAAGACCATGAGGTCGTATAACCTAGACTGTGTCATGGTAGACCGCAGGTATGTTTTTAGCCTGCGGAGCTCAGAGAGAGACCTTTCGCTTGTTGCATTTGTGGCTGGCATAACAAGGATGAGACGAAGTACAATGCAAACCTCCTAGAAAAAGGTCCTGTCATGGTGTCACATATCAGAAAAAAAGGGAAATCAGAGACTTCAAATCAACAGGTGAGTCTTCCCGCTCGGCAAATTTTACAGAAAGTGTATCTAACTGAGTATTTAGTCTCTCTTTTGCAAACTCTGATGTGTAGAATCCTGCCACGGCTTCTAATTGCTGACTGTACTCTTTATTATTGCAAGCATTCAGAAGCAGATACTGAAAATTTCTATATTGTCGGAACTCTGGCTGAGCAAACCTGCCTTGAATTGCAGTAATGATACGATCAAGAACATCAAAATACTGTTACCTGTGAACCTCTCGCAGCGTCTTAGGGAAATGCCCTGCCCCTTCGATAACTTCGTATGGCGTCTTGCGTTTGCGCGGTAACACGGGATCTTCTGGGTCAAGTGATTTTGCGTTTTGGAGAATCTTCTTGTGAAACAGGTCAAAATCTCCGTTTTGCCTTATTTTCTGAGGTGTTTTAAGTGTCAAAGAAGCGATTTCTTGACCTACTGCTGACAAATTTGATCTTTGTAATGTTTTACTAAGATTATCGGAGTGCTTAAGAATGAGGTGAGAGAGTGATATTACTCAGAAAGGATCGAACTTTCTCGTATGTGACTGCACTCCAGTAATCCTTGCCTTCAATTCACATTGTAGTTCCTCTTCCCACAGATTAAATAAAACCTCATAGTTATCAAGAATGCTTCCCAGTGAATTTCCACGAACAGTCCAGCGCGTAGGACAGAATACTCTCACTCCAGTTGTATCGGGATGAATATTAGTTCCCAGGTTATCAAACAATGCTTCACGCCTGGGAGAGTATTTGATTAATTTACCAATTTCGTGCGTAACTTCCAAAGCGTCTTTAGTAGCTTTTATCTCTTTGATGGCTTCGTTGCATACAAGATTTAATGAGTGGCCATAACAGTGTGTGAACAACGCCCTCGGTTACAATTCCTGTAACCTAACAGCCACGCCGGATTTTCTCCCACTCATATTGCTCGCCCCATCATAACATTGCCCACTGCATTTTCCTATTGATACATTCATTCTACAAAGAACGCCCAAAATTACTTTTACCAAAGTTTCAGCAGAGATGTCATCTACTTTGTAAACCCCATGGAAATCTTCCTGGACAATAAAATCCTATCCTATCCTACCCACGTAAAAACTAGTACGACCTGTTCATGATTGGAAACGTCAGCTAACTCATCATACCAGTATACAGTTAAACTCGGAGAGATGGATAGACTTTCATTCATGACCTGTCTTGAAAAAACACATATCATTTCATTCTGAAATGTCATGCGATACATATTTTTTTTCTTTCTTTTATAACCACTGTAGAAGAGACGGATCGTCACGTCCACGCAAAATGAGAAGCTGCGTGAAATTCCCATCGTCTTCATCTGCAGCAGTACTACTTCCACGGAATGGTAAACCTTGTCAACATAAGTAACGTATATTTTCAAATATTTTATATGTAATGTGTCTATTTCCCGCCTTTTCTTCACCATGTGCTTCACTGAGGGATTCGCCAATACATCTAGTAGTTGCTGGTAAGGTTCAAGGGCTTCTTTATGATACTTGCTAGCTTCGTGTTCTCTAAATACACCCTGTGCTTCTTTCCAGTTGCTGAAACCTTTAGATATGAAAGTGAGCTTAGCCTTACTCCTGGAGGATAACCTTGACGAGAAAGTTGCGTTTTGGCATACAAAACAGAAAGCTACGTCGGTATTTTCTTGATAATGCAACCAGGTGTATTTATCAAAACATTCCGTTTGAAACTTTCTTTTAACGATAGTTTTTTTTCCAAACTCACGAAATGGAAAATGTGAGTACGCTGTGGGGTTATTTGGGACCCAGATGTTAAAGGCGCGATGTCACCGTATTGAGGGTTTTCTTTGCCTCTTCCGGAGGAGACGGATTCTGAAAGTGACTTTAGAGAGAAATAGTTTAGGATCGACATTTCGAATTTTTATCTTCGAAATAATTAAGTTTGAGTCAACCGAGCAATGAATTAACCAACTGCAGCCTGAGTACTTATACAAGTAGGCCTACAGCTGTAATGGAATCAACTGGTTACTGGACGATATTTATAGGTTGTTATATCAAAACAGCGCCATCTGTGCAGTCTGCTGACCGCCCACGAGTTCAATATCGTTAAAGTGAGTAAATTTCTGAAAAAGTACACTTTTTGGGACTTTAAATATATCTCTGTCGGCATCATTTTCCGGTATGTTTGATCGTTTTAGCCCCGAATTTAGAAAAATTATTTGGTACTATAAAAAATATGGTAGATCTACCCCAGTAATGTACATTGCCGAAAGATGTACTACCCGAGGTCCAATTTTCGCTACCTAGTGAAAGTTTGACGCCTATACCTCACCCCAACAGCTGCATCTTTCTGCGCCACTGGGCACCGACATGTGCGTCAATAATAAGAATTTAACACTTCATATATCTTAACGTAGTTCCTAATTTTAGACGCCAGAAGTCGCTTTCAACGTCTCTGTGGCTGTCTAGCGGTCCCCAGCTGCCGGCGCCTGGGCCACCCCTGGACCCTCGCCCATTGGGCTGAGATAGTCGGGGCAATCTTAAGTTTCTTCCATCGCCCCTGTCCTTATAACTGTACCATTATAATAAAGTTACGTAAAGCTGGGTAAACTTCTCCTAGGTAGTGGTCCAAATTTGTTACTGCATCTATTTATTTATGTATTTAAAAGAGGCAAACCAAACCCTTCCCAAGATTATCCCGACGCTACCTCGTTAGTGTGATTTATCCGGCAGATATTGAGGAAAGCAATCGGATTTAAACACTCTGGGTTATTGCCCAGGTCTTAATATACTAGAACCGTGCGATGGTTATCGCTGAACAATCAGGCCTCTGCATTCGTGAGAATCAGAGTGCGACTTTGTATGTAGGCTTGAATCTGAATTCTAAGGGCAGATTTATGTAGTGGTTTCTGTATATGAGATTTGATGATTAAGTGATCGATAAATATACAAGTGCCCTTGCGTCAAAAGGATAAAAAAAGTCAACAGATTATACTGACTTAAGATAGATGCCCTAAAGACCTGACGAAGGCCATGTTTATTATTTGGAGAAGAAGAAAAGGTAGGTCTGCTCCATTTACTGTTTTCACTCTCAGAAGAGATATAAACAACAGACAACCGCTAATACATGAGCACCACAAGGCCATCCATGTGTGGCGTACCTTGTGTATTGTGTGAACGGTAAAAGGCCTGTGGTTAGCTGAAGCTGAAAGCGCTTATCCACGGAACCAATCACTTGCTGCCAACATCCCACGAACGCATCCCGCTGAATTCCTGTCTCACAAACTTATCAAATCTCACACACACAAGAGTTCCACGCACCGGTATTACACCGTTACAAGATAACGGTACACTCCAAGTATCGTGAAATATTCCCACAAACCATCTTAAACAAGAGATCATTGCAGAGAGATCATTTACTAATGTTCTAATGTTGTTTGCATGGAAAATAAGGGCTCCGCCGGTGCTTTCCAATCGCAGATTCTATGGAGGCCGAGGGTTTCCTTTCACGGAGTCAGTGTCTTCACCAGTCTTAAACTGTTGTGTACACTAAGTTCTATGCAGCACACTGCCGCATTTCACTGGTATAAAAACTTTTAATGACAAGGAATCTATCTCCAGGCCATGGTAAATCTGTGTGAGATAAAAACTAAACTGGTATGAGGAGATCATGATTTTCGACATTGTACATATATTCTGCTCAGGATACATGTCTGAGGCGTGTGGTAAAACAAACAACCTAATATATGCTCCTTGACAAAGATTGTTATATACTCAGTATACATAACGGTGTATACGCCAACGAACTCGATCACCAATTCGGCACAGAAGACCAGTTCATAAAGCTTTTGGCTCAAACTTACTTCAAGACATAACCGAAATCAGTTTCATTTAGGGCTAAATGGGTTGAAATTTTATGGTTAGCCTTAACTATTTATATTACGGTTACATGTTGAAGGAGTAACCTTCATCGAGCACCAAGGACAGGGCACTGGGGCATGTGTTTATAGCACAAAAGGACAAAGCAATGAAGCTGCACTGAGCATTACAAAAGGCTCAGCTGTGGATAGCTGATACTTTCCAGCGGTAAAATGATATATTAGGTTGTGACTGAAACAAACAAAGTCCACACTGGCCTACTTTTGGGAGAATTTCTTATTAGAGGACATCCAGTAATACGCCATTGTGATAGGGTTGCCTATTTATCGCTTTGCTTTGTAGTGTGGTTATGAACAGATTGCTGAATCCTCTAATGAGCTGTGGAATATCAGTGCTGTTAGCAACCGATGAGTATGGGCGGTCGTATCTCCAGTCTTCTGTAGTTTGTATGTACACAAATGTCTTTCATTATAAACCTTGTAAGGTTGAATGACAGCACGGAAGACAACCGTAAGGCACCTGAACTGATTTCCATCAGCAATATTGACAACAAAGTCGCTTTGGTTGATTGGGATTCTAATTTTCCCAGCTTGAATGATCAAAGGCGTAATATTATTGATTCATTTACTGAACGAAAAGGTTCGCGTTAATGAAGACGCTCACTTGATAGACCTTGTAAGATTGGATGACAACAGGGATAACAGCCGCAACCCGCCTGACCTAATTTTCATCAACAATATTGAAAGAAAAGTCGCTTCAGTTGATTAGAAGTCTAATTATACCTGCTTGAATGATCAAAGGCATAATATTATTGATTAATTTACTGGATGAAAAGGCTCGCTTTAATGAAGAAGTTCACTTGATCAATGTGAACCCATGTTGCATAATAAAATGCAGCCTCTAACCAATGGTGAAAAGTGACAAGTATCTCAGTAAAGCTTACAGCATGCCTTCAACTGTCGAACCTAATCAACGGCCCACCTTTAGCAGGCTAAATCGTCAACAACCTGGTTATTATGAGCACACCTCTCCGCCAGAATTATTACCTTAATGAGCACCTGGTGATGTAACGCGCAGAACAATCCATTCTAAGATGATTTTAAGCTTTGATTTTCACTACAATTCACATTGATTATGATTTATTTATTTATATTTTTGTTAGTGTTTTACGCCCTACTCAAGAATATTTTACTTATACGACGGTGGCCAGCATTATGTTGGGAAGAAACCGAGAAGAGCCGGGGTAAACTCACGAAAACCCGCAGGTTGCTGGCAGACCTACGGGCGAAGAGGAAGCCAGCATGAGCTGGACTTTAACTCACCGGGACAGCATTGGTGGAAAGCCTTCTCGCTCATAACGCCACGCTAGCGCTCTAATCCATTGAGCCACGGAACCTCCGTCCCTGCCCTCCCTCACACATTGATTGTGGTCTTTGCGCACACAACGCCACAGTGAGGCCGCTCAAGGCCTCCTGTGAACTGACTCAGTTCTACCTTCATTCTCTGGTTAAACACGGAACAATGTTACAAGCAGAACTTTCTAACTGAAAAAATATCTCCAAGACCACAGGAAGCAACCTTGCGCAGTGTCCACCAATAAAGCTACACGCCTACCCCCCCCCCAATCATCCCCGCACACAGCGAATAACCTTGTCTGCGAGAAAAAAGTGCTGCTCAAATGGACGAACGATGAAAATATTGAAAACCTGTGAAAAAAACTTTGGTGTATCTTTGGAAGCAAGCGTCACACCGCTTACACTATAGCCTGTCCTTGTCAGTGCAGATTTAGTTTTACGCTTTTTTTTCTATTTTAGCCAGTTTAAAAAATTAGCTGGCATATATTGAATAAATGGGCTAGTTACCTTTGTCGTCAGAAGTCTTTCTTCCCCAGGTGAGATATACAAGGGTCACATTGTGGATTGCGTTGTACGTATCAATCATCTCCCTCACGTCCTTATGTAGTTTAATGATACCAGGACAGGAAACTGTACGTTGGATCGTCGGATTCTCGCTGATGATCATCTGAAGCTCCAGTCCACTTTGTAGTCGACTTTTTATCACTTTTGACAGAAGAGCGACTTGCTCATCGTCATTCCCACCAGTGGCTGGGTGATCACAAGTCACAGAAACACCCGAGGCTTTAGGAATGACGCTGTCCTCAGCGACGTTCAAGATTTCCCAGCAGGATCGGCTTTTCTGAAAGGTTTCCTCGTCTTTTTCTGAAACCGAGGAAAGGGATTCAGCGCCTTTTCCCTCGAAAATCTGTTCAGTTCCGTTCAAACAGCATTGCAGTGTGCCTTCCAAAGCCATTCTCAGAGAAGGAATGTTTAATGAAAAGCAGAGCAGCGAAGTTTTCAAAGTGGACAAAGATTTAAGTTTATCTTGCAGTTCTTCCCGGAGCTCTGTCACGACGTCTACTTCTTCGAAACAAAACAAATTATCTGTGGCGAGGTCTGCAGTGCTCGGAGATGGTCTCTGTACCCCGTCATCTATCCGTGTAGGTCGAGGATCCGTGAGAAACGCTTCATAAAACGTCTCGTGTCTATCCACAGGTGTTGTCGGAATCGTTCTTTCATGATTGGAAATCGTGTCCGATAAAACCATCCTACAGAAACAGAAGACACAAAGTATCCTCCTTGCATTATCCATATTCCTCATCCGTGTGTTCTTTGATTGTTATGAGCTGCGCACCCGGAGAATTCTCGGGCGTGGCCCTTTTTTATATCACCTCTCGCTCTTCACGAGCCGTCCTCGTCAAATCAGAGTGTGGGATACGAATCATCAGGTTTCTATAGAAACGTAAATCTTGACAAGTTCTTCATAGTTCGATAAATGGAAAATTGTTGATATTCTAATGAGAATGATTACAAGGTGATATTAAATTAGACGCCGTGTCTTGGTGATGTAATCTCGTTAACTTACGATGTACAGCTTTTGAAGTTCATAATATGGAACAATAGACTTATTTCTCTGGAAACAGACATTATTCCCCACACTTCCCCGTTGAAATGCAAATGTATACATTTCTGACCAGACATTAGCATATCAGCCGTCAGCCATAATCGACGTCAAGGGTCAATAATCGCAAGTGATGACTAGTTACAACTCTACTGCTGTTCAAGTAAGAGTGCAATCTGAGCATCAATTGTTTATTAGCTGTGAAATCCAGAAGTCGAAAATGTTTTTCCTGATACTACCTATATTCAAACCGTGGAAGTTGCACAGTACTATTTAGCAGCTCTAATTACGGCCGAGAGGCCAGCTTTTTCCAGTGATGTTTGTCTAGATGCCGTTTATCACCTGATTTATCACTGGTTCGATTTGACCTGTACATCTGTGCTTTATTTACCTGCTTGTTTATTTATTTTTATTTCATTACAAGTTTCCGCCGTACGCAAGAATAGGGCACTTATAGGACGGCTGCCAGCATTGTGTTGAGAGCCCGCTGGAAACCCAGAACCATCCGCATGTTGCTGGCGGTTCCTCCAACGTACCGGTACCAACTTTAAGGAGTGTCATTGTGTTTCAGTATTTAATGAAACCGGGAAACATTTTTGTAAATCTCGTGTTTTATAAGACGAATTTAAAGATGAACACACTTCACGAAAAAAATTTATGGAACATTCATTTGTAACCCAGTTAACAACAGACGAAGGACAAGATTTCAGAAGAAAACGTCTTTGTCACACATCCTCAGACATACGCCTAATTTCTTTGTTTACACGGGACTGTTCTTTGGTAGCGATGCTATTTCTGTCACTGTGGCGTGAGAGTACGTTTTCTTATTCCAGCTGGAAAGTCACTGCGTTCGGTATTGCACAGTCATCTGTCTTTGGTGTTTGGTGCTGCTGACTGAAATGGCGTAATCAAAAGAAGTACAAAAGTGTCTATGCTAGACGTTCCATCAAAGAATATTTATGGGAAATCTGTAGATCATATATGGGAATAACTGGAGTGGTATGATGTGAGTCACCCACGCTCAGCTCACTGATCTTACAGAAAAATAACAATGGGTGGACATTGTGTTTATTACATTGAACCTAACCCAGCGACCACTGTAAGAAATCGTCACCCAAAAACACAAAACAGTGAAGTTATATATACGTAACCAGCATACAAACACTGCGTGAAGGGCATGTTACATACAGGTGAGCAAAAGAACATCATTCCGGCGGGAAAATTTTCCTGATCGCATTCCTTTGAAACACGTTCCACTGAAATTTTCTCGCAAATCGAAAACCAGTACAAACAACATAACGTCTGAATCATTCTTTAGTTCGCAGTAGCCTCCAAGCACACAGATCTTATTCCACTCTTGTCTCTTTATGTCACTGGCGACAGTTTATAGGTGCTGTATATCTGAATGTCTAGCTAGAGTGTCCAGGGCCGCCAAACCGTGTGATAAAGAAAGACACGGCTGTAGTATTTATGATCTAATGCTTCCCAAGTGCCCCCATAGTAACCACAGTGCCTCAAAATTGGAGTGATCACGTGGGAATGACAACCGGATGAGCAAAAGACTAGGTAATGAATGTTGAAGAGCCCCGAGCCGTAGTGAAATGACCTGAGTGAAACAAGAGGTTACTTTGTGAGTGGATCTGACCCGGGTCTCATGGTAGACTGTCGTAAGGATGTGGGTCTTTTCGAAAGGTGACAGGATGCTCGCATTTTATTACGTCTATGTGGTCTTTCTCAAGTCACTCTCAACTTTGTTCCTGGCTGGGTTTCTGTCAACCTCCGTCACTAACGCCGTGTTTTGAAGAATGGTAGTACGCTGTATAATTCAAACAAGTTTTCTGTATTACGTTACATGTTACAGTCACCCAGAGAATAACGTCTGTAATGGACACCTGATGTGAAATTTGCACAGGAATAAATAAAACATGCCACCACGGAAATATATCTTTTTTTTTGACTGATTCAACCATGGACGATTAGTGGGAAGAGATGAGAATGTATACAATATATCCGTATCTCCTCTGGCTGATTTGGGCTGAAATCCTCAGATTTATATTTTCATGATAACAATCAAGAGTGCATCAATGTATAATTCCACCTTCATAATGAATGCACTGGGCTTGCTGAAAGCACTAGCTGAAACAATGGTAAATAAAGAACAGCACATAGAATACTGTACGCATACAGAACAGCACGCACAATACTGTATGCAAAAATGGCGAGCAGTTACATCATGGGTTACAAACTTCAACCTAGCCCTGATATTCTTTTACCGGTACTTACTTGCTTCCAGCAGACAACTAATTTCAGAGTATTGCCAATTGATAACTAATTCAGAGTATTGCCAGCAGATGACTAATTCAGAGTATTGCCAGCAGATGACTAAACTCACGAATGATGGGGACCAAAGTCGGTTAAGTGTTTGAACAAATGCAGTCGATCAGCCTGAGTCCCGCGAGAGTAAACACAGGAGACTCTTTCAGTAGACAACGTTAAGGTTAATGGGTTTCGTGGTCGGCGGAATTTGACAGCGTCATTTAATATCTAGGAGATAAAGATTTATATGGAAATCTTAAATGAGAGGTTACTATTCCGAAAACTCGCTAGACATAATCTGAATTCAGCCTACCACATCAAGCATGCTGACAGTTTTCAGTTTACAATTGAATATTTCTTCAACGCATTAAATATTTACTACATGGTGTGCATGTAAATGTTACCAATTTAGGCCTTCAAACAATCATTCGTACACCTAACGTCCATGGGCTTTCCAAGTCTATCTTTATTCGCCAGAGGAATGTACAAAACAGCAAGAACTTAGAGAGCATATAAAGTCTAAATATTTTCCCTCGAATAATACGAAATCGACAGACTTGGTCTTAGTTTCATTCAGTCATTGCCTTCCTTCCGGTCATTGATTTTAATAGACGTCCTTTTGCACAATATTGGCTAAAATTCGTGTTGGAGGTTTGATAATGACACAAAAACTATAACAAAAATTGTGGCAAAGAAAATACCACAACTTGGTGTTAACATCCTGCATGTGTCTTATTTCCTTGGTAAATCCACCATCCACGCAGTATTATTCGCAATGTTTGCAGAGGAACAGTCTTACACTGTTTTGTAAATACATCTTCGCCTGTGAAGACACGGCTCGTCGCACTTTCAGGCTCTCTACGAAGTAACATTACGTTGGTACCATTACTGACCTTCTTTAAAAGAGAGAACCAGGCTTTCCACTCCAAAAGTCTTTGTTAATGTAAACCATGTGCCATCCGTTTTCAGTGATTGAAATTGTCTAAATTTCACGCCACGTCTGCGTTTTTCGGCTGTATGTTCAGATATGTTTCCGAATATTGCCTCGCAGTACCTGGTGGAGATAACCCATTTGGAAACCGGTTTATTCAAATGTATAGATCGATTTCCCTTCTAGCCAACGAATATAATCCTGAGCTCTGTTATGGCACCCACGGGAACGCGTTTAACACAGGTCGCCATGACAGTTGTAGATTAAAACTAGGGGGTTATGGCCTTAAGTAGACAAGTGTGTAAAGGCCAATAGTGAGAACTATAAATCAAATGTCTCATGAGAGACACACACAGTCAATGTTTCAGCCATAACGTGGCTATCTATATCTGGAAAAGTAAATTAGATCTCACACATAATAAAATAAATGCCTTACACTGGACAAAATGCAATGTGGATTGTTTTGATTACGTAACCGAGGGCGATATTGTACCCTCACATAATACTGAGGACAAATTTTTGAATTTAAAGCAAAACTTAAGGAACACTAGGGTTACCAGAGACGGCTTTCAGTAGCTTTCAGAGAGATAAATGGGGTTTTGCAAGAGCATTTCTGAAGACAAAAATGCCTTCCTTGGAACTAAGCAAATGCACAAAGTTGCATGATTGGTACACAAGGAATTTGTCAAAGCAGAAAGAGTGCTTAAAGATGTGTTCTAATTTGTTGCGGGCTGCTTGGAAATAGATGTAACAATATTCAGCTTGGAGTGTAAATGAGTTAGAAGGAATTCACGGTTTTTGTATTTAAATCATTTATTTTGAGGTTTTCATGTAAATGTTCCCCAAGGTTTTCACAGAGCCAGACCTTTTCCTTGCCCGCACTTGAACCCCGCATTGAGTTCCTTCTCGGGTACACTGATACATGTAATCACTGATCAATCTGAACATTTCCTCACTTAGGATGCCTATAGGAATAGACCCTACTAAAATTTAAAGTCACCTAAAGCGAGTCAAAAGAATCATCACCATTGTATCGTTATACTTCAAAGATTTGATGTCAAATTATTTATTATTTAATTAAGGTCCGGTACATGCCAAGGTTTCCTAGGCGCTTGGAATTCGGCACGTGCTTTCGTGTTTGTGAGGACTTTCTGCATTAAATGTTAAAAATATACTCAGCCACATTCCGTCTTAAAACAAGAGACTAGCTACACATAATGAAAGGATTTTAGAAAACCACCTGTCTAAGAGGTTTCAGTTTCATCCGGAATGGCCATAAGGGTCCCTGCGACAGGGAAGTGCGTGCCGATATCGGCCCTTCTCTGCGTCGTGTGGCTGTTCAGACCGGAAGTCAAACGTCCAGCGACCTCAAAGGACATGCTCACCAACTCCTGGACCTCTTGTGTCCTCACCGGCGAGTTACTCAAGCAGCTGTGAATACTCGAATGGTGACGTTACTGTAGAGTACCGGACCGTGTCCTGACGCTGTAATGTTCTTTTTTGGCATGTGAGGGCCATCTCAAAGGCTCGTCTAAACTTGGTGGATTTACACAGCTATTGAAGTAAAACAATGAAGTCTCATCCATTGCCGGACCTTTTTCAACCTAATTGGCCGCACTTGAACCTCGCGTTGAGTTTCTTCTCAGATAAACTGCTACATACATTCACTGGTTCACCCAAGCATTTCGTCACTGAGGATGCCTATAGAAATACAACATACTGAAGTTAAACTCAACTAGAACAGGGTCAACAGAATAATCACCACTGTATCGTTATACTTCAAAGATTTGATGTCAAATTATTTAATTGAGGTCCGGTACATGCCAAGCTTTCGTAGTGGCCTGGAATTCGGCACAAGCTTTCGTGTCTGTGAAGATTGTCTGCAATAAATGTGAAAATATTCTCAGCCACATTCCGTCTTAAAACAAGAGACTAGCTACACACAATAAAAGGATTATAAAAAACCACCTTTCTAAGATGTTTCAATTTCATCCGGAATGGCCATCAGGATTCGTGTCACCGGGAAATCCGTGTCACTGTCGGCCCTTCTCTGCGTCGTGTAGCTGTTCAGGCCTCGTCCAGGGACCTCATAGCACATGTTCACCGACTCCTGGACCTCTTGTGTCCTCAGCGACGAGTTACTGAAGCTGCTGTGAATACTCGAATGGTGACGTGACAATGACGTCACAGTAGAGAAGGTGACCGTGTCCTGACGCTGTAATGTTCTCTTTTGGCACGTGAGGACCATCTTGAAGGCTCGTCTAAACTTGGTGGAGACCATGTTGTAAATGATAGGATTCACACAGCTATTGAAGTAAAACATCACCCGGGCTAAATACACTACAGCCAGGTAGCCCTCGAAGCCGAGCTTTTCCACGTCGGAGTTTTGAGCGAAGGCCAGCCAAGTGGTAAGCACTCTCCACGGAAGCGAACATATGAGGAACAGAACGACGACCGTAAGCAGCAAGACGACGACCTGACGACGACCCATCAGGGTGGCCATGGCCCGCTTGTCCATCCGCATCTCCGGGCAGATGGCTTCCCGGAACAGCTTCTTGCTGATCAGGGCGTAGAGGACGGCCAGCACGACGACCGGGATGACGAAGAAGATGACCATCAGGATAAGGATGAACGCCCGGCGGATGGGAGTCTGAAGGGGCTGTCGACACACCTTAATCGGGGTGCCGTTCATGTACTGAGAGTCCTTGAACAGAGCGATGGTATAGGGTTCTGAGGCGCAGCACAAGATGAGTCAGATTGCACCACCCTGTACACTGACACTGAACCAGCTCGATAGGAAACTCGGATCTCTCTTGCTCATTGCCATGAATAACTGCAGAAATAACTGCAACAAACCTTTTCATTCACTGATCCAAATGTACTGGGTATAAATATATTATATCGGCTTACGGATAACTGAAGTAGGCGTCCAGTCGATGCGATTGCACTGTCGACCCGTTGAATTCGATTAGTCGAATGAAAATAATACACGCGCTGGTTCACGCGACTGTGGTAAACTTTCAGTTTCTAATAACAAGAGTTTCATTTTAAGGAGAAGCGGGGTGAAATTCGTTTCTGTAGAATTCATTTTCACAAATTAGAAATGTAATTTCCCTTCTCTACACACTATCATATTCCTGGTGTCAAAAATATCAGCCGGCATGGGTAAGTTCCCAGACTCAATTTAATTTTTACTTTTGCCCCGATGCATATAACATTTTGGTTTGAGTGCCAGCATCATATGAAAACATTACAGAATTGAAAGACTTTTCTCCTCTTATAGGTTACACATGCGCAATTCGAGCCTTTGGGTCCAAGAAATGCCTCTGTATTGAAGAGTGCTGGAGCTCTGGTTGGATAGTACTGCCACAGAGACAGTTTACGTTGTTGATACACTATACATTTCAACACTGTCATTTTAAACCCAATCAGAGTATAACAGAAACATGTCAGTTTTGGATAGATTTGACAACGTTTTGCCAGTCTATTATCCACCCATGCCCTGGAGGTTAACAGGGTGAAAAAATAATATTATGCCACCTGCAGTGACAGGTCAAAAAATTGTGATCATGCTTCATATAGGTTGAGTTTGTGATTTGTTGCAGGGATATGTGTGGTATGGCACTATGTATTATTTGGATTGAAATTGAAAAATTTACTCAAGTATGTAAAATCAATGCGCTCGTATGACCTTAAGTCACTGCTGTAAGAAATGACTTACAACACTTACTTGTGAGGTACACTTGAGTTTATTCTTTTAAGCTGCCAAAAAATACCACCTTTATTTAAACATGAAAAAAGGAATTTAGGAATCACCATAAGTTTCATTATATATCAACATTAATGAAACGTTTTATAACACCAGTTTAAAGATGTAGACACCAACATCCTTTGGTAACCCAGACAAATAACTGGTTAAGAATATAACATCGTCTTTGTTCCATGTACCACTCAGATTAAAACCCGTCAAAGATTTCTTTCTTTTCTTTTTTTTCATTCTGCCTTTTTTTTTTTTCTTTCTGCCTTTTTTTTGCAGTGGACTGTCCTTCGTTGGTGTTTCTATTTTTGTCAGTTTGGCGTGGGATTAGGCCTTGTTACTCGATCTGGACCTCAGTTCGGGTTATCGGCGTCTTAGTTGAATAATCAAATGAAGATGAGGTATAAAAATGCTCAGTCTACATGTCACCTTAACGACACATGAGACAAACTTTACTGTAAATCCGTAGATCATGCACGGGAATAAGCAGAGAGGTATGGCGTGAACCACAAACACTCAGTTCATAGGTCTTACAACAAAATGACAAAGGCGCACATTGGACATATACAAAAGCACCCTAACCTAGCGACCATTGTAAAAAATCGTTGATATCTTCATCCCCAGAGAGTAGTCGCAGTTTATTCATTTAGCTTCTGCGCAACGTGGAGTATCAATATAAACAAAACAAGAGTGGATGAATATACCTAACCAGCGTACAAACAATGTGTCAAGGTCATGTTGCAAGGAAATGAGAAAAAGGACATCATTGCTCACGGGAAGACATTCCTTATGTAGCTTACATGATCGAGAACATGTTGCAGACACAAAGTGCCAATACCGCCTAGTCCACGCTAATCATCACCTAATCGTGCACTAGATACCTACGAGCAGAACCTCAGTTTTCTAACCATTTCGTTCTTTTGCAACTTGTTGCACTGAAATATCCTCGCAAATCAATAACCAAAAATGCACTCAAAACTATCATGGGTTACAAATTTCATCATCGGCACTAACATCACGAATGATGAAAACCAAAGCCGGTTAAGTGTGAAAAACAAATGCAGTCTATTATCCTGAGCCCAAGAGAGTCAACATATATCTGGAGTTTAAGCAGGAGGAAACTTCGGGTGAAATGGTCTCATGGTCGACGAATATAACAAAAGTGTGACGACATTTATTTATAGGAGATAAAACTTACATGGGCCGAACACATCAGGCATGCTGATAGCTGTAAGGTTGCAATTGAGTCATTTTTCCGACGCATTGAATGTTTACTAGTGTGCATGCAAATGTCTCCAATCTAGGTCCACAAACAACCATTCGTTATCAGCTGTAAATAGGACTTCCGTCAATGTTGATTCGCAAGAGCAATTTCCAAAATAACCTATAACACGAAACATGAAACAACTAAGAAAGCATGTAGAGTAAGAAACTTTTCTCTCTCAGAAAATACGAAATCGACTGGTTTGGCGTTAGATTCATTCAATAATTGCTTTCCTTCTGGTCATTGTTTTTAATAGACTACCTTTTTCATAACATTGGCCAAATTGGTGATAATAAATGAAAACAATCAAACAATGGGAGCAAAGAAATTATCACAATTTTGTGTTAACTTCTCGCTTGTGTGTTATTCCTTTGGCAAGTCCAACCCACACAACCAATATTATTTGCTATGTTTGCAGATGAATAGTCTTTCAGTATTTGGTAACTATACACTTCTGTTGTCCTGGTAATACATGGCACGTCGCATTTTCAAGTTCTCTGCGAAGCCGCATTATGTTGGTATCATTATTGACCTTCTTTAAAAGAGAGAAACACCCTTTGCAGTCGTAAAGATTTTGATAATGTGAAACAAATTCCATCTGTTTTCAGTGATTAAAATCGTCTACATTTCACGCTACGTCTTCGATTTTGAGCAATAGTCTCAGATATTTTTCAGAATATTGCCTCTCAGTAACTGAGATTCCAATGTATAGATCGATTTTCCCTTCCAGCCAAATAAAATCTTCCAGTTATAGCACCCACGGGGACGCACTTAACACAGGTTTCAGTGGCAGTTGTAGATTAAAATTAGAGGGTTATGACCTTAAGTAGACAAGTGTATCGAGCCCAGTAGTGAGAACTATAAATCAAATGTCTCATGAAATTGAACCACCGCTTTACCACCTCACAGGAAATATTTCAGCCATAAAGTTGCCATCTGCATCTGAAAAAGTTACGTAATTCACACACACGATAAAATAAATGCCTCACACTTGACAAAATACAATACGGATTGTCCTGATGACGTAACCGAGGGTGTTATTGTACCCTCGCATAACATTGGGGATGAATTTCTGAATTTACAGCAAAACTTAACACAAACTTTCGTTAGCAGAGACGGGTATTTATAGCTTTCTGGTAGATAAATGGATTTTGCAAGAGATTTTCTGAAGAAAAAAATGTCATCCCTGGACCTTTGCAAATGCACAAAGCAGTATGATTGGAACACAAGGTGCTCTGAGATGTTATTACGAATCTGTCAAAGAGTAAAGTGTGCTTCAAGATATGGTCTAACTTGTTTGCGGCATGCTTGAAAATAGATGTAACAATAATCGGCTTGGAATGTAAATGAGTTATAACAAATTGAGTTTTTCTATTTAAATCATTTAATTTGAGGCTTTTATGTGAATGTTTTCCATGGATCTCACAAAGCTTTCCTCTGTCTCAATAAGATAGGGTACTGTCTTCTACAGCTTTGGGATATCATTCAAGTGAGACCTGAAGTCTCATCCATTGCCGGACCTTGTTCAACCTAATTGGCTGCACTTGAACCTCGCGTTGAGTTTCTTCTCAGATAAACTGCTACATACATTCACTGGTTCACCCAAGCATTTCGTCACTGAGGATGCCTATAGAAATACAACATACTGAAGTTAAACTCAACTAGAACAGGGTCAACAGAATAATCACCACTGTATCGTTATACTTCAAAGATTTGATGTCAAATTATTTAATTGAGGTCCGGTACATGCCAAGCTTTCGTAGTGGCCTGGAATTCGGCACAAGCTTTCGTGTCTGTGAAGATTGTCTGCAATAAATGTGAAAATATTCTCAGCCACATTCCGTCTTAAAACAAGAGACTAGCTACACACAATAAAAGGATTATAAAAAACCACCTTTCTAAGATGTTTCAATTTCATCCGGAATGGCCATCAGGATTCGTGTCACCGGGAAATCCGTGTCACTGTCGGCCCTTCTCTGCGTCGTGTAGCTGTTCAGGCCTCGTCCAGGGACCTCATAGCACATGTTCACCGACTCCTGGACCTCTTGTGTCCTCAGCGACGAGTTACTGAAGCTGCTGTGAATACTCGAATGGTGACGTGACAATGACGTCACAGTAGAGAAGGTGACCGTGTCCTGACGCTGTAATGTTCTCTTTTGGCACGTGAGGACCATCTTGAAGGCTCGTCTAAACTTGGTGGAGACCATGTTGTAAATGATAGGATTCACACAGCTATTGAAGTAAAACATCACCCGGGCTAAATACACTACAGCCAGGTAGCCCTCGAAGCCGAGCTTTTCCACGTCGGAGTTTTGAGCGAAGGCCAGCCAAGTGGTAAGCACTCTCCACGGAAGCGAACATATGAGGAACAGAACGACGACCGTAAGCAGCAAGACGACGACCTGACGACGACCCATCAGGGTGGCCATGGCCCGCTTGTCCATCCGCATCTCCGGGCAGATGGCTTCCCGGAACAGCTTCTTGCTGATCAGGGCGTAGAGGACGGCCAGCACGACGACCGGGATGACGAAGAAGATGACCATCAGGATAAGGATGAACGCCCGGCGGATGGGAGTCTGAAGGGGCTGTCGACACACCTTAATCGGGGTGCCGTTCATGTACTGAGAGTCCTTGAACAGAGCAATTGTAAAGAAGGGCACTGAGGCGCTAAGCGAGATGAGCCAGACCGCGGTGATAAGCTTCAGAGTTCGGGACACTGTGCAAATGTATTGGGCCTTTAGCGGCTGGCAAATGGCAAAGTAGCGCTCGTAGCTGATCACCAGAATTGTCAAGGCGGAAGCGTGGGCAACAGAGTGTTCCAAAAAAGGCACCAGTTTACCTGCAAAAACACAAAACAAACAAACAGTGGTGACCGGGTTGGGCTTTTAAGATGGAACTCATTTGCCGCTAGAGGTACAAAAATATCCTACTGGATTGCGTAATGTCTCGGCTGAAATGTTGGATAGCTTTTACTTACATTAATTTACCGATTACCTGTGTCGCCGATTTCCTGAGGCACAAATACCACAACTTGCCTGCAAGAACTTCTTTAGTTACAAACGCCGATTTCATCAAATTTCTCCATCGTTCGTCAACCCTGAATAGTTTTTTGTGAGACCCTTTTGTTACACCCATGATATGATATATATACATGTAGTATATAGTAAATACTTGTGCAGCACTTTTTAGGGATAACGGAGTTTAAACTGGGGGCCTCCTAACATATGGACGTGAATGGAGACACAACCTCTTGTAATGCAGGAAGGGGGGGGGGGGTAACTACCCGGAAGTACAATGCACAATCTTTCGAAATTTTCGTCTGACAAATTATTGCGTTCAGAAACCAGTGTATAGTGTACATGTATAGGTGTGAAGATTAAATCATTGACGACAACACTATATTACAACGTCTGGTGATACTGATACCCTATCTGTATATTTAAAAACTGTAAGAAAGATGTCCTTGCTTTCAAAATAGATAATTCTTAAACCCAGTATCTCTTCGCATTACATCTACCGGTCACGTACTTACTCTGTCACGGCTGAACCATGCGTTTCAAGTCGATATTCGAAAGATGCAGTTCCAAAACCACCTTGTAACACCAGTTCCAAAGAGAATATTTAAGAAATTATACGTATAAAGAGACCAATGGTGGTAAATTATAGGGAAAAACAGTCAACAATTTACCAACATGAAAAGAAAACACTAGATTTTCTATGTATGAATAGCTATTCGTAAATCAAATTGGAATAAT
This sequence comes from Acanthopleura granulata, assembly GCA_016165875.1. NCBI lineage: Eukaryota > Metazoa > Mollusca > Polyplacophora > Chitonida > Chitonidae > Acanthopleura > Acanthopleura granulata. Next base: position 15,980,388 of record JABBOT010000001.1, on the reverse strand, counting down.
GCCGTACTCGGCACGAAGTATCTGAGTCGAATCAACGAATTTCAAACACGTATCATTTGTGAGAAATTCTTGCAATTCAGGGAAAAATCAAACATCTGTTGAATTGTGACCTTTATATATTAGAACAAAACAAAGCCCTGTTGCTTTTGATTTATTTTTAAATGGTTTGATAAGTGTTTTACGCTGTGCTCAAGAATATTTATATAATATATATACGCCGGCGGCCAGCGTTATGATGGTAGGCAAACCGATGACCATCCGCAGAATGCTGGCAGACCGGACCACACTTTACAAGCACGGCCGGGGATTGGAAACCAGAATGAACTGTATTTCAACTCACAGCGACTCCATTGGTGAGGGGCTATTGGACCGTTGCGCTGCACTAGCGCCCTAATACCCTCGGCCAAGGACGGCTCTTGTTTCTTGTGACCTTTAATGTAACGGTGACCTGTTATGTGAACTATACAATTAACAGCGACATTCCGCCAATTATATCTTTTCAAGAATAGTAGTATAGAGAGTTGAGAAAAGCCAGGTGGATAGGAGTAAGGGGCTATGTTTTGTAGATTTGTATCTAATTCCGCTTAACTCGGGGATAAGGGCTCTCTAACCATCGGGCAGTTTTAATATCACCACTATATTTATAAGAATAGTTACAATAAAAAATAACCGAGATACTTTTATTCTTTTCCTTTATTGTTTGACTTTATTGCTTTATTATATACATTTTAAGGGACTGTAATGTTAATTTTATTAATGGACGACTTTCGGAATTCGATTTTGAATATTGTTTTACTAGCTGACGGCCTGGAATGTGATTTATATACTCGCTTAGTATTTATGTGGCATAATGAGATTTCGGAAAAGATTCGGTTCGGTTTTATTCACCCGCCTAGAGCATTCATCACGTCTTTTTGTCATCATTGAAAACTGTTGATTGCTTCTATTTGCATGAGTCCGTTCTAATTTGTATATTTTATGTATTTTCTTAGTTCTTTGGTGGTTTGTGTTATTTGTCGTTTTTGGAAACTGGTCTTGTGATTATCGACCCTGCACGCCCATTTTGGTTGACGGGTGGTATATGAATGTCGGTTTCGACGCCTCGGTTCACTGTATGTTTTTTTTTTTAAATTTTACAATGAGTACGCCTCTTTTGTTAGTAAATACAGACGGAGTGTCCACAATCTTCATAACTCTGCCTCATTCCGCTTAACCCGTGGCTAAGGGCCGTAAGTTCATTGTGTTGAGTATAAGCGCCACGTTGGATATATGAACAGATGCAATCAAAGCGCAACAGAGAAACATATTTGACTATCGACACCATATGTACTAAAATAGTATACGATTTGGAAACAGATTTTATTCATCCCTAGAACATTCATTGTGTCTTTTCGCCTACACTGAAAAGCGTTGACTGCTTCTCTTTACATGAATCCGTCCTAATTTCCGTCCTAGTTTGTGTTATTTGTCGATTTTGGAAACTGGTCCTGCGATTATTGACCCGGAACGCCCATATTGGTTGACTGCACACATACGAATGTCGGTTTGGACGCCTAGGTCCAGTTATTCTGTGAGACCATTTGACATGTTAAAGGTCCACACGTAGTTGAAGCTAGGCCTCGAAACCGACATTTGTACACCAGAACTAAGAAAGTTTATAAAATATACAAAAATTAGGATGGAATCATGCAAAGACAAGCAGTTAGCAGTTTTCAATGATGATGAAAATACGCAATGAACGTTCTAGGAGGAAGAGTTTTTGTAGAATAGCAAGACAGTACTATTTCCTGAATGAGATTGTGAGGTATATCAGTATGACGAGAAGGTATATATATTTGTCAGGCTTTAAGAAAAGCTTTATGTTTGTTACACAGATCTTCAGAGTAAATGAAGTAGCAGAATAGATAGATATCGATGTATTAAGTTTTGTACAAAAATTTGGTATTAATAGTTCTTGCAAAAAGAGATGACATTAACTTGAGTAGGAACAACTCCTTATTTTAACTGAAGCTCATCAAATACCTCTTGCACATTTGGATCAATCGGAACCTGTTTGGCTTTCGGCAAAGCATTAATGTCTACATGGTGGGTTGTAAAGGAACCTTCTTTTTGACAGGCTAAAATCAGTTGTCAAGTGATGAAGGATCTACTTTGTCCCGTTTAGACCATTTCTTACCAAAATTAAGGGACGATGTTTTGTGTCATCATGTATTCACATTTCTTTTTTCTGTATACTTAGGACCTCTGTATAAAGAGGAGCTCTAGCAAAGACATCCTTTAGATTAAGATTTTCAATAGCATTTAGTCTACTAGTCACGAATTATTTGCATTTGTCGTCAGTCAAAACAAATCAACAGCGATGTCTGTTACATACATAACTCATTAAACTCACAGGCTAGCATAAAACAGTCTTTTGTGATCTTTTAAATTCCTGGCTTTCTATTCATTTATTGAAATAATCGAATATAGAAGGCGATACAAACAGTGACTTAAGCTCTAAGCTAAAGGCATTAAATTTTACCATTTTAACGAGCAATTTGTCAATTTAATCGGGACAATGGGTTGTCCAAATGTACGATTTTTGTAATATGCAGCAATACATCTCATTAAATGTTTTGTGTGGGCCTTTAAATTTCTCAGTTTGTGTCAGCACTGACAGCGTAATGCAAGTGGCAAAAGACAGAGTGTAGATTTGTGTGCAGGTTACGCGTGGATTTACACCAATGTCCATCCAGTATACAGTACACCAGTCTAACAAGATAAGCACAGAGTTCCAGGATGAATAACGCAGTGTGACGCCACGAGTTGCGTGGTCAGATTAATAATGTATAAAAGTATCTGATATGTACATAGTGAAAATTGACAGTTAAATTTGTTCAACGACTCAATCCCATTTTGAATTACCATGCCATCATTCGCCATTATTTCTTATTGGCTAAACGTTACGTCTGTATCTGGGTGTTTGAAGAGTCAGACTAACAACAGTCAATTTAGAACTTCACTAATCGTGTCTTGTGTTGATGAATCAAATTAGACACTGCCAATTATATCTTCGCCAATGAAGTCGTATGCTGATGAATCGGGCTAGCTACAGTCAACCAGATTTTCACTAATGAGGCCGGGTGTTTGTGAATCAAACTAGATACTGTCAACTATATCTTCGCTAATAAAATGGTAAGCTGATGAATCGGACTAGCTACGGTCAACTAGATCTTCCCTAATGCGGCCGTGTTCAACAATTCGACTGGCTACAGTCAACCAGAGCTGTAATAGTGAGGTCGTGTATTCAAGAAACAGCTAGTCTGCTAGATCTTCACTTCTGACCCAGTGTGTTCAGGAATCAGTCTAGCCTGAGTTAACCAAACCTTCACTACTGAACCAGTGAGTTCAAAAATCAGGCTACTTTCATTTAACTAGATCTTCACTTATGAGGTCATAGTGTGTTGAAGAATAGAACTACCTACAGTCATCTAAATCTTCACAAAGAGATGATTGAGATGGTGTGTTAAAGAATGAGATTAGTTACAGTTAAATGGATCTTCTTTAATGAGCGCGTATGCTGAGGCATCAGACTAGCCTCTCTGTACCAAATCTTCACTAATGGGGTCAATTCTCGCTGGCTCAACTGTACGAAGTGTTCTGTTGGGTATGTATTGATATGTTGCGGTGTAGTCACAGCTTGACCTAGTTTCTTCAACCATGCCCTTTAAGTGCCGCATATAATTCTTTTGAACAATGTATGTTTATTTATTTATTTGATTGGTGTTTTATGTCGTACTCAAGAATATTTCACTTATTTCACTTATACGACGACAGCCATCATTATGGTGGGTGAACAATGCATAAAGAATTATAATCATTTAAATGTAAATTAATACACGTATTGGCTATATTTGCTGGTATGGGGAGGCAGTGACATACATGATATAAAAAGACTACAGCAAAGAGAATAAAACCAGAACAGCGACGACAGTATGATAGTACAGGTGAAATCCTGCCTCTTGTCAATTTATCTAAGTTTGGGTTTTATTCTGTTAACGTAAGTATTTGTTAAGGACCTCGTCCTTAAGATATTGGATTGTATTTTTATTTGTATTCACCGGGTCTATCTCTGACCTACATTTTTACCTCTGTATACGTTGTATCCTGCACCGGAATTCAGATGCGTATTCTACAGTCTTCATTGTTTATCAGTTTCCTGTCATTGTAAATGGAGCATACATTCTGCAAAGATATACCCATATTGTAAACATGTTTACGAACAAAACATACAGAATTTTCTTTACGTCAGTGTATAAATATGAGTGATGAAGTTGTAAAGTTCGCAGTCTTTCACTCAAGTTCACGTGAGAGCAGTTATATTTACTCTCGTCCACTTACAAGGATTATGTGGGATTTGGAGATATCGACTTTCATGCCCTTTGACATACGTCATTTTATACTCTATTTTTCTGCGTCTAGCAGTTTGTGAACTTGTGTTTTGCCACTTGCTATTTTGTTTGAGACGTTCTTTTGGAGCTTATATCGCTCATTTTCTCTTTGGTATGATTACGTACATTTTTCATCTCAGTTTACTCTGAAAGTGACTTTCTTTATGTTTCTGAAGACTGAAGCATACATCCTCAGCTCTGCATCAAGACACTACTGTCAACCAGTCCGCCCAGGAAAGTTGTACCTTGCCAGGGAGTTGGATAGATACCATAGTCGGCCGACCGTGCGCTCTGCTGTTCGTCACTACAGGACTGTCAACCCTCGATTCGAGAATTCCCAAGAACTGTGGATTCTATATTTACGTGGACTGACTTCCCTTTGGAAGTCTGAATATTCCCCCCGGATTACGACGCTGTCACCAGTAAGAAAGTACTTGTAATCATCTGTATTGTATTTGTGTATTATTGTCAGCTGTATTATTTATCTATTTTTGTTAAAACATATGTATTGAACTTAAACTAACGTCTTCGTGCTTCTGTGTTTGATCTTGTGTAAGTTCTATCGCTGTCTGGGAGTTGAACAAGCCATTTGCTTAGCATTTTTCCTCTCCGATAGTGGTACCATTACAGTGTTTAAGAAGTATCAATTTACACTACTCCGAGCACTACGGCTTATAAAGAATTAGGTGAAAAAATTAGTGATGTTAAATGTAATATACCAGACGTCACTAGTCTAGAATTACCGAAAATGCTGTTTTATCATCACATTTAACATATGTACACAGTAACATGAAAACAGTGCATATGCACCAGGTCTCGGGGATGCTCAGCTCACTAGCACAGGCATTCCTGGGGGATGTCCTGTCCAGGCATCCAACCTGACGAATGAACAAAGGCCATTGTCAAACATGTCCAGACATCAGAGTTATAGACTGGCATCATAGCACAACAACATAATGGGACATGTATTTTGATGGTGGAAATGTTTATTGGCTGTATGGAAACAATACGTCCCACTGATGGAGTTGGATAGAGAAAGCCAATAAAAACCCGTCTGGTTGATAGAGAACACTGTCTGTACGCATCATTAGAAGAGGAAAGCTGTCCGCAGATGAATCCAATTGCCCTGTCATTGTAGATCCAAGACTACCGAAAACTTTACCAAGGCAACTCAATCAATCAACCAATGAATCTGAATTGCTAACTTGTCGTTTAGCCGGAGGATACCTATTGCTATGAGAGAGTTATGTGGGTTTCTCTAATATGGCATCGCTAGTGCAACTGCACTAAAATCAAGCACTGAAATCTCTCGGACGTCGAACATGAGGAAACGTAGAAACAAATCTACAATGTCCATGTTCATGGCAAAACTTTTTTATTACTCGTTTGTTGTTCTTGTAAAATTAGTCCTGGCAAATGTAAAAGGTGGCATACCAGTTCCGAAGGGGTGGGGGGGGGCATTAGAGATTGCCCTTGGTCATTACCCACGAGCGCTGGCAATGCTATCTGATCCAGTGTCGCCGTATACATCCTTATACCCGCTCAGTCCAGCGTGGCACTTAGCAAAGACTCATTAACAATCAGGGCTCTACATGAAATTACACTATTATCTCTTGCAAAGGAAATGGCTTTCTGGCTAAACGTTTTGCTGTCCTACGAAATACATACCCCCTCCTCCTCCCATGTCTACACATACTAATCTGACCTCGAGTCGACTGGGAGATTAATGTTCAAGTCACGCGATGCAGAGAGACAGCTTTGGTGGTCGGGTTAAACGGGAACCATGCATAGACAGTCTCGTAGGCTAAAAAAGACAAGGAAACAACACCGCCAAAATGATAACTAATTTTGTGTTATTAAGTCATTTCTATTTGCAAGCGTGTATGTTTTTTTAAATTTACTTGGCGCCGAGCAGCGAATAAATAATTATGATGAACCATATTTATCAGCCTATTCCTTGCCTTCGCCCCGCGAAAAGAACAGAATCCTTCATCAGTTCTTAGAGTCTTTTCGGGCGTTTTTCTTTCTGTGGCATTACGTGTCCTTCAGGGACTTAGAAGCTTATTATGCATGAATTGGAAACAATCAAGACACCGATATGGTCTCAGTGTGTCCTGGGAAACTTCTGATATCGACAAGAACAATAGAACAATGGAGCGGCAATATTTCAGCGAATATTTCTTGTAATGTATAAAACTATGTATCGCTTGTTCCGCGAGATACAAAATAAATATAACAGATTACAGCTTGGAGGGTAAAAGCTTAGCGGTGAGGACAGTGTGGTAGTTAGTAAATTGTCGTATTTAACCGGTTTTATTGAAACTGTTCCTTTAAATGTTTAAAAAGTAGCAACTTATAACCCCTCCTCAAACAATTTGGACTAAACAGAATCACGTAAAAACAAATACGGTGATGCAAGTTTATTACATGTCACTTGTCTAGAATTAACTGTTGCAGGTTAACTGGCCCGCACTTCTGCACTAATCCAATGACAAAACCTAATTTTACCAAACAATTACACAGCGACGTCTAATACCAGAACATAGATCTAAGTCTGCAAGTTCTGGAAACTATAGTGGTACGGCGTTAAGAGACTTGAACCCTGACCTGATTTACCCAGTGCTCTAAACCTGTCTACTCCGACGTTCCCACTCCTAGAAGGTTACAGAAGAATGGTGGCCACTTGGAAACATCAGTGGGGAATCTGCAGGAATGAGGACAGACAATAGAGCCTGATCAGGATCTGGCTGGTTTGTATCTAAAGTGGATAGGTCAGACCAGGGAGATAAAGGTCGGTTATTGATGAACACATTTACTGAGCAGATTCACCAGACCCCCTTTACATATATACATATAGGTCGAAGGACTTCGCGAGGCCATTCATTTATGTCTTTGGCAGGAACTGTCAAATCATATCACACTTATGTGTTATGAATAAGAGGACTGAACTATTGTATAGTTGGTAGAGACATCCCAGGCGTACTTATCAAAACCGGTTAAAAATCTACAACGGCCTTTCAAACTGTTATTCGATTAAATCACAAAACAGAATATAATATAAATTTCGGTGTATTTATTCACAGCTAATAGGCTATATCAGCCACTGCGAAGAAAAACAGACCACTATTATTATATGAAAACGCGCTTATCGCTTCATATCTTACGTGTGTTTTTTCTGAATACGCTAATGTTGTATGAATAGTAGGAAAAAAGCTGTGTTCGCAAATGAGCCGATGAATGGGCCGTTTGACTTCGTAGTCAAGTTTTTGATACCTGCAATACATGTAACCATACAGCTGTTGCCTTTATGTGATTAACATAGAGCTTTAATCCAATAACTGGATTTAAGAAAAAACAATCCTATCCCTTCAAGAACTCAAAACAACTGCTAACTATCAGCATTATATCTGATCAGCTTAGGGAATGGAATCCGATTTAACCCTCAGTTCATCTACCCCATTGACAGCTTTCACGCTATATAAAGTTACAATTTACTGCATTTTAATATGACAATTATCTCCCTAGTGGCGAGTGTAAATCCAGTTCCAAAGGACAGAATTTGTTAGCAAGCATTTGGCACTATATTATGGATAATCATGCGATTATGGTTACTGTCACATTTATGAGTAAGTATGGAAATCACAATGAAGACGACCAACACGTGGAGAGCAGTAAAACTTCCACAAGACAGCGTAAGAGTAACGGCCCCTTATGTCAGACAAGTGAGTGCTCAGGGATTCCCTCGCCCTTGTGAATTAGTAGACACACGAAAAGGTCAATTAGTGGTGATTGATTCATGGGCCACACACTGCTCTTCGATAATCTGAATCTGTATCCGATATCAGTGTTCCTCTGGAAGTGGTTAGGACTTGTTCCTGTCCATCGTTACGCATGGTGTACAAAGTGAATACAAGAAGCTCTCCGGGATGGCTAACACTGTAAAAATTAGCGCTGTACTAAAGGCTTGCCACTAAAGCGTTTAGAAAATAGCTACGATAGGTTTGTATAAACTTAAGCCGGGGAAGGCCGTTTTACATCTCTCAGTATACTTTTCATAATTCTTAGCACTCTCTCTCCCAACGTAGTCCCCCAAAACGTGATCAGCCTGGCGTAGTGATAAATGGGTGACACAAGAACTGTTATACGTATACACAAATATAATTTCTACCTGTGGAAGTTCACTGCGGCGATCGCTCCGTTGTTCTGTTTACTCTGTACTTGAACAAAAGAAAGACAAACGCTCTGTGTTTATATTAGCTTAGCGCATCTATCTCAATATGAACTACATAGGTGTAACAGAGAACCTTGTCGTTTCAATGACTTTTGGTTCAAAGCTTGATGGAGCGACAACACAACATTTATTTACAAAATGTCACCTTCCGGTTATCGCTTTACACATGCGCATTCCAGAAATTTATACTAATTAAATGGAATGAAAACCAACATGGCAGAAGGCAACAGACGAATTTGTTTTCTCTGCACAAGCCGTTGTCCGGAGAGCAGCATATTATGCTGAAATGTTGCGCTGTTGTGTTGTTGCCTTACTGAGACAAGGCGAAAGGAAAAATGAAACTTTACCTTATACGCATGACCAAAGAGTAGGAAAACATACTGCCATCTTCCAAACACACAATTTGCATAACCGAAAGATAATACAAGCGAGCGGTATTTTTCTGACTATATCTTGTAACGTTCATGCAAGGTAACTCTTCAGTGTTGTGAAATACTTCGGATTGAGGTAGCTCTGGCAGACTGTACCTTTGTAAACATACAGAGAGGACCACCTCCTGATAGACAACAAGTGTGGTTTCGAAAGCAGTTTGCCGATTTCGAAATTGACACAATCGGACTACGGCTAAAGTATTTTCACACCGTGACAGTGGTACAACCACCAGTGCAATGGTCTAAAAAATCTGTTTCAATCATCGTTTCCTACATGACAAATATGAATCACTTAGTGTCAGGAAGTACAGTAATTACATTTGATGCCTTGCGCACTTACCTCACCGGAAGGTAATAGTTAAAATATCGCGTTGGCGTGTTGGTCAGCCGGCCACACAGGCATTTTAACCATGTTGCCATGTTTTGTTGGGGCGTTGGAGGGTTGGCCAAGACGCCAAAGTAATATTTTAGAATTAAAAAATTGTCTTCCAGTTAAAGATAAACGCATGCGCAGAGTAGATCGATAAACCCTAAGCTGCAGAGCAATACACAAAGTCTGTCCGCAGCTAAACTTGCAAAACACCTATAGCTGTTAGAAATCCCGGTCATGCGTAGATGTTTAACCGGTAGGCAAAATTTAACACATGAAATGTCGTGTTATGCCGTTGTTGGCCTATTTGATTTCACTCACAAAAATGTGACAGAACTTTACATTACAATATCGCTTTTATCTCATCTTTAAATCCTGTTAAATTATTCTAAATTAAAGTGCCGCGTTATGGTGCGGTTAGTCAATGTATCAAAAGAAAAAAAGTTTTCTTTAATTTTTATAGTTAAATTGGCGTGGTTCTCTGTTTTTCTGGTCTCAGCTTAACAGGGCGGCAACAAGACAAATCGATATTTTATTCACGAGATGGTGCATTGCTTATATGCAAATGAAGGACGACGGGAGACAGAGCCTTAGAGCGATGGCGGCATTGGGCTTCCACATCTATCTGTGAAGTCAGCCTTCAGAGTATCTCGTATAAGTACGTCAATAGGTTGCTTCATCACCTGTTGTCTCTTTGTATGAAAGGATGACTGTCCAATGCACACCTCATAGACACATTTCCTCATATTCCTGGAAGAAGGGGAGCTCACAATTGTGTATGACATATTCACTCCATAATATTCCAAGAACGTTCTCGAAATGAAAGTACGCCCAAAAGGACAAAATCACATCAGCTCTGAAACTTAGAATCTTTTATGTTACTCGAGTACAAAGTCATCAATTTCATACCATTTACACGTGTCTTATTATGTTCGCTACTCGGCGTAAAAAACTATTTGATTAGAGCAAATTAAGTTTGACGAAGTTGGCCGTTTCTGATATCGGTAGTAGATTCACCTTGTTAGCATGATTAAATTATGCTTAATGTTATCACTGATTTAACAAACACCTCCCTCTTTCCCAGTTCTCAGATAGAGCTTCTGGTATTCATTCCCAACAGGCCAACCCCATGCTGATAACAGCATAAAAGGATATGCACCTGTATTCTCCCCTATTCCTTCAGAAATCACAAAGGTTTCGGGACAAAACCAAACGAAACGTGCTACTAAGACTAGGATGTGTATCCCTTTTGTTGACTTGAGAATTGTACATAGCTCCAACCATACGATAGATCAAATCTAACATAGTCTACCCTGTATAAGCAGAGGATACTAGACAATTTCACCCCATATCAGTGAATTTAGGCGTCTGTACAGCTATTCGCTTGGCAATAGTCAACAATATTGACATTCCTGTCAAGTTATGGATCAACCATAAATCACGACGGAAAACAACAGAAATCACGAAAGATCTCAAAAATATTTAACGTAATTAATATGGGAGGAGTCATGAACTAAGGAGAAACAGTAAACAATTTTCAATATTATTGAAAAGATGCAAGAAATCTTCTGTATAGGCCCGTATTTTTAAAGCAAATGTCTAAATCATGAGCCATGCAATAATTCACAAGCTGTTGGTGAACACGATTTGGATACTGATTTTAGCCATTCGCCCAGAACATTCACTGTGTCTCTTCGTCATCATAGAAAAATGTTGACTGCTTCTCTGTTCTTCAGTCCATTCTAATTTATTGCGTTTGATGTACTTTCTTAGTTCTTTGGTGGTTTCTCTTATTTATCGTTCTTGCAAACTGGTGTCGCGATTATTGACGCAGAACGCTCATTTTCGTTGACGGCTGGTATACGAATGTCAGTTTCGACGCCTAGATCCAAAACGTTCCGTTTGACGGAATATCCTTAAAAGACTATATTTTTGCACTAATAGTCTGTGACGTTGATTGAAATCGCCACACAACACATAGGATGTAGCAAAGGGTGAAAGAAATACCGATTTCAAATGCACTATATCGTGGTAAAGAAGCAGCTGATTGTCCTTACGTGTAAACACGTAAAGGTGACGATGACCGCGTTAAGCTCTCAACCTAATTCTGAGTAAATCACTCCATATAGCTCGAGCAAATGGCAAGCACCACATGGCTGGAAAAATAACCATACGCTTTCAAAACACGAATGCTCTGCAGAAATCTGGAGGCGATCTTTTCCTTAAAAGATGTATTTTTAGAACAGATGTTCAATTTCAGGAAAATAAGTAATGTGTGCCATTAAGAAACCATCTCCGTTTACACGCGAAATGAAGCATCCCGGAAGGAAACTTAATCTCTCATATTATGGCAGCTCTCACCCTCGGAGTACCAAAACGGAGAAAACTAAATCCTACGAGTAAGTTGTGAGAGGTTAAGCATCCCCGAGACCGGGGGCCGATCCCACAGAGCCATTTCTGATGTAAGTCAAAATTTAAAACTTCTTCACACTGCTTAGTTTTTCACATTGAAAATTTGGACATATTTGGCTAATGATAATATGGATGGTGTAGTCAAGATTTTAATTTCTAGAGCTCCAAAACTGGCCCTAAAATCATATTTGAAATTTTGACTTCAGTCAGAAATGGCTTTTTGGAATCGGCCCCTGGTCCCCTTGCATTTTTTTCAAGTGACAATTTAATAAATGTGATGATATTACAGCATTTGGAGTAATTTCAGAACAGTGATGTCAGACAAATTATTATAATCATGACTGCAAGTTTGTACATCATTATATTGAAGCCATGCGGGTGTAAGTTACCGCTATCAAAACATTTACATGGACAGAATAAAGTGTGATAAATTGTGTGGTATTTGTTAGATCCTGTGCAAAATGTAACTGCCCAATCTGCGACAGTGACTGGTTTAAAAACTGATGTGTCAAGGACATCACGTCAGGCGCCTGTACTCAAAGTTTCCAAAATTTTACAACGACTATAACGTTCTTGTTTGGAAGATTAGGCAGAGCGTTCAGAATTTGTGTGGGCATCGTGCCCAGATCACAAAGCTATCTAAGACTTCAGTCCAACACTTTTTTCATGCGCTAAAAGTTGTGAGTTACCTTAGGAATTTTTATTACAGTAGTGAGAGCTGGCCTAGACCTGCATGACATTATGTCTTTTATCAAGTTCAAAATAAAAGATCGGGAATAATATCACAAAGCTAATTCTCGCTTAGGTGTATTTAAATTTAGTCCTTAAAACCGACACTCACATACCAGCCGTCAACCAAAAAGGGCGTTCCGGGTCAAAAATCACAAGACAGCTTTGTCATCCCTGTATCATAGCAGTACCTAAATACGCTCAATCTGGGGCTAGGGACTGCATGTTTTTATGAACTAAAGCGCCACGGAGGTACATGTCATTATACCTGGAAATTATTCACGGACGGAGTTTGAATGATAGATTGAATTTCGGTCCTAGAAAATTGACCGTCTTCCCTGTATCATTGAAAAATGTTAGTAGCTTCATCCTTGTGTGTTGTCACCTTTACAGTGTTTATATATCCCTTTAGGATCTGAAATTATGGTTTGTTTGCGAAATGGATTTTCCGATTATCTACTTGGCAGGCACTTTCACGCTTTATTTGTGGTATACGGATATCGGATGTGACGCTTTTACTCATTTTTGTAACGTTGAATATAATAATTTTACCTTACTCATTGCCCTGTTAATCAAATGAGATCCCTAAATCGAAATGTACGCGACACACTGTAACTTTGACTGAATTAAATCCTCAAGAGCCAAGATTTCTCTGGTGTGACCACCCAGCCAGCTATTATATATACACTGTAGTCACTGCTTTGGTTTTTCTCTCCATGTGCTGTAGTCAATAATTTGGTTTTTCTGTCCATGTGCTGTAGTCTTTTACATTTAATGCCTTTGTTACTTACACATCGACTACGAAATGCAAGTAAATCTATGGAGCGAAACTGACACTCAAGTATCAGTCATCAACCAAAATGGGTGTCACAAGACCAGTTTCAAAACACGACAAATAACATAAACCACCAAGAACTAAGAAATGACATAAAATATAAAACATTAGGACGAATTAGTGCAAAGAGAAATAGTCAGCTGTTTTCAGTAGTCACGAATAAACCCAGCGGAATTTCTTTGTGTGATTTGAAGTCCGTACACAATGTGGGTTTTTCTCCACACATGGAAAGGTCATGGAAGGAATTTAGCAGGTGTCCGATACGCCACAGTATCATGGTCAACGTCACCCAACAGTTCTAAGCGAACAATATTAGATTTACACACTGCAGAACGTTGTGAAACTTAATGAAGACGAACGATGAGTACAGAGCATCGAAAATCTTGTTAACATCTGCAGCCGTGAAAACAATGTCATTAACAGTGTGCTAGGCTTCATTAAGATTCAGTCGGCAACGGTAAATTTAATTTCAAAACCCAGCCTTGACCTTAACCATCAACTGGAACTTTGTCTATTTTTGAATACAACATTGTCAGCCGAAAAATTTTAGGAGGTCTTAATTGGAAGGAGAAGGCCGGTGAAAACATGCAGTTGTATGAGTCGATCTGGAAACTGTGCCATTTGTCAGCAGGCTTGACAGCTGTGCAACCCATATCCGACATGTTCCTTACGTTCTGGACGTAACATTACACTGTATAACTGTCAACATCGGTAATGCAGGACAGCTTTACGGTTAATTCCGAGATGTTACATCGCCAAGCAGACTTCTTTAATTTCCACTAGCACGCGATGGACTCAATTTGAGAGGACTCGGAGTCGCACAAGTCCTTGGTGGCGGGGAAAACACGCACAAGTTGCTACTTCTGTCAGTTAAAATAAAAGACAAAAAACTGAGAATAAAGGACCGTGACGATTCTGTGCTGGCAGTTATCAACACCTGCTATCTCTGAAAACTTACACCTTCAACCAAATTATTTTCCTTCCGCTGCAGGGTGGCAGTCAACTTTGCCTTTGTCAGAACTCCAAACTATTGTTCGACACGCAATATATGACAGGCATTTTCCTCCGCTGTGGTACAGTTGCTTGCTTTCGCCATCACTGAGTCAGAATTTCGGTAAGAACTTCAAATAACCAGTTTCTTTGTCGGAATCTGTCGTTATGTCTTCATATTTGTTAAATTTAACTGCTTTGCCGTCCGGTATATTTCAAGGGATAAAGTACTGATAGATTTACTGTGGCAGAACGACCAGGTCATGTCTTCATGGATTAAATGTCCAGATTCATATTTGACATGAACTGGTTTGGGTATATGCTATAGGTTGATTTGGAAATTCCAATAATTGTACCGAAATGTCTTGTATTCTGTTGTTACTGGGCGTGAAAAGTAAATCCATACAGTGGATAAGTCTATATAAGCTGCAGGGATTCCGAAAACATTACTGGGTCCTAAGGGAGATTGGGCCTCCTTCATACGCACCTGGCGATATAGAACAGCAATCACGGTTAGATGCTTGAATTTTTTTTTTCCAGTGGTGGATTACACAGAATTGTCAAATCGATTGGCATCCACGACAAGCCCTTTTATCACAATTAACCCTTGAAAAAACTTTACTGCCTCCGGTGGAGAAAGTCGCGGACACGAGACCAACGACCACCCCGATATTAACAATTCAAAGCAAGAACCAATTTCACTGTGAGACCCCAGAACGGGTCGTTGTTTTTAGATGGGTAATGTCTCTTCAGGGGGAATGATCGGTCGGATAAAATCTGGGGCATTAATTTACTGCTAATGAAAGCTAAGGTGACGGTCGTCAGCATGTATTCGGGGAGAGGAGCCGAAAACGCCACAAAAAATGTTGACGACGCAACTACTAAGGTGTTCAGGACACTGTAGATGTCATGCCCCTCCGTGAATTAATAGTCTTTCTTTTTCCGTTTCGTTGTATGTGTGGAGGATGGCCCTTGCTTGTCCCCATACTCAAGTCTTTAACTTGCTTATTTGATGACGGTCAGTTTTATCGGTGAAGAAAACCGAAGTGCTCTGGGTAAACCATCAATTTCTGGCAAGTTACAGACGAACTTTTCCACAAGTGGTCTTCAGCGAATGTTAGATTGTGCAAACGGTCACAGGAGCTCACTGTGACCAAGGCCCAGGAAGCAGTGAGAACCCACAAGTTCCCTACTCAAAGCCGTCTGTATGAATCAATGTAAAAAGTGCAATTTTCTGTCATTTTGAAGGTACCTCTGCAGCGGAGTGGTTATAAGCGCGCCAACATCAAAATGATAGCATTTTCTAATTGTTAAAGTAATACAACATATTAAATACTGTGCCATTTAAGTGCCTACATCATAAAATTTTGCACCGCGTAATGCTTCTTTGCAGAATGTAACGCATTGTTAAAATACAAGATTTTTATCATTAATAATGCGGAATTTAACACAACACCTAAATGTGCCAAGTGGAACTAACATGATGTTAAATTACAGCACTTTCTAATGATTTTTGGAATTTGTATTATTTTTATCTCTTTATATAAATTGTAAACCTAACATTTTGAATTTTATCCCTCCTCGACTACTGTCAAAGTCTAGAATTTGACATGATTAAATCATATGTAACATTTCAGTCTTGAAAGAGTAAAATTACTTTTGATCTTTTATTCCACATATCATTTGCTAATTATATCACCACCTCTACACTGAGTTATTACGTCTGCTAGATTATTGTTGGGTATACGATAAGTTCCTGGCCAATGGCCCATTAAATTTCCAACCTGTGAGACGCAGAATTTCTTTCTCGCCTTGTCTTCGTACGTCATGAGTGCTCCACACAGCTTGCCAGGGGACAGACTTACTTCCCAAGTCTGAATGGAAACATTTTCTACTTGTGTGTTGTTGAGTGTTCTTACAACAGTTACACTGAAGGACGACAGTTTTGGTTTGGTAACACTCGTCCATCATTTAGCATTGTGTGAATCTTATCACATTTGTGTTTTGATCCTATATTTAACTGACCGAAACAACGTCGGCTTTCGGCATATATGTGACTTTCTCACATTTTCACCGAAATGTGTCCTGAAGGAGAATTGCACTCTGCCAGAATTCAAGAGATTGGAACGAAAATCAATTATTTTAAGACCATCCAAACGGTCTTAATCAACAGAGATGCACTCAATGCCCCAACAGAGACGTGATAGGATCTACAAAATCCATATCCCGGGACTGGGATGGAATCCACATATCGTGTGTCTAGCAATTTAAATAAAACATCTAAGCCAATTAGCAATGATACCCCTCCACCCCGACAATGTGCATATAATTACACTGAAGCTCTTTTTATTTTCTTTGTGTGCACTTAAAAAAATTAAAACAGCTAGTCTGAAATGCTATAAATACTATAAAGCAGGCAAACCTATATCGACTAGGCGTTATCCGCTTTTGAAGGACTGTGACAGGCTTGAATGTAGCCCAAAGACGTCCTAAAATTACAAAATGGCTGATAAGACATTATTAAAGTTCCATAAATTCATGATTCCAGTTAAAAGTTATCTTTCTGTCTGCTGTTGATCAGTGGGGGAAAGCCAACTTCAGGCCATAAACAATTACTCAACAGAAAAACACAACATCTAATTGATCATATATTTTGTGGCATTTAAAGAAAATCCCACCCTCCAGCCACCAACCCCTGGCGGCTATCATTTCTAACAGCTAAAAAACATCAATGAATTAGCTAATATCAGCGGACTGTTTCTGTCAAAGGCTTTTGATGTTAAGTTCAACAGAAGATAGAGATAAGGCGTTTGACAGAATGTTGCCTTATTTTGATAATGGGGTGCTGACGAGAGGTTTCACATGAGGCGTGACTCGTTTCCGTGGAAAAACAACGTGACTACATGCAGCTGAAAAATGCGATAGTGGCTGACATACTTGTACATCCTGACGAAGCCAAACGAGTTTTAATTCTTTAATAAACATTGAATGTCATGCTTCTTGAAGAACAGAAAGTGTCAGTCTGTCAGTCTGCAAGGCATCCTAGAATTAAGGCAGTCTGATCTATTAACAGACACTGTTCACCTTTGTTCACCTCAAACTGGCAAGCTAAGTATTTATAATCATTGGCATTTTTGTGATAACAGTATCGAACTTGGCCCATTCCTGTATAACATACTGGCCAGTTTAAGACATTCAGGATCGTAGCCAAATTGTTATCTCAGAGGAATTTCCTTTATATAAATACTGCGCATATTCGTGTGCCTCAAGTTTCACCTTTTTGCGTCTATGACAATTTAGCATCCTTCATCCTTCAAAACTGCTTTCGTATTACCAAATAGATAGGTCAGTTGTGCAGAAGTCTTTCTCGAAAGAAAAAACCCCCACACGCTTCAAAACCACTAGCTTTGTGGAGGTCTTTCTGAAAAAAAATAGCGTCTACATTAGACATGGATTAAAGGGGTATTGTAATATTGATGTTAAACAGGGATACAAAAAGACAACTATATGCCTAGGTCACTTTCCATAGATACAATTTTTCAAGAGCTTCCAGACCATCACTGTACAGAATTTCCACCACATAAATACATGGAAATCAGTTTATAACTTGTCAGTTGTAAAAAAAAAACCCATGAGAGACAAAGATATAAAAGGGCACAGTATTAAAGCTTGTCTTGGGGAAAGTAATAACCAGACAACTTTCAAGTGCTACAACAGTTCAGTTTTTCTGCCATAAAAAGGGGCCATTTCTCTTCGCTGAAGCCTATCTTTTTTCTTAATGCAGAAAGTGTTTACCTTGAGATATGAACTGAATTACCATTTGTCATAAACTATGAAAGCTGCACCCTATATCTTGATACAAATCTCGCTTTAAACAAGAAATCACTGACTACAGAGAGTCAGTTATACGTGCTGCAAAAGCAGTATATATTAAAAGAGATAATTTACATGGAATGCATTGCAGTAAATTCATCTTTTTTACAAGAACTTAAAGAGTAACAGGATGGAATTTGTGTGTTTGTATTCAGTCAGTGACAAATGTAACATTTAATTATTAAGGATAGAGCGAGCCCAATAGAATTTTCATCCGGCCTGAATAATGTGTTTATTCCTTTATGGCTAGCAAAATGGATGGCATGTCTGTATTGGATTTATGTTACCTATTATTCGCTATACTGATATACTCTCGTGAATGTTAATTAAATCTATCAAATAAGATTAAGCTGATTTTGACAGAACTGAGGAAATCTCTGGGTCCACACACAAACGCAAATCACCAGTGGTTATTGGTTCCCACAGGGTGATTTTCAGGATAACAATGAAGCGATTTCGGCCATCATGCCTGTTTCTCTTGCAGATAACGTGAAAAGTAGACAGGGCTATCTGCGGACAACTGGATAGAGACAAGGTCGTACATTTTCCACGGTCAAGATAAGCCCATCGGGTCACAGCTTCGTTGTTGTAAGCCTCAATTACAGGCACTAGCTTCGTAAATAATAAAGCGAGTGTCAAGATAATCTGCAAGACGAAATGTTCTCGGTACGATAAGCTGGACAAGAAACATTCGATCAAAAATCCCTGCTAAATGTTTAATCGAGACAGTGATTAAACGTCGTCGCAATGAGCCAAGACTCTGTAAAGAGTAAATACCAGCCGGGTGGCGTACACCTGAAAAATGTCTCTTCGTGGGTCAGAAATTCAGCTGATAGAACCTTAAGGTGCGTTTCCGGCAGTCTAATCAGACGAGGCCTTCAGCGCTTTCACAGCTAACACATATAAATATTGGGAAACTTCTCATACTAAGCAGACAGGACTGTGTTTGGCTTAAGTGTCAGGTGTTCAAATGTCAAGTCATATCAAGTCGTGGGATGATTTGAGTTATATGTCGAGGGGTACCAGGGTTTTATTCGTGTAGTTTTGCACGGTTTGAGTGTATTATTTATTTAATTATTTGATTGGTGTTTTACGCCTTCGTCAAGAATATGTCACTTGTGCGATGGCGGTCGGTACTAAGGTGGGAGAAAACCAAGCAGAACCGATAGAAACCCAAGACCACACGCGGGTTGTTGGAAGAGAGGATGCCTGCACGGTCTGGACCGCACTGGCGAGAGGCTCGTAAGTGATTGTGCTACGCTGGCATGATAACTTCTAAACCAGAGAGGCCTCTGTATAGACCCCTGTACGCATAACATCTGTATACTGAGACGGAATTACAAGCATGTATCCGATAGCATTTGAATTCCTCAAAAGTAAGCACTATAGTGTTAAGGTCGCAATGGAATTCGCATCGTTAGCACTTGGGCAATTTATGGCTATCTCCCATGACCCACCAACATACGCCGCTTTGGAAATAGAGCTGTAAGAAACCATTCTGACCATTTGTTTCACCTGAAATCGACCGTTTGGAGATATACTGGACATCATTACTAAAGGCGCCAAGTAGGCTCTGATAGAAGAGCTCCCACCTCAGAATGAGCAGCTTGCGTGACAAGTATAAAACTAGAGACCGTGTGGCCTTGAGAGAGTCTGTAGTGGGAAGATTGAAGAGACAGGGGTAGGCGCGGCAGGGTACAATCCAAGGAAGTGATACATCCAAATAATCATGGACTAAATTCTGTACAGCAAGTGCTGTCTTTAATGCAATTAAACAGCAGCCCGAGAACATAAAAAACAGTATTTGTTTAAAGTCGTAAAGTCCTAATGTAAATGTATAACAAATGGCCGGTAGCAATTGCGTTCTGATGTTATTATCAATTATGCGAAGTGGTATAAAAACATGTCAATTAGAGTATGGCCCCATGTATCTCTATGGACTCGGCTCTCAAGACTTCATCTGTTCATATTCTGTTGGACTGTATAGACACAGCATAGACAATCATACTATACACGGCAATAAGAAGATATAGTGTGTACTCATGTACTCATCCAACATGCGGACGTTTCTTGAGAAAACCTTTAATGTTGTTCCTCAAGCATAAATTCACTTTTGCTCATCACTTTTTACATCACTCAAACTTCAACCGAAGTTTCGTGGAGACCCTGTGATTTTTTCTTTTCTCATTTGAGAGCGAAAGTGTCTCCGTTGCTCACGGTTCCGGTATCCTCTCAGTAGTACTCAACATTAAAAGGAAAGTTTATACTGCGATAAAAAAAAAAACAGACAATTTACATGGAGAATATTAAGACGGCTGTAAAAAATGATGAGCAAAATAAAAAGGTGTTTACTTAAAAGGCAGATGTCAAACCATGATTAAGCTCGAAATATTTATTTAATCATATCATTGGTGTTTTACGCCGTACTCAAGAATATTTCACTTGTACGACATCAGCCAGTGTTATGGTGGAGGAAAACGGACAGAGCCTGAGAGAAACCCACGACCATCCACAGGTTGCTGACGGACCTTCCAACGTAAGGCCGGAGAGGAAGCCACCATGTGCTGGACTTGAACTCACAGTGACCGCATATGGGAGAGGCACCTAGGTCATTACGTTGCGCTGGAGTGCTAACTCCCTCGGTCTCGAAGGCACCGAATAAAATGTAATTATAATTTTGTACCTCAGATGGAGGTTGTGGTTAGATCAACACACCAGTGATCACCATATAGGTAAAAATTATGCCACGACGTTGGGTATTCCTTTTGTGAGAAAGCAAATGATACGACCCCTACTGAACGCACGGGATACTCTTTCACTTTTTTTCTGAAAGAGAGTATATCCTTAATACGTTCATGTGCTAATGTGAGAAAAAATTACGGAAAGCATGGAGAAAAGATTGGTTAAAAGTGGGATTTAACGTCATATTGGCAATATGTCAGCCATATCGTGGTGAGCGAAAAGATAAAAGATGAGACGTTGTTGTTCGAATTACTTTTATCTCCTAGCACAAATGTTATTACATGGTAAAAAGCTTAAGCAGACTATTAAATATTAAAAGACTACAGCATGCAGATTAAAGCAAAAGTAGCGAAGACAGAGTGGTCGTTGGCAAAATGGTTAGTTTAAAAGCAAGGTGAGATTAAGGATTACTTACACATGAATTCGCCAAGGTACCAGTAGTCCCGGGCATGTAATTCCATGACAGCAGACGGCATGCACACCACGATGACCAGCAGATCCGCCACACTTAGGTTTAGCAAGAAAAAATTGGTCGAATTTCTCATGTCTTTGTTTTTCCAAATGACCACGGCCACTAACAAGTTACCGATAATGCCAATGACGAATTCGAAGACACAGACGACAGTGGTGATGACGAGAATGTAGAGAGGTGGGTGTGGCGTGTCCATAGAGGTGCGTATCGTGGTCATGGCGTAAGACAGGTTTCCCAGGGTCGCCGCGTTCAACCCCTGGGGTAGGTCCCATGTGTGGTTATCGTACCCCTGCCCATACGAATCATCCGCAGGCTCCATGATTTGGTCGTTCAACCCACTTCCGTGCCACAGCTAGACAGTCTCAGAACGCACACAGTTATACATTCAGCTGTAAAAATACGAGGGTAATGTTAAAATGCAGTTATCCTAGTGTCTCGCAATCTGTCCCATGAAGCAGTCCCGCAGGTCTGCGATGATAGAACTCTGACTGAAGGTTTACTCCATTACAAAACAAATGATACTTTCTTGTAGCTCGTTTTCACATGCAACAGTCCAATCTACAGTGGGTGAATGTCATTTCAAATGTTTACCCAAGGGTGTGTACAGCCTGGTACTGTGAGTGAAAGTCCCATCCTCTTACTCCCGCCTGACATGAATAGTTCCAGCTCGCATGCACGGACTTGACCAAGTCTGCAGGCTGGGTTGGTGTTGTCACAGAAACGCATGGTAAGACATAATTAACAATGCTTTTATGAGTGGTCCGAGAGAACACCCTTAGCCACAGCTGTATCCTCTCAGCGCAACTAGTCACAAATCTACAAGTATTGGGAGTTTTAAGCCTAAGCCAAGTCCGTGTACGAGTCTGGCGCGCTCTCTCTCTCTTCCCTATGACCGAAGTACCAGTGCAGCAGAGAAATTACCAGTTCAATGTGCAAATGACTTGGGTCGTGTGATAAGAAAGCAATAATAGCGTTAGAATGAAACAAACCGAGTAGATTCATCTTCATTATCAAAAATTATACAGAGTCTTAGATAAGGTTGACTATACTGCATACAAAATACATTCTCGAGCGCAATATCCATAACATAACGTGTGCATACAAATTGTTATTGCACATGCTTAGCGTAAAACCTATTTTCATCACGAAACTTGATCTATAACAACTGACAGGCGGCTGGAAGACTTCGAACAGACAGCTTGATACGGTCACAGGATGGATAGGTTCATTTATAATGGCTTTAGGGAATACATGCACTTCCATTTATCTAACTCTCTAAATATGTGACTTCACAGATGTGTACTTTTGAGTGGTAGTAATTCCTAATCAAAAATACATATATCTACTATGATACCCATTTTATAAAAGTGCCTTAGACTGTATATGCTGGATATCGATAATGGCGCTCAGCCGAGTATGTAAAACTTGATTGTGATGATTTGGTAATTGTTAGTGTGCTGGGAGAGGGTAGCGGCTGGAAGTCGGCTACGTTAACTCATCTGCTCATTACTGAGTATCTGTTAATCCTGAACAGTATCTGTAGGACTGCTGGAACTGGATATAGGTAAGCTCATGTGGTAATCATGTGTGCATATGTTAATACTGAATAAATTGACATACGGTTAATCCTGAATACAAACCTTTTTGTGTGTTGGAAAGCCGGCTCTGTTCCAGAAAACCACGGGTTGTTGGCTAGTATATGGGTTATTCCTGTATAATAGTTACTTGGGTACTGTGATCGGAATTATAGTCGACGGCAAGGGGCTCGAACAGTGATGAACTGTGTCGACCTCTGAATTGTAGACCTGTATTAAGCTTGTACTGATGACAGTACAGGTCATGTGTGCAAAATTTGACAGCAATTGTGCATTTTATCATAAAAGCATGAACCTTCGCGCAATTGTAGATTAAGTCCTTCTGGAGTTTTTTAACTGTGGAGCCATCGCAAAAATGACCTCTTTTGACCCTGGCGGCCATTTTGTTTCCGCCATTGTACAGGAAGGTATTTTCCGCATTATCTCTGTCTGTGGACGAGTTTTGACGACAAATCTACACTCTGCACCCATGTTTTGATGCTTCGTTTTTGATATGATGCTTTTAAGAACAACATCAGCTGCATTCAATACTGTGTACCACACGAATTAAGATCTTTTTTTACGGGAAACCTGTTAAATTTAGTATATTCGTAACCTTAGCACGGAATTACACAATACCTGATTGTCAATGTCTGTTTTCTTGGGTAAGCTAACAAATGTAGAAAGTGTGGACCATGTAAATTGAATCCAAATTACTCTCACAATTGCATGTAAGTGCACTGAAGAAACCGTTTACAGTTTAGGTGTTGCAGTATAATATCCTAGGTCCACGGCCCAATGCAAGAACGAATTTCCAGCACAGCACAGCACATTTAGAAACTCCACGGTCATCTACGCAGGACTTGCTTTTCCAGCCAACTAGGCTGTGCATATCATATGAGTCAGATGAATATCACCCCATTCTTAGGAAAAATGAGTCGGTATCACCATTGAAAAAGCACAAATCTGCCCAGTAAATCTCCATGGTAGTGTACTTTCTTCACATCTTCAGCTACTGATAGACCACAATCCTGGCTGGAGATGAGCTTCAGGGTGATTCTATGGAATGGGAATCTGTCTAATTTAGCGCCCCGGATGACGAAAGAATATGACGAAAACAGAGGGGAACTATCTGTCCTAAACTTTCATGGCCCACAGGACCAGAATATGAGCTCCGAACCGTACACTATACCACACCATTAAAGTTGAAAATGAAAAGCGTCTGATCCGTTCTAGCAAAATATAACTGATACCACGGAAAGACTAAAGGCAGAAATTTCAACAGAAAGCAAAATGTCCACGTAGTCCATCATCCTCATATGATACGTCATGCAACGGACGTATCTTGGAAGGCAGTTCAAGAATTCATTCCCGATGTCCCCACACAGCCCTCTTCTCAATGACCAAATAGATATCGTGGGAATTGTCTGCTTACAATGGTGACGATCATCATTCTTGGAGAGCTGCAAATTGAAAATGAATCAATGGATACATATGTTTTGATGCCATGCCGCGAAAGTGCTGTCGCCACTGGCACACCATGACGAGAACACTACATATGACACGCAACCCTTTATACAGACACCCGGCGGACCAGAACTTTCCGATGTACATGTACATAGGATCTGACAAAGTTTCCACCTGGTTCTTAACCTAGGATCACACTAAATTATGCGCAATGACTCACAGCTCATATGACAGACAGTCTCAATATAGTAACCCCTACTGAAGGCAACTAATCCAGCAGTGGTCAGTTTAGTTCAGAAAACAAAACCAACATTCTCAGCAATGGTCATCGGCCAGGCCTGTGAACAAAATGATGCATCAGTGATTCGAAGTGGTGGGGCTATTTATTTGAAAAGGTTTCCGAGTTTGAGATGATCAAAGCTCTACCAAAATACCAGACACTGTAACCAGGTTAAAGGAGTATACCACCCCCTTCCCCCCAAATGCCCATCACAACAAAACATTGGTGCACGTAATCGTAATATATATGACTGAGCGAGTGACGAAACTGATTTCTGTTCGCCACCTGCAAGAGAACCCTCAAAGCCAGAACTTCAGGTCAAGTTTTTGAAAAATGAATATGGTTTGTTTAAACATTTGCAGACAATAGATGGCAATCTGTGCGATTTGTTCCATACCATCCATACAAGCCATAACTAGGCCTGCATGGCAAATCATGTCTGAGAGAAGAAAACAAGCCTCACAAGTTGTCTACATTGAAAACTACGGAAGGCAAGGATGAATGTTCCCAAATCTGATGTTATCATGCCTCTTGAAGCTGTTGTTGTGATTGAGTCCTCATAAACAGGCAGCAATTTGACCAAAACAAGTCAAGAGTTGTCTGCAATTAGAACACTACACTTATAAGTTGATTTCACTGTAGCAAAACACCGTGCTCTGGAGCTCTTCACTTATGTGACGGCGTTCAGTCTTATTTGTGGAAGAAATCAGAGTTCCCGCAGTGAACCACCCAACTTTGGCAAGTTACTGGCAGTCTTTCTCACATGTAGCACACAGATATACACATCATAGTGCAGAGAGACAATGGTCCTCAATGAATGTTAGACTGTGGAAACGATCATACAAGAGACATGCGTCACTCGTGCCCCACACGCATCATTAGCCAGAGAATCTGTAAATTTCCTGTAAAATGCCGGGTTTCGAAAGGCCATTGAAAGCGAATAAAAGGTAAATGCCCCTCACTACTAGACAAAAACTCTGCTCCAGTAGATTACGAAAACACAAAGTAAGAGCACTGTTTTGCGCATTCAAATAAAAGGCAAGTATCTGCTTACTCCTTGTAGCGTCTGCACATAACGGATGCTGTGGGACTGGGGGGAGGGACATCATGTGTTACATCACAGACAATAGTGCACACCAGGTGTTATTCTAAATTGTGTCAATGCACAGTGGAACCATCAAAACAGCAGTAAAATTTTCTTACTCTCATACAGTAATCATAGCTTGCCTTGTCCTAAATATATTTTTAAAATGTTTTTTTTTTCTGCAATAGCGAAGACAAAATGGGCGTCGGGGTCAACACAGTGTATATATTCACCATGGCTCTACATCTGGAAATCAGCAGAAGCACCTAATCTACCATTCTACCAACTTTCCTGCTTTTTTGGCAAAATGCACAGTTTTTGCACACATCACAGGTACTGTCAGTTGATAGTCCACAATAACTTTCAGACCAGTATGTAAATCTACGTTGAAATCCAATCGAGGGGGAGGGTTTAATACTTCAAGTTTTGACTTATCATTACTTGTATAAATGATTTATTTGATTGGTGTTTTACGCCGTGCTCAAGAATATTTCACTTATACGACGGCGGCCAGCATTATGGTGGGAAGAAAATGGGCAGAGTCCGGGGGAAACCCACGACCATCCGCAGGTTGCTGCCAGACCTTCCCACTTACGTCCGGAGATGAAGCCAGCATGAGCTGGATTTGAACTCACAGCGACCGCATTGGTGGGAGGCTTCGGGTCATTGTGCTGCGATAGCGCGTTAACCGACTGAGCCACGGAGGCCCCCTTACATGTATAAATGAATGAATAAATATGAATGATTACAAATAAGTTTGCAATTTAGTACCTAATCCGATAACATTTTGTTCATATGCATGGGTCTCTTTCGGCGATGATCGTTTCTAGTCTCGGTGTTGTTGCCGGATTATAATTCTGGGGCAATATTTTTTGTGATGGTTGCTGGAGTCTTTCATGAACACCCTTAAATGAGTCTGACCGAATCGAACATTGCGAAAGTCGCCAGTCTAGCGAATGGCAAATGTCTTTGTCAGTCCTTGTAAAGAGTGGACGTAGCACACACCTCGGCGATGCTTTATGTTGCGGTCATTTATCCCTGATCGAAATTGGATTTCCCTCTGCTGACGGTCGCTGATGAGTTATACCTTTGTGGCAGTGTCAAGACAGTTGCAGTGAAAATCAGGGCTGCTCGCATCGTCACTGAGACGACTACAGGAGGTCAGTATCTTCAAATCAAAGCTTACGTCTCTCCCTATGGCACGGCGAGGTCGTGAGAGTCTCCGGAACATCCCATTACCTGGGTTACAGACCAGAACTGTTCATGTGAATAACAGCCGTGTATTCTCCTCGATCGGGACACAGTGGTTATCTGATGAAAGATGGGGAATGAAACCTATATTCATAGGGATGAGTTTATTTGATTTTCATTCAAGGGAATTTGGCGTGGGTACCCCCCTCTCCACGGAAAGACGTCTCGATAACCACGTCAATACATGGATTAAAACCACATATGCTTCGAAACAATATAAAATCCTTAAATTAGGCTTCGGGATATTTGTTATATAATGCTCAAGAGAAAAGCGCATCGAACTTCCAGGCCATGAATGTCGCCTTACACTGCAGTACTATTAGAGAAGGTTAATCAACTTCTTATTCATCAGTGATCTCAGCCGAACACGATTTCATGTATCTTAACAGAATCAGAAATTCCTCTCGAGATCAGGCAGCCTGCATTGCTGGGGTTATATAGGGTTCCACTCACAATTTGATACCGTCAGATGTCCCCACAGAATACGTGATATTAACAGACTTCAATGCGTTATAAAAATGTCTTCAATTTCAACTATTCATGTGGAAAGCGAGTTTTTTATATTGATATTTATTAGAAGAGTATGGCGTAAATATAGAAACTCAAGGGACTGCTTTCATCTTTAAATTACAAAGGCCAATGTTGCGTAACATGACCATTATAATTCGTAAGGGCCACGGGGAGAACAACGACTTCACCAGGATTAAATAACTATCGAAATAAACCAAAATAAAAATCATAGGAAAGTCTTGATATTTTCCTGTATTGTTATTATTGAAGGCATACATGCATATTCTTATTAACCTATACTCTAAACGATATTTATTTATTTATTTATGCCATTGATGTTTTACGCTGTATTCAAGAATATTTCACTTATACGACAGCGGCCAGCATTATGATGGGAGGAAGGCGGACAGAACAAGGGGGAAAACCATAGCCA
Source organism: Acanthopleura granulata (assembly GCA_016165875.1). Classification (NCBI taxonomy): domain Eukaryota; kingdom Metazoa; phylum Mollusca; class Polyplacophora; order Chitonida; family Chitonidae; genus Acanthopleura; species Acanthopleura granulata. Next base: position 15,952,274 of record JABBOT010000001.1, on the reverse strand, counting down.
TCGTCGAGCTGGAGTTGAACTCACACTGACCGCATTGATGAGAGGCACCTGGATCATCACGCTGCTCTGGCCCTGTCGGCCACCGAGGCCCCTCTAAACGAGATTAATCTTGGTGAATTTCTACACGTACAAACACACAGGCATTGCATGTACGCTTAACGCCAGGAGTTAACGTCATGACATCAAAACGATCATAATTTAAGCCGTTTTTGAAACTAGTCTTGCCTATATTGACGCTAATTGCAGCCAGTTCTCGTTGATGGCTGTTCTGCGAATTTCGGTTTCGACGCAAAAGTTCGAAAACTTCCTTCACGTAATAAAACATTTACAACAAACTGATCAAGGTGTTATTATCACGCCGCTGAATATTGATTCTTACCATGGGTTATCCGTTGAGATCTCGTATTTAAGACACACATGTCAGGCAAATTGTGACAAAATGCCACGAAGTCAGTGGCATCTCGGAAGCCATTCCATGACAGATCTCACTGAACAAGGTGCGAGTGCTGATGTTAGGGTACGTGTCTGAGACAAGCTGTTAACCGTTTATACAAAACAAAAAATGATTCGTACGTCTCGAAAGAAACAACGAAATTTGTGATTAAGATAGAGAATACATTTCATGACAGGAACCACGGATGCAGGGAAGACCAGTGACAGAAGTTACCTCAGCCATAGGCAGTCATCCTATCTAGTTCTCAGCAGCATTTCTTCCTCTCACACTTGCTTCTTCAGCGTGTCTTATTTCCAACACGGAGGCCTCCGTGGCTCAGTCGGTTAGCGCGCTAGCGCAACGCAATGACCCAGAAGCCTCCCACCAATGAGTTCGTTGTGAGTTCGAGTCCATCTCATGCTGGCTTTCTCTCCGACCGTACGTGGGAAGGTTAGCCAGCAACCTGCGGATGGGTTTCCCCCAAGCTCTGCTGGGTTTCCCCCCAGCATAATGCTGGCCGCCGTCGTATAAGTGAAATATTCTTGAGTACGGCGTAAAGCACCAGTCAAATAAATAAAAAAATAAATAAATATTTCCAACACACTTCCATTCTTTTCTAATCTCAAAACAGTCAGCATGACTCCAAAGCGAAAAGGTCTAATCAGTGAAAAGCCATTCCACGACTTGCCCACACAAACACCGAACAATGGAAGAAATTTATAAATATTGCAGTATTTTACTCCAGTGCAAAGGATTCACTCGCTGCTTACATTGCTCTACAAAGGAAATTACAATATTATCAATTTACGAGAAGCAAAAATAAATCCGGTGATTACACTTACCGGAAGGGCTCTACCAATGAGTCTTTTTTTATATATTTGATTGATATTTAACACCTCTCTGAGAACGATTCACTCGCTTGGTGGGGACAAGAGGAAGACATCACCCTTCATCACGTGCCTGGCAAACTTCCTGGCTTTAGGCCGCCTCCGAACCAGCGAGACCTCCGTTTTGTTCTAACATTATTAGTTGTCTGCAAACCATACGAATCTTTCAATGTCCCAATTTGCACTCGGACTGTTTTCCATTCTTTCTGATTTTTGATAATCTATAAAGTATGGTACACATTTCCATATCTGTCCAATGCAGGCCGTGATTTACGGATGTTCCCTCTGTTTTTCAGCTATTAAGATGGCACTCGGGGATGTCACCTCCGCCAATCATACCTAATGGGCGAACCCATAGCTCTTGGCTTCATTCATCATCGGTCATAGGTTTTTGTGAGACTTTCCAACAGATCCTGGCAACGATATCACATTTCGGAGGGCTGTCCCCAAGGCGACACAGATTATGGAAAGCTATACTTAAATGGCAACATGCAATGTACATCGCGCCACATGTGGCCCTATATACTACCTACTGTGTGTGAATGGAAGGTGGAGTCGACTGGGAACTCTCCTCGGATAATATTCTCCTAGAAGATAATCGGTTTCTGTAATCGTAATTGATAGCGACTGGTAAACATTACATCGGAGTCTTATGGTGTCTTCTAATTTATATTCTGTCGGACCAGGAAAGCACTGAGCACGTCAAACCGGACCAAAATAACTTGCGCTTTATGGAATCCGTTCAGTACGCAATTTAACGCCTCTGCCGGGCAACTAAACTAGATCTCTCGACTGACATAACATAACCTTGTATTCAATAATCAGACAATTTATTCCTCTCTATAAATACTGTAAGTTTGGTTCAGATGAGCAGATGAAGATGACAAGGTGTGTGGTAACTAGATCGGAAATCGTGCCCCCGTACTGCTGGAGTGTGGTGTAGTTAAAATATAGCAGAGCTCCATATTAGATATGTTTACAACTATAATATTATAAGTGTAATATATAATACATACTAATACATCACGACTGGTATGCGAATGTCGGTTTCGGCGCATCGGTTCCAGCCTTAAAAGTATCTGTCGATGCAAAAAAAAATGGATTCTCTCCGCTGACAGTCGCTGGTGACCTACAAATCGTCAAGACAGTGGCTTTGAAATCTGAACAATTGGCACCGGGACGGATTCAGTGATTCAGACTACTAGTGGACGCACGGATCTTCAACTTAAAACTAATATCTCCTCTACATGGACTACATGCGGGCAGTGTCAACATGAACTCTGAATATTGATATGAATAACAGAATTGCATTCTCCTCACGAGTCGCACAGAGATTATCCGATGGAATATGTGGACAAGGCATAGGATAACCCTTTCATACACTGCAAAAAAGAATGTAATTTTGCAGCAAATAGTGATGTAACCTGGAACGGTGAATCCAAGTACAAAAATAATGCTGCAATGTTTGGTGTTAGTTTAAACTCTATTCCTGTAGTGTTATATGATATGGTGCAGATGTTCACCAGACCTGAAAAATTACAACTATATTGTCCATAAGTTTAATATCCAGTGTAATTCTTCACGTAAAAGAGGTGTTAGTGAACAGGCGAATATTCGGTAAATAAGCATATATAAATAAGTAAATAACTTTGTCTCTACTGCAACGTGTAAAATGTACATCAAAAATTACTGGTTACAAAACTGCTAGCACTTTTTACTGTTTAACTACACCACTTGTTTTTCCGTGTAGAGACGGAATTAGTTTATTTTTGACTAAAAACCTATAACTGATGATGAGTGAAGCCCAGAGCTACGGCTTTGCCCATCAAGTATATCAATAAATCTCTGCATGCATTGGACAGTTATGGAAATGTGTATCATACTTCATAGGTTATCTCAGCTCGAAAAGCAACGGAAAAAAAGTCCGAGCTTTTGAAAGTGTGTTGAAACCTGGAGACACTAAGCTCCTTACACACTGCAGACAGCCAACAATGTGAATACAAATCGAGCGGGCGCGCTACTTCCGGTTTTAAGTCAGCAGGTATGTCAGGCATCTAGAAAAGGGCGATGTTTTTCTCTTATGTCTGTCAATCCACTGAGAACGGGGAAAAACCGCCATGAAGTTGTATGAAAACAAATTACGAAACGGCTGACACCTCTGCTAAAGTTAAAAAACAGTTTCGCACATCCGCAGAATTCTTGTGGTAACTTTAAACATTGAATTTATTCTTAGGCTTTTTACTGCTTGTATTCTGCTTACGCTAGCTTGCGTTTTGTCTGCTGAGCACATTAAGCAGAGAAGGCATCCTTTACACTGGAGTCTGGACATAAAACCGGAATGGCATAAACTACGCCAGTTCGTATAAATGTCTTCAGCCTCCTGTTTTCGCTTAGGCAAGTTCTGAAATGTTTTCTGCACTGATGAGGTCCGTTGGCTTGGTGTCATGGCAAATGATTTGAGATTAGAAGAGAATGGAAATGTTAAGAAGTACGATATGTCATGAAATGTATTCCCCCTCTTTATCACAATGATGAAATCTGTTGGATTTTGGTGTCATTGGCAGTATCAGAAGTAAGAAGAAGTGAGCGCGAGTGGAAGAAATGCTGCTGACAAATTGAGAATAAGACTGGCCTTTGCTCGCATTTGTCGCTTGCGGCTGGACTTGTCTCCACACATGATTCCTGTCACGAAATGTATTTTCCGCCTTCTTCGCAATTTCCGTGTGCCAAACCCTTTATATTCATATCAATTGTCACGAAATGTACTCTCCATCTGTCATAATTTTCCGTCTCCCTCGTGATTGTTAGTCCATCATTCTCAAAAATGTGTATCGAATCGTACGAATATTTTGTCTGTGTTGAAAAACCGTTAACAAGATATGTACAGGCGATGTTAAAAACTTCCTACACCAGTAATGACGCTGTAAGGACGAGACGCTCAAACCTTGCCAAGAGAGCCCGTCTTGCGCCAAGTCCCGTCTACTTATATCAATTGTCAACCACTACAAATGATGTACAAACTTTCAACAGTGAGGGACAACCGGGAAACACCAGCCAATTCTCGATCCCTAAGGATAATAAGGTCTGAAACTCATCACAACAATTAAGGTCGTAATGTCTTCTCCTCGACGAAGCTACACGTAACCTATAGTGGAACTTTGAATTTGAAGAAATTTATCCTTGTTTAGGGTGAAAAACCAAACATCAGATGCTGGAAATTTGGTGATGGATTCTGACACCGACTTCTAAGGGCTATTATCTGGAACTCATATAACGGGGATTTATCCGGGCAGATCTCTAGTTATTGTCCTCAAGCATCCTGCCAGCTACAAGTAAGAACACATCTTTGCCTCAGCTCAAGGTTAGTGCCGAACAAGAAGTCAGACTAGCTGAATGGATTAGGGTGTGCCACTTAACCGCCATTGCTCTGGCATTAAGAGCTTCCATGGCTGGATCGTCGTGTTTGCTGGTCAACTTATTGTTGCAAGCATATTTATGCAATGAGCGCAAGTCGTTCTGGTACAAAGGTAATTTCCATAGGCAATATTGTATCAACATGGGTCCGTTCTGACGTGGACAGCCACTTGATTAAGTGAGATGAAGTACCGGGCCAATTCCAAGGAGCTGGATCCACCTCGTACATTAGCGCTGTAAGGGGTCCTATGTAGGCTCAGCGTTATATCGTATATTTGAGTAAGTTGCGTCAGTCAATGGTGTCCTTAATTCATATGGCGTGTTTCTCAACAGTCAAAGCGAAATCAGTTTTTGGTGTTGAGATATCTGCTATTTCTTTAGTACTAAATATCTTATGCGAGATCTTTGATTACCGTGATGGCTGAGAGAGTGGAGTGACAGTATTTTACACACTTTTCAGCTGTCATTTGGTACTTAAACCGTTCCTTTACAGTATTTTATCACAATTTTTCAAAAAAAATTCCGTAGGTACAGTTAACAAAAGAATACTACTGATGAGAGAAACTGCTTTTTAACTTTAGCACAGGCCCATTGCACATTTCTTATTTGTTTGATTTATTTATTTGATTGTGCTTGAACGGCGCTAATATTCACTGACCGGAGAGAAACACCGCCTTTTCCACAGGTACCTGACAAACCTCCTAATTTAAAACCCCCTCCGAACCAGCGGACCTCACGTTTTGCACTCACACCCTTGGTTCTCTGCAGTGCATCAGGGATTTTTGAAATGTCACATTTCTTCTCAGTTTTTAATATCGTTCCATAAGCACGGATTATTTTTCTTCTTCTTTCTGATCTGTGATAACCTTCAATATGAAACACATTTCCATAGCTTTCCAATACAGGCCGAGATTTATTGATATTCCCATTTGTTTTTCTGCTCTATGGATGGCACTCGGGCATGTCACCTCCGCCAATTACACATGATTGGCGAACCCATAGCTCTGGGCTTCATTCATCATCGGTTCTAGGTTTTTGTGAGGCTTTCTCCCATTCCACAGAGCCTGAAAACGTTCTTATTTTGTAGCAGACCAGCAGCCGGGCGAGACGAATTGAGGAAAACCATGCATATAGTTTGGTAAAGTGCACAGTGTGTATGAGTCTTTCTGCGCCATTTTCCCATAGCGAAGAAATCATAGACGATGTGAAACCGTTTCTGTAGTCGTAACTTATAGCCACTGTTGAACAGTACGTCGGAGTCTTATGGTACGTTCTAATTCCGGCTCTCCCGAACGAGGAACTCATTGACGACGTAAATTGGAGCCAAAAAATCTTGCGTTTTATGGAATTAATTCAGCACATCATAAAAACCCTGGTGGTGACTAAATTAGATCTGTCGCGTGCCATCTTAATCTCTATACATAGAGCTTGTAATTTTGGTGCGACAACAAAACAGATCATTTGGCGTGATGCATGTTTGTAGCAGTTGGTATCTATTTACGTAGGCCAAAATGTTCATACCTTTGTTTCCAGCATTACCTGCACAAGACTCTCTGCTGATGAAAAAAACCTTAATTTTCTTTTCGTGACTGTTGCTGAGGTGTTATAGATTTCGTGCCGACCCTGTGTAAGTTGGTTACAGAAGGCAGAGATCTTCAAGTCAAAGTTTACATCTCCCCCACGAAGTCCCCGGAAAACCCTAATACCTAAAATGATGTATTATGTTTTTTTTTATTTTGTTTTTGCGCTAACCGAGTCACTGTCTGAATTCTGTGTACGTTATAGCCCGCGCTATTTAGTCGGGTGTTCTTCACGCGTCTGCTTTTATGAGTTTCGTGTCACTGTACGTATCCAGAAAGATGTATCCATGTTGTAAACATGTTTACGATCAAATCATCCAGAATTTTCCTTGCATTTAATCCATAAATATGAGTCCATTTTGAGAACATTCGTGTTTACTCTCGTACGTTTTGAAGGATCTTTTGGGATTTGGAGACATCGGCTTTCATGCCATTCGACATACGTCATTTTATGCTCCATTTTGTGCTCCACTTTGTGAGCTTGTGTTTCGCGGCTAGTTTTTTTTTTTTGCTTGAGACGCTCTTTTGGAGCTTGTAATTCTCATTGTATCTTTGTGCGACTACGTTCATTTGGTTTCAGTTTACTCATAAAAGTGACGGTATTATCAACCCGTCTGCCCAGGAAAGCTGCACTTTGCCGGGGAGTTGGATATATATCATCGTCGACGTACCGTGCCCAGTGCTGTTTGTCACTTACAGGACTGTCATGCTTCGATCACAGCATTTCCAAAGGCTGTGGATTCTATATTTCGTGGACTGAATTGCCTTTGGAAGCTGGAATATTCCACCCGGATCTGAACGCTGTCAGCAGTAAGAAGCTATATATTTTTGCAATTATCTGTATTGTTTTGTATATTGTTGACAGTTGTACTTTTTGTCTATATTGCTCTAATATATGTATTGAACGTAGTCTAGCGTCCTCGTGTTTCTTTGTTTGATCTTGTGTAAAGTCTATCGTTGTCTGAGAGTTGAACAAGCCATTTGTTTATAATTTTTCCTGTCTGATAGCGGTACCCTTACAATGTCAATAACAAAAGTGCTTTCTCCTCGAGCCTGACTCAGTGGTTGTCAGATGAAAATATGGAAAGGCCTATCCCATTCAATAGAAAGGGTTAAATTTAGTTTTGAGTTTTGCTTTGTGAATAGAACGAAACATCCTTCGAAACAATAAGGAACATGCTTAACACAGGGTCTAGGATGTTTGTTGAATAATGTAAAAGACTACAGCACACAGACTAAAACAAAAACCTTACCGGTGAAATCCCGCCTTTACCTCATTTTAGGGTTTCATTCTACCTTTATTTAAGATTTTATTAAATGTACTCTACTCATCATTGTCGGAGTACATATTGGCAGATTTTGAAGAGGCGTGCGTCAAGCCATGGAAACGACCATAATTCAACTCATATCAACTTTAATAATTCCACCCCGGTATTAAAACATTCAAAATCAGATCTGGCGTTATCACCACGATGAAGCTATATTATTGCGCCATTACACGCAGCATCGATGAAATATTGATTCCATTCATGGGCGAATCACTTGAGATCTCAAATTTACGACACACAGTTGAAGGAAATTGCCAAAAAGCCAGGAGCGCTTCAAATACCGAATTACATCTAGGCAGTAAATAGAATTCTGTCAGTCCCCTTTCAGTGAGTTTATAGATTCGCATAACATACTGAGTATTGAAGAAATGTCTGATATCACAACACAAAATCATTGATTTCGTTAAGACAGCCGAAAACACGCCATATTGACGACAACGTCGAGGGCATATAGTTGAGCCGAAAGAGAGGAGCTGGCTGGCCCAACTATCCGGCATTTCGCATACATTATATAACCCTGGACCTCATGTGACTGAAAGTCAGGGCTTAGCGCGTTCCGTCAGTAGGATTAAGTAAAGGCTCTTTAAGTAAATACATAAGTACTTCCAGGGAAAGATCCGCTCCTGTGGCCCATTAGCCCACAATGTACGAGACGGACCGGGCTCAGTGGAATTAGACAGACAGTTCATTATGGTCGCGGTCGCTTCATCCACGTCAGGACCGACCCACTGTGATACAAGATTGGAAATTACATTTGCACAAAAGCGACTAAATTGCTTACATATGTTAGTATCACACGAAAGCCAAAAGGTCTCATCAGTGTAAAAACCACTCCAGAACGGGTCCAAACAGCCACGTAACAATGGAACTACTGCATTATTTTATGTCACCGTGGTTTTATATCCAGACTTACAGATATTTTTACTCCAGTATTAAAGATTTGATCGCTGCTTAAATTGGTCTGCATCTACAAAATAATTCAGTGTTATCAATTTTCGAGAAGTCAAAATAAATTCGATGGTTACATTTACCACAACATATCAGCCAATGTATGATACTGTCTTCATCTTCAGCAGAGGTCTCGCGCATTTTTAAGTTTATTTCATGTATTTTATTGAAATTCAACGCCGTTCACAGAAATAGTTAGTGTCCTGGTGGCCACAAAAGAAAAACACATGCTCTTTTACGTACCTTCTGTAACTTCTTGAGTTACAGCCGCCTGCGATTCAGCGGGGTCACACGTTTTGTACTCACATTGTTGGTTGTGCGCCGTGCCTTTGAGTGTCCCATTATTCTTTTTGTCTTCTCAGATTTTTCAGGCTTAGACTATTTTTTGCCTTTCTTTCGGATTTGTGACAACCTAAGTAGTATGATACGGATTTCCTGGGGATGTCACCTCCGCCAATCATACCTAACTCACTAACCCGAAGTCCTGGGCTTCATTCATCATCCGTTATAGGTAGGTGTGAGGGGTTCTGCCATTCTACAGAACGATGTCATTTTGTGGAATGATATCCGCAAGGCCATGAGGATTGTAGACAGCCATACATTGATGGTAAAATACAGTCTACACCGAGCCACATGCGGCGATATATACTACTCACTGCTTGTAACTGAAAGGAACAGTGAAAACAGGAACAGGCTTCGGATAAGATTCTTGTAAAAGACAGTCGGTTTCTGTATTCGTAATTGATATCGACTGTTGAACAATACATCGGTATCCTTATGATGTCTTCTAACTCAGGCCCTCCTGAACGGGGAACGCATTGGCGACATAAAACTGAACCAAAATAACTTGCGGTTTATGGAATTCCTTCAGTAAATCATAAAACGCCTATGCGAGGCGACTAAATTAGATTCATTTCGCCTGACGTAACACAACCCTGTATTCAATAATCAGAAAATTTATTTCTCTCTATAAATATCATAAGTTTTATATGCGGCATTTTTGCGACAATCGCTAACTAAATATGTGGTCAAGGACATTCATTTCTATATTTCCAACATGAGCCACTGAAGGCATACCTCTGCATTCTCATTCACCTATACTCTGAACGAGACAAGATTAATCTTGATGAATTTCTACAGGTACACAAATGCGTTATACACACACGCTTAACACCTTGGCCAGCATACATATTGGCAGATTTCGTAGTTGCTCGTGTCAAGACATGAAAACTTTTATAATTTAACCTATAAACATCTGGCGTTATCAGATCTGGCATTATCCTCAAACTAAAGGCTTATTCTGTCAACGTTGAACGCATCATCGATGAAATGTTGATTCCAATAATGGACGAATCACTTGAGATCTCGAATTTAAGAGACACATGTGAACCAAATTGTGATAAAATGTCACAAAGTCAGCAGCGGTTCAAACATCGAACGGCATCTCGAAAGTGAAGAGAATTCTGTCATTCACCTCTTTTAACAATTATTGTTAAAAAATCCATTGAGACATTTAGCACAAAAATAATTGCTTTCTCCCATTCCAAGAACCAAGAAATGATTTCGCTTTTTGGAAGGCCAGGTGAGATAATTTGTGGAAAGCCGTACATACAGTCTTGCAAATACACAGTATAACTCAGTCTTATTGCGTCTTCTAATCCTGTCTTTGTCTAGTGAAGAACGCATTGGCGACGTAACACCGAATCAATATAACTTGCGATTGATGGAATTAATTCCATACACAAAGAAACGTGGCGACAAAATTAGATCTGTGACGTGGGCTTGCATTCAATAATTTGACAGTTTATTTCTCTCTATAAATACAGTAAGGTTGTAGAGAGCAGATAAAGAAGATGATTTGATGTACGCCAAATCTGCATCATTCTCTAACTATGTATGTAGTCAAGGACATCCATTCCTTCATTTCCACAATTAATATCTCTCCACTAATCCAACAGGATAGGATAGGACAAGTTTTATTTAAGGTTGGATTAGTCAGACAATGAAACATGATTTCCATTGAGCTTTTTCTACAGACTAAAATAAACAAGCAGCAAAGATAGTTTGTCTGTACTGACAGTTGCGGATGAGTTATAAATGAGAGAGGCAGAAGTCGTCAGCACTGAGTCAGACCTTTTCAGGAGACCGGGATCATCGACTCAAAGTTTAGACCTCCCGTATGGTACGGTGAGGTCGTGGTGAGTCATCGGGACATAACAATATCTGGAATACAGATCAGCAATGTCGAGATGAACTCTGAATATTAGCATAAATAACAGGAGACCATTCTCCTTGCATAGTGACTAGCTCATAATTACGTTGATTACAACCACGCAACCTTTGAAACAATGAAAAATCCATAAGGTAGATTCCAGGGTGTTTGCTAATTAAAAGCTCATGTGAAAATGCCATTGATGTCTATTAACCTTGCAAGTAGTAAATAATCTCAGCCGAACAAGGTTCCATGTATTTAACAGAAATCATAAATTCCCCCAGAGGTACCCTGCATTGCTGGGGTTGTATAAGGTGTCTTCTCAGAATACACGATATCAACAAACAAGCTATGCGTCAAAATCCTCTAGGGGACCGATGGCGTTTATTTAAAGTAAATAACAAAGAAATAAAATAAATAAATAAATATCCTCTTTATTTACAGCCGGTCTGTAGGAATTGAATTATAATAGTGTGGCGTGAACAAGAACACTAAGGAGATTTGGCTTCGTATAATACAAATTACATGTTCCATAGCTTAGCCTGATGACAAAAATTCTCAAGCATGGTCGGGGAGGAAGGCAGTCAGAGCTGGACTTAAACTCACTCCGACAGCATTGATGAGAGGCTCCTGAGTCATTGCACTCCACTAACGGGTTAGCTACCTCGATCATGGAGGCGCTCAACATTTATTTAGGTAGTAATTATTACTGACATGCGAACTAATTAAAAGTGGGGGGTATAAACTGTTACTTTTTAAACACATATGAACAGTTAAGTTAAAACCCTAACCGAGGTAAATTGAGAAGAAGCTCGTATATCACCTGCGACCTGTGAAAATTTGCCAACTGTAACACTGTACCTGCTGCTCTGATTCTACCCTGTATGCAGCGGTCGTTTAGATTGTATTTCTGAATAAACCGGATTTCTGGTGGTAGAATAAGGTCAGAGACCCGGTCCCTTGGCACTGTTTTCATGTAATCATGTTAACATCTAATTGTTAACAATTATTATCTAAAGTACGAACAATAGGACTGTGTTTGGCGACACTATTGTTATCTTCGCTTTAATAATGTTTACATAAATTACTGTTCAAATAGAGTTATGTCCCTTGAAGGGACAGTAGCTTCAGCTACATGTCAGTGAGAGTTACCCGCCTTGAAGTTGTGAGTGTTAGGTGGCGGTTTATGTGAACTGTTAAGTTAACCTCCCATATTAGAGGTATCCCAGTGACAACATAAACTTACAGTATCATTGGCCAAGCAGTAACTGACTAGATCACGCTATTCACATCCATTCGCGAGTTAATATTCGACGGAGAAGGACGTTAGTGCATGTAGCAGTCGTTTTGTATTATTTTAAATTTACGAACACATGCACCCAATGTATATATCAGGTTTGTTGTTTGATATTATGCTTTTATATTTGTCATGTTATCTTTCCAGTGCTATTAGCTATTGGAAAATGGCACTGGTAGGTAAATGTTATCTTGGCTGTGTTCGTACCACTGGGCGTCTGCTTGTGTTTTACCGAAGGGATACACGTGTGTTTCTTACCCAGGGAGATCGAGTAAGTTCTGAGGTAAGTTCTGAGATAAACCAGTGCCAAATTAATTCCACAATGATGACTTTGTTCATTCATTGTGTCAATTCATTAAGTGAGTTATTTGATAAATATGTATTAAATGTGATGACAACACAGCATTTTGAGAAATTCTAAACCAGTGACGTCCAAGACTTGCAAATAACATCACTACATTTCTTTTCACCTAATTCGGATTGTCATGGTCCTCTATAGGAGGTGTAAATGGTTACTGTTTTAAACACTTACATAAACATTTAGAATAAAACCCTAACTAAGGTGAAATGAGAAGAAGCACCGTGTCATCATTTGCTATCACACTATTCTCGCTGCTCTGGTTTTACTCTCTATGCTGTAGTGTTATATCATATAGCATATTTAGTACTAACCAAATGTCTCAATTGAAATGAAATTTGATTTCGTGATACAAGCATGAATTGGAAAACATTCAAGGGAAGGGATAAACCGAGACAGGGGAATTGACTTACCGACGTCCAAAATATGCGAGATAAAGCTCGGCCTCATGTGGCTGAATGGCAGGGCGTAGCCAGCGTCGCCTGTCGGATTAGGTAAACATTTTTAAGTAATACATAAGTACTTGTAGCGGAAGATCCGCTCCTTTGGCCCATTAGCCGACAATGTACCAGACGGACCGAGCTCTCTAGAATTGGCCCGGTACTTCATTACGGCCGCGTTCTCTTCATCAAATAGCTGTCCACGTGCGGGCCGACACATTGTGATTGCCTATGGAAATTACCTTTGCACCAGAACGACCTGCTCTTATTGCCTAAGATGTTAGCATCAGTAAGTTCCGGGATGGAAACGCTCAAACGCTCGATGGTGGTTAGTGGCATTAACCTTGAGCCGAGGTAAAGATACGTCCTTACGTGAACCTGGCGGGATGACATTCACTTAGGATGTCATCCCGTCCAGATAAATCCTCGATATCAGAGCTCCACACAAGAGCCGTTAGAAGTCACACTAACAATCCACCAGCCAATTTCCACGTACGTTATTAACAGCCTAAGCACGGAAAAGTATTTCACAGGGCTCTATAGACATTTCTGGACGAGAGGGATGAACAATCACAAGGAACACCGACATTTTGATGAAGACAGGGAATACATGTTATGACATGAATCATATATACAAGGCAATTACATTGTATAAGGGCATTTGAAATTGCCACTTTCAATATCCTTTCATGAGTAGGGACTATTTTTCCTTTTCTTTACACGTTTCCATGCTTGTCCAATGCAGGCTGAGGTTTACTGATATTGCCTCAGTTTTTCAGCTGTTAAGTTGGCACTCCGGATGCCACCTCTACCAATTAAAAATAATGGGGACCCCGTAGCTCTCGACTTCATTCATCATCGAATCTAGGTTTTTGTGAGGCTTTCTCCCATTCCGCAGAACTTGGAAATGCCGTTATTTTGTATAAGGCTATCTGCCAGTCCACACAGATTGTGGGGAACAGCACATATTTTGGAAAATGCTATGTATATATCTCGCCACATAATTGCAAGGAAACATTCCAAATAGCAGCAATATTCTCGCAAAAGGTAATCGAGTTGTGTCATCTTAGTTGGTAGCGACTCTCGTCTTTTGATCTGAGCTTCCCTAGTGAAGAAGGAACACCAGCCTAAAATAAATTGTGATTTATGGAATTAATTCAGTACATTCCAAAAAGTCTCTTCCAGTTGACTAAATTAGTTCTTCTGCTTGAGGTGACTTTGCATTCAAAAAAGAGACAACACATTCCTGTCTCTAACAACTGTAAGCTTGGTTCTGTTGAGCAGATAAAGGTTGGTTCAATATTTTGTGTCACGAGTACACAGTAGTCTTTACAGCGTATTTTAGTTTTCATTTGATTCTTATTTAACGCTTTTTTCAAGGGTTATGCACTTATAAAATGAAGGTAGTTTTATGACAGTAGGGATCGAAAGTTTTAGAAAGTAAGTGATGAATTCACTACGTACTGACTTCCATCTTATATTGGTGGCAGTTTAGAAGTCTTCAGGGAACGTACACAAATGTGAGACCGGAGGGCGTTCTGGAATAAGACTTGTCTCTAAGGTCTCACGAACAATGAGAGCGGTGGAACTGAATTACTGATTGATTGGTTCATTGGTTGATTCACTGATTCTTCTATCGCTTGACGACACTCAATTAGCCAATCCAGCAGTACAGAAATCTTCGACAAATTCATGACGATCATCACCTTTTCTGGTCATGGAAAAACATTGGCTTGCAGTGAACTAGTCACTATAACTTTTTTAAATCGTGCAATTGCTCATCTCTCTTAACCACAATGCCCAGAAAGAGTGCATCAGGGACAGGCATCTTTATAAGGTTTGATATTTTTGTCACAGATAATGTGTGAACGCCGGTTCGTGAATAAATCGTGTCGATAAATTTATTCTAACAACCTGGATAGAAATGTCTTACATGTGGTGATATTGTCTAGTATGAGTATCGTAATCGTCCTATGTGAATATCGTAAAGGTCAAGATGACATAGATTACAGTATATTACGACCTGGAGGTTGGCCTAGACAGTCCCCACTCCGTGTAAACGACCGAGTTGATTCCTCGACGTTTTTGACGTGGAAATAGGTCATGTGGTGTTTTATGGGCGAAATGCCTGTTATGTGTAGGATGCCACACCTATTACCGGAAGCATTCGTACGCCATTCCTCAATAATCGAACAGTAAATTCTTCCAGTAAATGTATGAAGTAATCTAATGGATGGGAGGTCAAATTTAGAGCAAACATATGAAGTCATGTACTATACCAGTGCCGTGGTATTAAGTATTAAGGCTGTTCCCAAGCTCTTCAACAGCAGAAATTTGTTACCGGGAGACTGTCCAAAAAACATACATCTTTTATCCTTCCCTAACTTGTGAGATTGATCACACTGTCTGGTACTGTCGGTTTAATGAGGAACATATTCCTCCTGCACAGATCAGCTCCATTGTGTTTAAAAATTCGCCATTTTCTGCTGCTACACAGCACTGGTATGAACTATATACTGGACAGCTGTTGTAATTTTACAACTAATTTGGCAGGTAATTTTGATTGATTGATTTATTTACGTATTTATTTACTTCTTTTCTGATTTATTTATTTATTTAATTGATTACACCGCCCTCAAGAATACTTCACTTATACGACGGCGGCCAGCATTATGGTGGGAGGAAACCGGGCAGAGCCCGGGGGTAGAGCGACCACTGCTGGGAGACCTTCCCAGGTGCGGCCAGAGAGGAAGCCAGCATGAGGTGGACTTGAACTGACAGCGGTCGCATTGTTGGCAGGCTTCTGGGTCATTACGCTGCGTTGCCGCGCTAACCAAATGGGCCATGGAGGCCTCCAACAAGCTTTGACGTTTATTCAATAAATATCATATTTAACAATTAAACAGGTGCGTTTTTTATCCATGGCATGTTTACATACGTGGTAATCATTATTACATGTTTTGATATTTTTGGAAGATATTTCTTGGACTAGTTTATTCAGGATATCCACAACATTTACAATGTGAATATGTCTCTTGAAGTCATCTTTTTTCATGGTGTTTATGAATAAACAACAGCACACGTGTAATAGAAATACATTTATTTTCCTATTCATAACTGAGTTCCTATTTTAGTGTGTAGTATTTGTGCATGGACGGACTATGGCATTATACAGTTTCACTGTGTTGTCATGTGACATGCAGAAGTACTAATTAACTCCGCGAAGAGAAACAACAGCACACGTGTAACAGCTAACAGCGACTGCATTGATGGGAGGCTTCTGAGTCATTACACTGCGGTAGCGCGCTAACCAACTGAGCCACGGAAGCCCCGTTTGGCAATTTTGATACCGGTGAATCCGACTGCATATTTACAAAAGGAGCGAAAAAACAAATATGCGCCAATCATCAGGATACATATAGAAAAATTTGGCGTAAATCTGCACCTATATTTTATGTAAAACGGCTCACGGTTTTTTCGCATGTTACTTTTTCGCACAGAATTGCACTAATTTATTCCGTATATATACAGATGGTAACTGTAAATTCATTCCACGCCGCTGCTGTGGGTATAAAGTCAAACTGACTGGTCTGAGACCTCACAATTGTCAGTATTTTCTTTAAAGCTACAACCGTGTTTCATAGTGCACATCATTGCTTTACGTGCTCAACTATACTGAAACAGTGACGTTTGTAGAAGGCGAAAATGTCGGCCATAAATATTACAACTCTTATCGTCACGTTTCTGATCAATAGTGTCGCTGTAACTTGCGGCTGGACGGTGAAACCGAATGCGTGGTTTCATATCATGATTTCTTGATATTAGCGATGGGAGGCGGTAGGTAGAGCACTGTTGGGAGGCATCGACCAGTGACAAGTTATCGTCATCCCCCTCAAATAATACGAGCAGAGAGTCCCTACCTTCACGCTGTCAGTGATTCTGTTTCACGCGACGCTGCAGTGAACCTTTGTCTGAAATGGTTGATTTAGCCAGTGCGAGCCAGTTACAGACTAGTCGTAACCAGATCATCCAATGAAATTTCCATGCCCAAACCTTCATTAATATACCTTGTTGAAACCTGAGATCTACATTCAAGAGGGATACTCTGATTGGTTACAACATCTTCTCTCAGGCAATTCATTGTTCCAATGTACATCAATTGAACTCGAAATAACCAGCAAAGGGGCCTGTGGTACAGCGCGAATGGAGAATCCCATGTGTGGGCGCGGGACAGGATATCGCAATCCGAGGGAAGGGAGAGACCGAACGCATGTATATTTATGGAAACATGCACGACTTTCTGTATGTATACGAAAGTTACGTTTCCCTTCCATGGCTCTTTCGTTTGAACTGACGAAAACGTCGCCAACGAGTTTCGAACCGGCGACAACTTCAACACAGCAAACTGAAAGAAGGCACTTAAGCCCATTCGTAGACAGCTAAGGTTTATAAGGTATAAACGGCAGTATATATAGCTATTATACTGATTTTCTGCATGATCCTAACTAATTACAGCTGACGTGCGCAATACGTTTTAACAGGCGGTCAGCAGGTCGTTAGACGAATCTAAACCTCGAGTAAAACGACTATCAAATAAATAAATACAAAATTAGGGTGTTAGAATAATGTTACGAACCCCATGATACTGTATTATATTTTTTTTTATTTCTTTTTTGCGCTAACCGGATCAGTGTCTGAAGTAGATTTTCCCCTTTGTATAAGTTATAGATTGCATTGTTACTCAGTCGATCGTTCTCGAGGCTTCTGTGTTTATGAGTTTCGTGTCATTGTACCTAGAGCGTACATTCTGGAAAGATGTACCCATATTGTAAACATGTTTACGATCAAACTATCCAGAATTTTCTTTACGGTAGTCTATAAATATGAGCGACGAAGTTGTAAAGCTCGCAGTCTTTTACTCAAGTCCACTTGAGAGCAGTCATATTTACTGCCGTCCACTTGGATGGATCTTGTTAGGTTTGTAGATATTGGCTTTCACTCCTTTCGACATACGTCAATATGCACTCCATTTTTTCTGTACGTAGCACTTTGTGAGCTTGTGTTTCGCCACTTGCTATTTTTGTATCGCTCATTGTCTGTTTGTGGAATTACGTATATTTCATCCCAGTTTACCCTGAAAGTGACTTTGTGCATATTTCCGAGGACTGAAACATACATCGCCAGCTCTGCATTATGGCCGCCCATTGACAGGGAGTTGGTTATAGACCATCGCACCCACTGCTGTCATCCTTCGTTTGGAGAATTCCCGTAGACTGTGGATTCCATATTTACCTGGACTGACTCGCCTTTGAAAGGCGGAATATTCCATCCAGATTTGGAAGCTATCAAGAGTAAGATACTATATATTTGGTAATTACTGATTGTATCAGTTGTACTATTTGTCTATTTTGTTGAAATATATGTATTGAAGTTATTCAAGGGTTTTCGTGTTTCTTTCTTTGATCTTGCGTAATACCTATCGCTGTTTGGGAGTTGAACAAGCCAGTTGTTTATCATTTTCCTCTCTAATAGTTGTACCCGTACAATAATACTGACGAGATTCCATGAAGTTGATCAACATACGGAAGAGCAGACGCTGCTGCATGATATGACGTGACATGCGCGCAAGTAATTCGCCATCTCGTGAATATAGGACGAAAACAAAAATAATCACAGTTCATATAAAACGGTTATGATTTTCATTCAGGAATTGGGTGATATATTTTTCTACCAAAAAAGTGCCCATTTCTCTTGACGAGGGAACATTTTTTTCGGCGTTCGTTGCGAGCTGTGATATTCCAAGTAGGGTATACATCTCCATACCCGCCCAATGCAGGCAGCAATTTACGGCCGAGAGATTGTGAAAAGCCATACAAAGGTTTAGGAACCTCGATGCTAAGAAATTTTATTTGTTTAAGCCCTGTTTTGCATTTATTCTGTTTTCATTTCTTTATTGGCAGATGTTTTACGTAGTACTCCGGAAACAACTATCCCTGATAGCTTCTGATTTCTGACTTAGAAAAGTAGCAAGTTTCCTGATTTCACCGGTAAAGTGAGACCATCTGCAAATTTTCACACTGTCGTCGGTTCTCTGGTTTTACTCTTCATGGTCTAGTCTTTTATATAAAAATAGCAGCAGGTAGAGTTGAATTCGAACTCTTGAATTGATTGTTCAAGGAACAATGTTCATCCAGGACAACTCCTTGGCTTGTCCGCCGAGTATCCCGAAGGGAATTCTGAACAACGCGAAATGCTCTAGTACAATTATCCCTGCTGCAACCACTGGAACCGTCCTAACACAGTCAGGTCCCGCTATTGTATCTATATCTGACCGTACATACCGAACCAGCCAGGTCGAAGGATCACTGACTATGCCGCTTATCAATACAAGCATTTCCAACGACCCTTGTCTTTTAGCCCCAGACGATCGAGAATCCAGGCATTGCACCAGATCTCATCTCATCCATATGTCGAAAGTTAATCACTGCGTGCAGACAGATTTTTTACACCGAATCCCCTCTCTGAGTGTTGCCAATCGATGCACCTAGAATAAATGTTTCTGGCCTGGTTCCTTTCCTGTGTTATACCCACTGTTGTCGATATAAATTCTAAATTTTAAATTCAGCTCAGACAAATTCTGTTCGCCTATCATGAGCTTTCCGATTACACAGTGGCCTGCACAAAAAAATACCTTTTTTTTAAAGCCATTTTGTACTGCTTTGTGCGTGTTTTGTGCAACAGAAGCACAGTTTTGGCAAGGTCTGAAAAATCCATTCGGCTTCTGTAATCGTACATGATAGCTACAGTTGAACCGTACATCAAGCTCTTATTGTGTCCTGTACTCTAGGCTCCCAAAAGAACGAGGGACGCCTTGGCGACGCAAACAGTGACCAACAAGTGGGGCTTTCTTGAATTTATTTTTTACATTGTAAAAAGAGCCTCTCAGAGAAGACTAAGTAGACGTTTTTCTTGGCGAAATAGCCTTCTAACAATCACTATCGAATTCGATACGCGTACTGCTAATTTTAGCTGTGACACTCAACACTCTAAAGACTCTAGGTGAGCCTGAGGTGTATTTGCGCCAGTCATTCAGCACAGGTTCCCAGAATTCTCTATTTGGACCCTGTTGTAGTGATACCTAGAGTTTTTCTACAGGCATGTAGATCTGTTAACAATGCCATAGACAGTACACTGCTGTAAATGAGTATACCCCAGCGTTTAGGGCTAATCCAGCCAAGTCGCGGGATCCAGGTTAAATTTAGAATTGAATATAATCTGTAGTGTCCACCAGGCTTGTAATTAAAAGCCATATACGAGTCAAATGTAGATTTATAGTATTCTGTGCAAATTAGAGATGCTATTTATTACGTCGAAGAGCTAAAGTGTATACTTATTGTAAGTCTTACTCAGTTATGCAATACCCAGGCAGCAAATTGCCTAATTCCATGTATATAATGGTGCGCACATAAGTAGAACATTTCTAATATGAGAAAGGACAGCATAAAAAAGCCTCAGCCTTTCTTAAACCTTCTACATCTTTGCATTTCAGTTGCAGATTCAAGCGTGTTCTTATCAAGGAATGACATGCATTTACATGTAATTGCTGCTACGTGCAGCGTACCACGAAATAACCCATTCCCAATTTTGTCTATAGTAATATCTATATAGGGGAAAGTCTGACGCTTTAGTCGACCTGAAGAGTGACAACCTGTTTTTATCCTAGATAATGTTTCCATCGTCTGACAACGGATATTAGTCATACCTTGGAATCACAAGGCATGGCTCCTGTGTTCTTTTGGCAGATTTACCCAGGCTGCCTTCGTGTAGCAACACCGTCAGGTTTAATTATCATAGTAATTGGTCTCGTATCTTAATTTGCAGGTGTCCAATAACTTCACGCTCTTGGAGTCAAGGCCACACGATTAGATGTCGTAAATTAGCGTGGCGTTTGATGATTTCCAGTGTTCATATACAGCAAGTACAAAAGGCCTGTTTTCACTCAGTGCTGAACACAAATCACGCCTGACATGTACATTTTGGTTACCCTGTTTCTTACACAGCTATCGGAATGGCTCACTCGCTCGCTCTGTCTGCTAAAGCTTTGTGCTTAACTCATGAGGCATCAGGATTTAATATAGCCCTGGATGGTGTGGCTGGCGCTCTAGGCCAGGTGTTTTCAGGTAAGGTTTAGATCTTATGAACTACAGCATTAAGTTTCAATCAAATGAATAAACGAATATAGAAGTGTTGACATTTTCAACTACCAGCAACCAACGAGACATTTCTCACAAATCGCTAGCATAATATGGTTTTCTTCTTTTTTTTCTAAGTTTGAAAACGTCAATGATGTTTCAGTTTGCTAACTGTCTTTATATTTTTGTATTTTAGCCCAGGGCACTTAAGAAAACGTACAAACGTTTATAGTCAACGTGATAGCCAACCTCTGCTCGGAGTTAATTAGTATTTCTGTGTGTCACATGACAACACAGTGAAACTGTATAATGCCACAGTCCGTCTATGCAGAAATACTACACACTAAAATAAGAACTTAGTTATGAATAGGAAAATAAATGTATTTCTGTTACACGTGTGCTGTTGTTTATTCATAAACACCATGAAAAAATATAAAGAGACATATTCACATTGTAAATAATGTTGTGGATATTCTTAATAAACTGTTCCAAGAAATGTCTTGAAAAAAATATCAAAATATGTAAAAATGACTACTACGTATGTGAACATGCCATGTATAACAAATGCATTTATTTAATTACTAAATATGATATTTATTGAATAAACATCAAAGCTTGTTGGAGGCCTCCATGGCTCAGTTGGTTAACGCACTAGCACAGCATACTGACCAAGAAGCCTGCCACTAATGCGGTCGCTGTCAGCTCAAGTTCAGCTAATGCTGGCTTCTTCTCCGGCTGTACGCGGGAAGATCAACTAGTAACGTGCGGATGATCGTGGGTTTCCCCGGTTTCCTCCCACCACAATGCTGGTCGCCGTCGTGTTAGTGCAACATTCTTGAATATGGCGTAAAACATCAAACAAATAAATAAATAAATAAATAAAAGCGTGTTTATTTTCACTGTAAACGCTTTGAATACAGAAAAGACATTGGCAACATCCCCATGATGTGAGGATTATAAAGAGCTTCACAGCGCTGGTGAAGGGATTATTAATAATGTGTTAACATCAGCAACAGCTGTTACAATAAACAGTATCCCCAACAAAACTGCACGGACTAAAGCCTGCCCAGAACACACCTCTTCAGATGCAGATACACATATCAGCTGAACGATTTTAGTTTTACGGTTTGGAACCCCGATGCCTCATTCAACTAAAATCGGCCAGTACCGATCAGTCCCCGTCAAGGCCATGGCAGCCAGCTCCCGCTGCAGAGTTTTATCAGGTACCTGCCAAGATCTGCTATGATATCTGCCAAGATACCTGATGGCTTTCTTTCTGAAGTCCTCTTTCTTTTATCTCTACCACTGACCGAGGTGCTTCAAGTAAAAAATTCTTCTTTTGCCTTTAAGCAGATACTCCGCGTTTTTGAAGTTTTCTAAAAAATTATCTCCAATAGGCAAGAAAGAATGATAAAGCGTGTGTAATGAAATGTTTGACGTGCCTAGTTCGTCGTCATGGCTATGGATAGTTAGAAAAACACTACACAAAACATTAACAGAAGCATTCCCTGACATCGAAGCCTACAGCAAGTCCTTGTTATATTCAGACGGAATTGTCCATGTTCAACCAGATCGCGACACATCATGTGCCGCATCACTGGAATTTAGCATGTACAACGCGACCAGGGTATGGCAGAATCGGCAATGTACAAAAGGACCACGCTAATATGTAACGCAACCGTTGCAATCACTAAAATCACTGGAAGAATGGTGCAAACATTTGCCTTAATATTATTCCATACAATGTCATGAAATGTACGGCTTGAAAAAAAAATGAAAAATGTGACACAGTCAAAGGCGAAAATGATGTCTTAATTACAATCCGTAAAATGCCATGCGATGCAAAGCATGGACAACGACATAGGAAAGTCGCGCAACCGTTGTCCTGATTATCCCTAAAATGTCGTGGACTACAAAAGGTGTCTTGTTCGATGGGGAGTAGAGGAAATCCAGACGTCACAGGAGGTAACGTCATTCCTGTGGGGACAAAAAACAAAATGCTCCTTGCCCTACCTAGGATTGCTCTCTGATTTAGAAAGGGTAACGTTACATCAAACTGATTGAGGTCAGCGCAGTTTCGTGTAGACATTCAGAGAGCAGAGATGAATCGTAAAACGTTGACCTCATCGCTGTGGATAACAGGTGAACCCTTTACGTCTGGCAGAGGGTTCCAAGGGTTTTACAATCGATCCCCATTTTGCGTGTGTAGTTCACCGATTACGTATTGATCTTCCTGGCTCCAGAGCTGGGAACACCACCAAAAGAGTACGCCAAAAGATCAAGCTGGGACTAAGTCTTAATGGGAAGGGGGGGGGCAACTCACCCAAAATGACACTTTCGGATAGCTATAGATAGCTGTAGACAGCTACATGTATAGCACTACATGGACCAAATGATTCATAGAACAGGCACATGTGGTTTTTTAGATTGTTTGAAACGAAATTAGAGCAGGAAGGAAAAGCCGGACAAGTAGGAATATAAAGTGACAATCTTGTCATCACCGATCATCTCGGATACCAAATATTTCGTCCATAAATACATTCCAGTGTTCTAGGACATTTATATGTAATCTTTCAACCAGTGATGCCCTCGGTCATTCCTTAGGGGCTATATTTAATTCAACCTGACACTGCCTTTTCGCGACGAAATGCAAATACAATATCATCGGAAAAAGGCTTCCGAAAGTTTCCGTTTTGTCAACACCACCCTGTCTCATTTTCTAGCTCGTTTTGGCCTGAGATCAATTTCCCGGCAGACGAGTCTTGACGCATGAAAAGCTATCAAATACATGGGGCCTCTTTCCAAAGGTGATAATGTGGTTGTATGAGTGTCCAGGGTTTCTCCTGCTTCTCCGCGGCCATTCTGGCCAATCTCACAAATCACCATTTTACTACCAATCACCACTGTGCAAATGATGCTGTTCCATCCGTCAGGTTAAAACAAGCCAAATCACCGACCAGACTGCGGTGGGCATTGTATTGTAATGAGTGTTAAGAACTATAACTTTGAATGCACATTGAAAGAAAACTGTCGGGCCAGTGATATAAGAGGGTGAAAAATTGCGTTAAAGGTCTAAACAGCACAGTAATTACTCCTTTGTGATAAGCTGAAACGTCTTCACCTTTGTACTGAGTAGTATTTCACAGATGTGTTAAAACTGTTTATTTCAGTCATCTTATCTGTTTAATAGAACGTCCAATCTAGGTTCAAAAAATGCTGACCCGATTCCCACGGTGGTGAAATTTAAAGAAAAGGCAACGCTAGATAAAATGTATATATTTATCGCTGAAAAAATCCCATTTAAAGTTCAGAAAACGTCATTTCTATTCTTGTGATGTAGGATAACCGAGATAACATGGTTCAAAGTAAGCAAAAACGGCAACGTAAGAAAATTAGGACAGCTTGCCATGCTATCAATTGTAACCAATCAAGGTCCAGATATTTCTGCAACCCGAGACCGTACCTGTTTCCGCTGTGACTTTAACCTTCCTAGCTCGCCAGTTAGCTATAAAGACCTAGTGATAAATCAACTGTTTTCCCGAATATGAGATAATTCTGATATACTTGCCATTGGCAACAAGAAAGTGGTAGCAGAATACGTCTGGGGTTATTCTTCAAGATTCCAACAGCTGTAATAATAAGAAAGACTGTACTTCGAACGACAAAGGAGTGTCTCGCCTCTTATTCTGAAGCCTTTAGGGTACCGATGACGTGACATCGTATTTCCGGTTTCTCTAAAATGGGGTATATCATGGTCTCGTCAGAATTCAAGATTAAAAACTGATTTATAATGTTACCATGCACATCATAAAAGTCCCTATAGGTCTGTATGGATCGCTCTTCTGAAATATCTTTGGTTATACTCTCTGTTGTATTTTCTTTAAAATACTAACACTAAGACAAGAATGGCAAAACTGTATTCATATTTTTAAAACTTTATTCGTTTATTCTTCGCTTTTTGACCTTAGCTGAACAGATATAGGTCCAGCCTATACTTGTGCTTTGTGTTGGGAACACTCCAGGAATATTCTCACGTGACAAGTCTACGTGACAATCTCCAGGTATCTTTTTCTCTCTTTAGTTCTATTGTAGTTTTCCATGAATACGTGTTTGAAAAGAAAGGGTGTTCTCTTCCATAATTAAAACGTTTTGGAATATTTTTCTCAGAAAAAATTGTGAAATACAAGTACCCTCTACTCTGTAAAGTGGGAACCTGTAATTAGCAATTGCATTTAGATGAGCTTTAGGTGATGCTCAAAAAGGCCTAGTCTACTTGCAGATAAGCGTTTTTTCAAGTTGTCGTTAAAACATAAACGCACAACACGTTCATTTGTTTCGCACTAACACAATACGGTACAACTACGGTACGGGACTCTGTCGTTTTAAATTTTGCCTTAGATACATGCTGCTATTGATTTATTGTTGCGTTTTTGTTGTCAAAAAAGGGGTTTGTTGTCGATAGTTGTAAGAGCTTAGACAAACAATTGAAGCTTGCATAGTGACGACCGGTATGGAAAATTTCTGACGTTTCCCAATGATACCGTAACAACTAAATTTTCGAAAAGCTCCAAGGAGGTAACAGAATAATTAAAATAACGATTAACAGCTAGAAAATTATAATTGGTCTGTGAGTATATATATAGATTCTGTATGTTGTGTTTTGTTTTGTCATTTCAGCAACATAGGAGGGGGAGCAAAACAGATTACACGAAGCGGATCTTTGGCGCTTAAAGCGGCTCTTAAAGCACGGCTCTCTGCATTACACACTAAGCCAGTGAATCAAGTACAGAGTCACAGGATCTGCCCGCCTTAGCGTCCTGGATACTTAAAGGCATCTAATAGAAAAGTACGTCAGCCAAAAAGATGAGGATGGCAAACTATAGAAGCAAAACAGTTTACGTCATTCACAAAACATTAATAATGCTTACCTTACATTTTTAAAAGGTGAGGCTTTACAAACTCCTTGGGGACCTTCCTGCGAAGATAGACATGTAGGTACAACGGCAGCTTTCCTGCTATATATGAAGATGACTATTTCATTAAGGTAGTTCTTGGAGAGGATGATCATGTGTTTGTTGTGTCCCAGGCGTCCCCCTGAGAGGACAGTAAAGATTTGTGTCCTGATGACGAGAGAATTAAGTCTGCCCTGACCACATTTGGCAGGAGTGCGGAGGCCTCTGGGTCACAGTTCTGAAGGACAAACCAGGAAGCAGTGTTCCAGCCTTAGTGTTGGCTGTATGGACACAGCTCCACTGTCCCGCCAGCTTCATTAGTGTTTTAAGGGTGACCTCAGGAGAAATACAATATACCCTCAAGAAAGAAATTAATTGGCATGTAATTGTTATAGAGGCCCTTGTGTTAGAGAGAGTATTAGGTAAAGAGAAGAGCAAGGGCCAGAGTAAATCGTTGGTGATAAAGAGGATAAAAACGTCTCAAGACAAGACTGGAAACTTGCCATAATTCACAGGGAAAACCTGAATAGCCCAGCTCAGCGGAAGGTCTGGCACGACTGTAATTTGATCAATCGCACAGACATTATTAGTTCTCTGGTCTAAGAAAAACAAGGTCACCGAAATTGTCTGATTATGTGAAAAATCCCTTCAGTTTACCCTGCTAGGCAGCTGTTGGCTATTGAAATACCTTAATTACCTAACTTAAAAAATCAAGTATCAAGCCATCAAAAGCTAAACCAGTGACAAAATGCTTTACCGATTTGAGTAAATTATGGAAGCCTAGGCTAATCTTCATGAAAAACTCAACACTCATGGTCCTGAGTGCAATTCTACGGAACAGGTACACCACAGAAATAAACCTGTCAATATGCACTTTTGTGTCAAAGATTCAAGGGCTTTCAACAGAAATCCCGCTTTTAATTAATCTTCATATCAGACAATGAATGAAAGAATATTTTATATTTAAATTTTCTTAATTCGTGTTTTACACCATACTCAATGATATTTCCTGATGGTGAAGAATATTTAAGTTTGATTAGCTTCTTTGGTTATGTGGGTAGAGTTGACCAGCTGGGCGTAAGAGCTTCAAAATCCCCCTAACAGAAGGCTGGATCTGAGTCGGGTGGTGATTTGTGAAAAACCATTAAGATCATTATACTAGCAGTGCTATATAACCATTATTATATTGTCGATAAAATGTGATAAATGAAAACATGTTTACAAAAACAGCTATAACCAGGCAAGACAGTGAAAAGATTATTAAAAAAACATAAAACAGAAATTCCATATCTGCATATATTCATTATAATACATAATAATTACATTATACTGCATTAAACAGCTACTCGGTCGAAGCTGAATTGTTGTGTTCTCTTAATTCCTTACTAATTTAGACGTCATAAGTGCAATTGGGTCAGTAGTGATAATCATTATGTTGAAGACTGTGGTTTATGAACTGAACTGGGGGTCACACTGACACGGCATCAGTTCGGATTTTCTTTGAGACTATCTGCAGGAGAGCCTTGGGATTGTTACCAGGAACTTTTGTCTTAAAGGCTTTGCCAGTATCATCGATCGGATGTTACATTTGCCCTTTAGAAGAAATCCACTATTTAGAGTTCCTTGTTTTTTTTCCACCTGCTTTGAGCTTAAAATCTATCTTGTGTGTGTGGCAAGTCCCAAACGACACCTTTGCTCATGTTCGGTTCCTGTCGTGATTGGTTCACGGCCATCAACACTTTATACCCTGGTTTGTATCTGGAGACAATCAACCCTGTACAGAGAAATCGCTTTCTCCGAAAACAGAAACATTTTGTTGTGAGTTATCCCCTACAGCATTATTTCGAGTGCATCATAGTAAGAAATGACTAGGCATCTAAAATATTCACCCCTTTGTTCGAAATGAGTCTTATTTACTCACAAAGACTTCTTACCAAATTCTTGTCTAATGTTTCACTAATGACCTTCGATTGACCTTCGGGTTCTGTACAATGTTTCACTGCTGCCTTTACGATGCTGGTGTAATCCTAGACATGAAGCGAACTTATTCTTACCAAAAAATAAGTTCTTACAAAAGAATAGGTTCTTTAAGGACAGTGGATGGATTGAGAAAATGTTTCCTGGTTATTTCTCATGCCATGGGTAGGAAAAATAACAAAGTCAAGATACTAACTACATCTATGAAATTTCAGGCATTACTCAAAATATTATCCCAACGTCCATCTGTAAAACCTCTTCATGACTCCATGGCCGTTGGTCTACCCACTAGTCAACTTTTCTGCTGACAACATTCAGAAATTTCAAACTTTTGTGTTTTAAAAAAGGTATCCGTGTTATTTAACCGGCACAGTTGATAGTCAGTTCAATTACACCACTGGGGCCAATTGTGCAGTAAAAGTCAAAAGAGAACGAAGCTCTTATATTTCGAGGTTATCTGATATTGACATCAGATGTAGAAAAACAGTCGTCGAGGAGTGGGATGGAGGGGTTGCGGTTAGGGGTTTCGCATAACAGCATCCATTACCCCATAATACTGGAGACTCACCCCACCCACGCAGGATTTTCCAGTGCAACAATTTAAAAGTCTAGCATTTCTGAAACGTTTGCAAATCTCACACGATTTTAACCATTCTCCAATTCTTTCGTTCTCTAGCAACTTTTTTGGCTTTAAAACGTGGCCAGCGCACATGTGTTCAGCATAATTTTCTCGTGGAAATGTGGATGGAATGCTTCAATTAGACAAGTTTATACGATGTATCCCAAGCCTATCATATGTTTAACCCGGTTTGACTGTATACTTTTTCCGCATTAAGATGTAGCCCGATGGCGATATTGCACACACGTAATGTCGTTGTCAAAGGCATTTTTTGGATACTTAACTTTGTCGGAGAACAAAATAAACATGTAAAAGAAAAACTTGTTAACGTATGTTTAAACGGAAATTTAAAAGTGTAAATACGGGCTGTAGCAAAAAAGAGCCTGATGAGTTCTCGATAGCTGTCTTTCCGAACAGAGATGGAATTAAACAGTCGAGCCATACATTACACAATCGTTCTACACATTAACACCCTTTTGTTTCAGTAAGATCACATCCTATCTTGACTGCATGTGTGTTTTTCTCGCCTTTCTTGAACAGGAGGTTCTCAATGAAAGATGGGCAGAAGAAATACTTGGGTCCTAAATGCATTTAGGAACATTACACACTGTGTTAACATTACCTGGGTAACGTCATGAATCTATTGAAGTAAGTGACAAAAGTAACATGCAGTAACAGCTAACTGACACAATTCAAACAAGTTTTGTTCTACAAACATATCCCACCGACATTCCCATTGTAGCTAGAACGTTAAGCATTCATTAGTTCCATTACCTCAAAGTTAACATGCAGTAACGGCTGACCTTATCACTGGAAACAATGCTCCTTAAAACAAATCGACTAACTAAAACAAACAAGTCTAGAATGCTTTCACATCCACTTGTTTTCATTATACATCATGACATTTGTATATTCTGATTTGTACAAATCAGGTTATTTGTTTTATAAAGTTTCTAAACGATGCCTTTAACTGAGGCTATGGTCCTAACCATTCTCTTTGTTATGTAATATATCTATGGGCCTTGTGCTTTACCTCGCCTCAGTTAAATAATGAACGCCATTAAACATTAAATTCAACATTTCAAGGAAATATTAAACTATGAATTTTCTAAGAGATGATCTATAATAAAACATTGTATCTGTATCTGAAAGGCTCGATTTCTTCTAATGGACGTATTCACGATGCATTTACTTATACGGAGGTATCGGTACTGGCAATGATTAAGACACATGGTGGAGACACAAGAGATGTGGATGTGTTCAAACCGACCTTGAGCAGAGTAGAGTCTTAAGCTCTCATGTAGGAGCTTGGGTGAACTTTTGTGTATTTTCTAATGTTCTTTGAAGACCACTTATCTTCCAAAAATATGGCGTGCAAAAGCATCCTTCATACTGAACCTTAAAAGAATAACTATATACCTAACCAAATAGATTTCTCGTTGTGATACGTGTTTTGGGCTTTAGCGTGGACAAACGTCTCTTGTGTGGCTTCAACATATTGATTGAGTGTTAATGTTACCGGCAGACAGAGCTATTCCCGTTAACCCTGAGTTAACGCGAACCGAGATGCCACAAACACCGGTCACGACTTCGCCTTCACCTCAGACTCTCGGATTACGTCTAGTCATAAGATAATGAAGTGCCCAAGCTTGGTTGATCTACAACCCTGGACAGAGGCTTAACTCCAGCACTAGTTAACCCAAATCATTAATCAGTGCGCAGTCACACTGTCGGAGGTCGGCCATTACTGCAGTCCTCCACATCCTGTTAATTCGAGAGAAGCTTAAGCCAGATGTAACCACTGGTACAGTGTATATAGTTGTACCGCACTCTGTCCATTGTCCATTTGTTCTTTGCAACAGTAGCCGTTTAAGATGACACCATTTTGCTGCATCTCGGGAAACAATGTATACCTGGATTTCCTATCCTGAAAATGGCAAAATAAAAAGCGGAAAAGATGAAGATGAAGATGAAGATGAAGTTTTCGCTATTGAGAATTACACTGCTCGGGTATAGCTTTGATTCCTGTGTTTCCGTTTTTACTCATTTATTTGATTTGTGTTTTATATCCTATCAGATTTCATGAATTGTTAGCCAGTGTGAGAGAGGCCAAGTTCTTGAGAGGAGCAAACATGACAGAGACCTTGGGAAAACCGCTATACCTTGGGCGACACCCGTGGCAGCTGTGGTAGCTCCACTGTAGTGGAGAACTGTATGTCTGCAAAAAATCCAACCAGTTTGGTATGTCTATTCTAAATACAGCCAACCTCATACGTCTGAAAAAATTTCAGCCAGTATGGCTGATTGAGGTTCCGTGCAAGAATCAGGCAAGAACCTACGTCACCACAGACCCCAGAGCAGATGGACGAGACGCTGATCACGTAAATGTACTATTTATTGAAATAAATTCCTTACGGGGAACTTGGCGTCTAAATGCAATAATATTCACTTCCAACCTATATGTAATAGCAGCTTTGTTATGACTGCGACCCAACACGACTAGCGTCAGCACGGAAATGTTTTTCTCTCAAGTAGAATAATTTACTACGGGTTTATACACGAAGTGCTTTGGCCTGCAGGCAATTTTATCACTGAAGACAAAGGTTTCTTCAAATTCTGATACAGACAGACGCATTGACCAGCGAATATATCCATACACTGCCACGCTATATGCCTTCTTTTACTACAATGGTTATGCCACATGCTATATGCTACATTCAGGAAAGCCATATTTACTGCTCCATCCAGTCCAATACCTGTTAGAAGTAATTATATTGGAGGTAATGGTAGCTTCCAAAACTGTGGTCTTTGCAAACTGTGGAAAAGCGAAAGATGTAGCGTCCGCCCTCGGCCTTCCAGTAAACAAGCTGAAAGCTCCCCTGATGCTGACAATAGCCAATCGGTCTGCGGGCAGCCAGAAAAGACGCCGTACAAAACGCTGATAGGGAGCGACACAAGCTACAATTATCTCTTCGTTCGGAGACATCCTGATTGCAAATGTACAGAGGTGATAGCTTATTCCGCTTGAGGGAGGAGTTCATTCGTTTGATCAAGGCTAGCACACTTAATTCCCTCTCTTCGCATTTTTCTCACCTCAGTTCCAGCCATATTCATCACCTGCATGGCCTCGCAGAGACGCCAAGGTTTCGGGATTGTTCGTGATGTTTTGAATTCAAGCCCTGGCCACCGTAATTTTAACTAGCTAAAAGGGGTTCTCCATTTTCACAGTTCATCTTACAGAATGGGTTATCGGAAGTTCTTTGTATCTGCTTGTAATTGGAAGCCCAACCATTGCGGAAACTAGCCAACTAGAACAGGGTGATCCATATCGAGGAGTCATTTGACAAAACGCACTGTTCAAAGTGCCTTGTTCTTTTTTGTAGTTTACTATACAAAAGTGGCGTGTAAGACCCTGAAAAGATTACAATATCGTTTCATACAGAGTTCATTTGGATGTAGTTCTGTGTCACAGTTATTCTAGTGCACAAGCTCATGAGCATTAGACACTGAGACGTGTTAATACCGTTTGACACCATCATAACTCCGCAATGAAATGTGGGTGTGAGATGGAGGGCAACCTCGCTTTACAGCCTTTAATTCTGCTTCAAATCCAAAGGCAATGAATTATTTAAAACGTAATTATTGGTGAATTTGCCATCTTTAATTCATCATAATTTTCTGCACTCAGAATTCTATCCTTTTCTACACTTCCTCGACAACCTTAGTCACCGACGCCAACTTCAATTATAGAATCAGTTTCCAGAATAAGCACCATAACACGTCTATGTTGATTCTTCTTTCCTAAACTAAAAACGGTTCATATGTAGAATGGCTGTATATTTTGTCATTGATGACTGTTAACTCTGTTTTAATACTCCGACACTTTTGTTCATATGAATGTAGTGTACATAATTTGGGGGTCACCTTTGTCGTCGATTGCTTTACAAATTGAGTCGGCTTGGATAATTTATGAGGTAAGTGAATAAGAAACTCAGGACGGGTTTGTTATACAGGCTTGTACCAGCAAAGACTCACTTTATGGGCTAGATACTTTTTTTGGAATTTTTCTGGCACGATCCATACCAGACCATTTGGACAACTTTGGTCCAACCAGATATACACATGAAATGCTGGGATATGGGCTGGTGCAAAGCCCATCTTGTTGAAAAGGGTCTGTTGTTACTGCGTCACTCTTCCTTATCTGGCAGGTTGTTGTTTAATGCAATACTCAAATAATACTTTACTCATACAATGCTACCGATTTTTTTCAGTGGCACGAAGCCGGAGCGGCCGTCGTAAATCACCAGTTACCTTTGTCAAAGATAAACTTAGATACATAAGATATGTTTTTTAGGGTCGGCTTTACAACAAGTGAACATTAGCACCCAAGGTGCTATTCTTGCCGACACATTTCAATCGTACACATAAGCACAATAACAGGAACATCACATTAACATATTTTTAAATATTTAATATATTTTAAACATTTGTAAGAATATTAATTTCTGTAGACAAAAATTAATGTAAAAAGTATAAGGTAAGGCCCAACATATAAAAGTGTAAAACAACAATTGGGTACAATTAAATCAGAATTTAAAGATGCATTTCTTCAAAAATATTACACTATTAAAACTTCACAGTCCTTTCCAAGTTGAAACAGCCAGGTTTGACATGCATTAGCATTTGTAATTCAGAAA
The DNA here is from genome assembly GCA_016165875.1 of Acanthopleura granulata. Classification (NCBI taxonomy): domain Eukaryota; kingdom Metazoa; phylum Mollusca; class Polyplacophora; order Chitonida; family Chitonidae; genus Acanthopleura; species Acanthopleura granulata. Next base: position 15,918,940 of record JABBOT010000001.1, on the reverse strand, counting down.
TGTGGTTTGGTAAAGCATTTCGCACTTTGGCTATCTTGTACGTCATTGACATATTTCCGTGTTTTGTGGTCCGACACAATGGAACATTCAGTTTGATCTCTTGCCGAAAATTGTAGGTTGTGTGTTTGACACCGAAGAGGTCTTGAATATACTTGGAAGACAGACCATGGATTGCTTTAAACACCTCCGTCACAAGTCAATGTCGACGAAGCACAAGCAGTGTGAGAAGTTGAGCTCTGTTTAGCAGCTCATGGTATGATGCGTTCATTAAAGACCAATCGCAGGCCACGTTTTTGCATTTTTGCTAGTTTTAAATTATCCCTTCTCCTTCAGTTGTGCCATACAAGGCTACAGAACGTGAAATGAGAATGTATAACTCTTCTAAAAATACACATTTTGACGTTTGTGTTTAAAATTCTTGAAAGGCGTTTCAGGGCATACCGTTGCCTTCCAATCCTTTTACATATGATGGATACGTGCTGACTAAAACAAAGTGTCTTGTCAACACATACTCCTACGAGTGTAACATCATCTGATGACGGGATAGATATCCCATTTGCATGTAAATGATGGTCTTCCCTCACTCCAACTAAAAGCTGTTGAAATTTTGATGGGTTTGCTTTCATAAAGTCGATGCAAATTTAAGCAGCATTTTTCAAATGTCTTAAGACGTCTTCCTTACATTTAGCTATTGCTTATCATCAGCATCAGCATAGATTTGTGGACTCAATAAAAAACAGCAAGGCACTGATAAAAACATTAAATAAACTGGGCCCAAGAACGGAACCCTGTGGGACCCCATGTATTATCCGGTGCCAGCTACTGGTAATTTACCCGAGTTTTACCCTTCGATACCTGTCGCTTAGGTAGTTTCGAAGTAACGAAACTCTGTGCATACCAAAAGCAGATAATTTAGCCATTAACAGTTCATGCAGAAGGCAGCCGAAATCTTTCGACAGATCAATCATTACAGCGCCAGAGGCGCCACCCTTTTCCATAGACTCCTTCCACTCGTCACCTAATTTCATTAAGACATGTGTACTATGAGATGCCCGAAGATGTAAGCAGATATAAATCAGATAATAAAAAATGGTTGTAGCTGAACATTGATACACTTATCTATAACTTTGGAAATTGTGACAAGTATACTCACTGCACGATAATTTTCGTTATCAAGGGTGTAAGGGTACCACTACTTCGGAGAGGAAAATGCTAAACAAAAGGCTTGTTCAACTCTCAGACAGCGATAGGCCTTACACAAGATCAAACAAAGAAACACGAGGACGCTTGAATAGCTTCAATACATATATTTAAACAAACTAAACAAAAAGTATGATCAATAATAATATACAAAATAATTACAAATATATATATATATATATATATATATAGTTTCTTACTGGTGATTTGACGTATAGTAGGTGTATAAACAGTAAATGAGCAGTTCCGGGGAAGAGACTCTAAATCCATCGTTTCCACCCCTAGATTTATTTCCCTTGCCAACCCGTCATATAAACAGGCATGTCATTTCCGACAACTGTTCTGTTTTATTTTGAACGTTTTTGTTTCCATTTGTGTAATTACTGAAGTTGATAGAAGGGAAGAGTCATTTTTAGTGTTAGGTCATGTCTGGTGCATAATAATGACGTAAATAACGGGATATGTGTTTTAGCTTTAAATGCATGAATGAATGCTTATTGTTTAACGCCCTACTCAAGAATATTTCACTGACACGAAGGCGGTGTCTCCTTGGTGCAGGACGGATTTCCACCGCATCTTTTATCTGGTGTTGCCTCACCGAGACGACTTGCCGAAGACACCCAACAAGCCCCCTCACCCAGTCACATCATACTGACACCGGGCCGACCAGTCCACCCCCTATCTTCTTATTGCTCAGCGCCTAGCGAGGAAGCAGGATGTACCATTTTTTAAAGTCTTTGGTATGACCCCACCCAGGTTTGAACCCAGATCTCCCCGACGCTCTACCAACTACCAAAGCGGGTCTGTTTTCACTTTAGTCAGTGTCCATATATATTGTATAAATAATAATTTTAATAGACACCAGGGATAACGTCATCGCTCCAGCAACTATGTCCGTAGCCATTGCTGTACTTTCTGTTGCTGTGGGTTAATAAATCGCCCTGTTTGTCTGTTTACAGACCATTGCGGACTTTTAGTTCCTCCTTACCACAAACAACCTCAGCCCGGAAGAGAGCAACAGTTTGGTGACCCCGACGTGATTGCAGTGTGAAGTTCTGGGATCTTTGTATGGACTGGAGACAGACACATTGGACAGTATTATTCAGAAATTAGGGGTAACCACAGCACCCGGCGACAACAAGGTAAACAAGGTGAGGCGTATTGTGGAGTTCCTGGAAATAGAAGAGGAAAAAAGTGAGGAGAATGGCCATCTAGCCTATGAAGCTTTGAAAGACCAAGGGAAGACAACCTGTCTATTTCGGAAGGACTTTAAAATCAGTGGTCAGTTTGCCGAACCAGGAGAGAAAGGGAAACTGACAATCACCAGTTTACCCAGGCAGATTGACATTGGCTTGAAGCATGGCTACTTCCCAGATGAAATAAATAAAGGCGTGATCAATGATATGTCACCAAATGTTCACCTCAGAAGTTTCTGTGAAAAATTGGAAGACTTGACCCTCTCCATGTTGAGAGAGATGTTACAGTCACACTATGAGGAACGATCAGCAACTGCAATTTACCAAGAACTTTGCAATCTTTCTCAGCAGCCAAAAGAGGATCCTCGGAACTTTCTGATTAGAGTTCTTGACATTCGACAGAAGGTGCAGTTTGCTTTCAAAAAAGTTGGCTCAGGCATAAAGTACAGCCCAGAACTGGTCCAAAGCATGCTTCTCCACGCTCTTCACACAGTAACAGCAAGTGACGCCATCCGACAAGAGTTACTGCCCTTGCTCCAGAACCAGACAACCAACAAAGCTAAGCAAGGTGGCAACTCGGGAAATAGCAGCCAGTCACTATAAGGGGATCCGAAGAGGCGCTAAGTTGTAATGGATGTTATATCCGGCCACAGACCACGAAACAGGAATCCAGACTTACAAAACTGGCGGGAGAAAAGTGCTTGATTACCTGTCACCTGAATACAGTGGAGAAAAAGATCCTGTGGGATACTGGGTTCCAAGTCAGCTTGATCCCACATCGCTGGATAGTTACGAATGTGAAAAGGGAGTTGAAGTCTGTTTCAGAGTCGACGGGAAACCGTTTATATCTTCGAGCCGCAAATGAAACAACAATTCCATATCTCGGATGGATCGACTTAGCGTCTTCTCCACCAAACCAAAGAGATACGCCAGGACAAGTGATTGCTCTGTTCCTGGTCGTTGAGGATGAAAAGCTACAACAACCGATCATTGGGCATAACCTTATCAAGGAGTATGTGAAAATGACTGACTGTCTGGACCCTACACAGAGCAATGTTAACCACTGTCTGCGCGGTGAATTCTCGAGTGTGACAAAGAAGCTAGTTGGTGCACTGGTGAATTTCAAAGTAGATGTGTTTGGGGAGGTGAATAGTGCCCCCAAAGAAAACCTTCAGAGCCAAGTGCCCAGTTCATTTTGGAAGTGAAACAGACGGCATGAGAGCCTTCTTCCACCCTTATCCATGAACCATTTTGGCAGAAGGACTGGAGCTGAAGGAATTCCTTATGGAAGTCAACAGGTCAACACATGGTGACGAACACAACTGCCCATCCGATAGCCATCACAGGAAGCAGAATGTTAGGATTTGTTGAACTTGTAAGAGCCGTATTCTCAGTGCTTGAGAAGAACTACATTTCTATGCCCAGGCCGCTGTATAAAGAAGTTAAGGAGTACCTGTGTGACCTGATTCATCGAGGATGGATTGAAGAGTCCAAATCCAACTACTCATCGCCAATGGCGTGTGTCAGGAAGAAAGATGGTGTACTTCGTCGTTTCATTGACTATCGCCAGTTGAATCATAACAATCCAGGATCGACAGCCACTGCCAAAATTACAGGATGTTCTTAACAGTTTGGGAGGAAATAGTTGGTTTATTGTCATAGATCAGGGAAAGGCATACCACCAAGGCTTCATCGCGGAGGAATGTAAGCACCTGACAGCATTCGTCACCCCCTGGGGATTGTACCAGTGGAACAGGATCCCGTTCGACCTGACAAACGCCCCCTCGGCTTTCCAGAGGTTCATGGATGAGTGCTTAGCGGACCTCAGAGACACTTGCTGCTTGCCTTACCTTGATGATGTGCTCGCCTACAGTCCGACCTTCACCAAACATCTGGATGACCTGAGAGCTGTTTTGCAGCGTCTGAAAGCAAAAGGAATCAGGCTGAAGCCCAAAAAGTTTGAATTGTTCAAACCTTGGCAACATCTTCTGTGAACAAGGCTATTACATCGATCCAAAGGAAAAGGAAGCTTTTCTGTCCCTGAAAGATAAGACATTCAAGACAGTGGGAGATGTTAGAGAGATGATGGGGCTGTTGAGCTACTATCGCCGATACATTCAAGACTTCTCCCGTAAAGCAGTACCTTTGTACGACTTGTTTACGAGAGACAGAACCGGTAAGCCTGCCTAGAAACCAAAAGGACGTTCTAAGAAGAAGGCAACGTGTGGACAAAGATCCTCCAGTGACAACATTCTCTGAACCCAAGTACACCAAGATGCATTGGAGCTGCTGCTGGCTTCACTCGCTTGCGCTGGACTATCCAGACTACGAACTTCCGTACGTGTTACACACAGATGCCCAAAACGAAGGATTGAGTGCGGTTCTCTGCCAGAAGCAAGACGGGGTTCTCCGTGTGATAGGATATGGATCTCGCACACTCACTCCAGGTGAGAAGGGATACCACTTTCAATAAGGAGACCCCGAGTTCCTGGCACTAAAGTGGGCTATAACGGAGCGATTCCGCGACTATCTGTATCATGCGCCTTTCGTTTGAGGTATACAGGGACAACAACCGACTGACCTACATCTTGACAACAGCTCGACCAGACGCAACACGCCACAGATGGGTAGCAGAGCTGGCTGACTTCCGGTTCACAATGAAGTACAGACCTGGAAAAAGGAATGGCGATGCGGACACGCTGTCCTGGATGCCGTTTGAAGCTGACATGAAAAACACTCGATGAAACTCCAGAGGTACTGAAGGCCGAACAGGAGAACGACACAGACATCGCCCCAGTACTGTGCGCAAAGAAAAACAACAGGCGCAATTACATGGGGAAAATCAAGAACAGATCGGTAAAGACATTAACCCATCTGTGGAATCAGCTTGTCATCAATAGCCATGGAATACTCTGCAGAAATACAGCGCTACCTGGTAGACAAACCCGACTTCAACTGGTGGTACCATTAGTGTTTCGTGCCATAGTCATCCGAGAATTGCATGATGACATGGATCACCTCGGAATAGAACGAGTGGTGGACGTGATACGTTCAAGATTTTATTGGCCATTGATGCAGAGCGATGTAGAGTATTACATTGACAGACAGTGTGGTTGTGTGCGGAACAAGAGGGCAGCGATTCAACGCCGAGCACCCATGAGCAGCATCAAAGCCATAGCCCCGTTCGAACTCATCTCAATAGTCTTCCTCCATTTGTCCCTCAAGTCCGTTGGCGGATTCGAATACATCGTGACAGTCATCGACCACTTCACTAGGTTTGTCCAAGCGTGTGCAACGACAAACAAGTGTGCAAAAACTGTGGCAGAAAAAATCTTTAATGACTTTTTACTCAGGTATGGATTTCCATCTCGCCAATATCACGGCCAAAAGGGCGAGTTTTAGAATGCTTTGTTTAGAGAACTCGAAAGGTACAGTCAAGTCATCCATTGCAGCACAACTCCCTACCACCCGGAAGAAAATGGACAGGTTAAAAGATTCAACCGTGCCTTAATTGAAATGCTGAAGACACTAGGTGACAAGGAGAAAAGAGACTGGAAGAGACATTTAAACAAAGTTGTCCATGCATACAACGGTACCCGGCACGAGGTGACTGGCTATTTGCCCTTCTATCTTATGTATGGTCGCTCTCTGCGTCTTCCAATTGACCTTGCCTTCCATCTAGAGAAGGATGATAACACAGTCATTCACAGTACGCAAAGGAATGGAAGGAACGAATGCAATAAGCTTATGGCATTGTCACCCAGTGTACCTTCAAAAGTCACTCTCTAGCTAAGGCACGATATGACAGGAAACCAGCATCGTCAGTACTGCACGTCGGAGACGGAGTTCTTGTCCGGAACTTAAGTGAGCGTGGGGATCCAGGTAAATTCAGGAACTATTGGAAAAAGTTATTCATATAGTAGTTCAGAGATGCAGCCCAGAAGTTCTGGTCTACATCGTCCGTCTAGAGCAGGGAGTTCGTTCCAGAACATTACACAGAAATATGCTCCTTCGGTATCAGCGATACACGGTTCAAAAGAACGTCTCATACCAAGAAGCAAGTGGCCAAACACAAGCTCACAAAGTTCTACGTACCGAAAAACGGAGTACAAAATGACAAAATTGTCGAATGGCATGTAAGCCAGTATCCCCAAAATCCCACAAAAAGCCTTCTAAGTAGACAAGAGCAAATATGACTCGAGTGGACACCAGTAACCCGACTGCTCTAAAAGTGGACGTAAGTAAATGACTGCGAGCTTTAAAACTTCGTCGCTCACATTTATAGCTTAACGTAAAGAAAATTCTGGACGGTTTATTCCTAAACATCTTTACAATATGGGCACATCTTTCCAGAATGTACGCTCTATACGCAATGAGAGGAAACTGATAAACACAGAAGCCTTGAGAACACGCGACGTTCACGCTATCACCTATACGGAGAAAAAAAATGTAGGTCATACACCCACCCAGAAACAAATAAAAAAAGATAGAGTCCAATATCTTAAGAACGGGGCCCGTAACAAGGGAACTGCAAACGGGCGGGGTAGGCTACAAATTGCCGGCTCAATGCTGGTTTTAAACATGATGATCCCATCCTAGAGACCGATAAAGATAAATATCTTAACTACTACCCCATGACCATGCTAATACAATGATGCAAAATGCAGTATAAAAAGGAAACAAGGATTCTCTCACGGCTGTTAATGTTTATAACTCCTTAACAGCACAAGTTTAATGCCAAGATATTCACATTCCGACAAGCTCTCCACAAATTATCAGCGTGCGTATGTAAAACTAGATATAAGATCAGTCGATCAGACGCCCATATAACACCTACCGACCTTTCAGATATGGGGTACAAATTGCCTGGGATTATCACGAATGCTTTCCATAGCAACGGTATATCTTGTGGAGTATAGTTTTGGGTTGATTAATTTATTTGAATGCTCTTGAAACGCCATATTTAGCAATGTTTCATTTATACCACAATGGTCGGATTTATGAGAGGAGGAAATAGGAGTGCCCGAAGTAAATCAGTTGTACCTTTGGCAAGTTAATGGCGGGAGTACCTGAGATAAACACCTGTACCTTTGGCAAGTTAATGACGCGAGTGCTCGAGGTAAACCAGCTGTCCCTAAACAACTTAATGTCGGGGTGCCCGAGGTAAACCAGCTGTACCTTTGACAAATTAATGACGAGAGCCCGAGGGAAACCAGCTGTACCTTTGGCAAGTTAATGACGGGAATGCCCGCGGTAAATTACTTGTATCTTTGGCAAGTTAATGACGGGGTGCCCGACGTAAATCACTAGTACCTTTGGCAAGTTAATGACGGGGTGCCCGAGGTTAAGCAGCTGTACATTTGACAAGTTAATGACGAGAGAGCCCGAGGTAAAGTACTTGTACCTTTGAACATTTAATGATGGGAGTGCCCGAAGTAAAGCACCTGTACTTTGGCAATTTAAAGACGGGAGTGCGCGAGGTAAGCCAGCTGTACCTTTGAAAAGTTAATGACGGGAATGCCCGAGGTAAATCACTTATACCTTTGACAAGTTAATGACGGGAGTGCCCGCGGTGAACCACGTGTACCTTTGGCAAGTTAATGACGGGAGGGGACTTCCGTGGCTCAGTCGGTTAACGCGCTAGCGCAGCGCAGTGACCAGAAGCCTTCCACCAATGCGGTCGCTGTCAGTTCAAGACCAGCTCATGCTGGCTTCCTCTCCAGCCGCACCTGGGAAGGTCTGCCAGCAACCTGCGGATGGTCGTTGGTTTTCCCTGGTCTCTGCCCGGTTTTCTTCCACCATAATGTTAGCCGCAGTCGTATAAGTGAAATATTCTTGAGTATGGCGTAAAACACCAATGAAGTAAACCAAGTAAATAATTGCGGGAGTGCCCTTGGTAAACCACCTGTACCTTTGGCAAGTTAATTGGCCGAGTGCCCGAGGTAAAGCGCCTGTCCCTTTGGCAAATTAATGCAACCTTTTCACATGTGTCCCGTATACCTGTATACTTACAGGTCGTATTGATGTAAATTTCTATGAATGAGATCACAGAAAAGTGCAAATTCGCTAACTATCTGCAAATGAAAAACACATTAAATTCGCATAATTTGCCAATTTTTTGTTGTCGTTAACGTTAACGTAGATGTTTTTAGAGACAATAAGCAGCTCTATTTGTCCTTATGTTGGTCTGTCAAACTTTTGACATCCATCATGTAATATAAATCATTGACTTCAAGAGGACTTTTTAAGAGTGCAAAAAGACAAAACATTTTGCGGGTTGTCGCTACTATTGCGAATCTCCGCTTGTTTTATGTCAGAGGTTGTTTGTCTGTGTTTCATCAAAAAGCAAGACTTATAGCATCACATAATGTTTGTTGATGCACTGGGTCATGCAGTGAATTCCGGAGATGATAGCACAGGAGTGCCATTATAACACATGCTGCACTTGCCAAAGAGATTGATCAGAGAGGAAGTATTAAGTGCGCGGCTCTGGGGAGGCAGTTTTGCCATTCACACATCTTCTGTCTTTACCTCTACGGCTTGTATTTAACCCTGTCCCTCAGTAATTAATTCTTATAGCAGCTTCCGGTTGTCTACCGTGTAATTAACATTATGAGGCCATGCCGTATTACACTTAACTTTGAGAGCCCCTTTCTAGCCCCAGGGGCGATCAATTGTTACCCACTAAACGAAGAAACGAAGTCCTCTTTGACTACAAAAGACCATGCGCTTCCGGTGGATGAGTGATGGCGAGAAGAGCTGTGCTACACCCCCGACGGACGTGTAATTTTGGTCCTGGATACAAAGCGGCCACAACTTGATCAATGCCGGAGTTTGGACGCCAGTTCAGAGGGTCTTTCTTTGATCATCTTTGTTCATGGAAATTCTAAGCGCAGTTCACTCTGCCCTTTCGGTTAGAGGAGCAAAAATCTGGAGATCGCAGTCCAGTGCATTCTAACGTATCACCAGAAGACGGAGAAAAATTAATCTATGGAAGTCAGCAAGGCCCAGTATGAGAGTTTGTCACACGTTTATGTAATGTATGTAAAGTTTTTAGCGATTATTGGGTCGAAAGTCTGTGTTGTAAACATGTTTACGTTCAAACCATCCAGAATTCTCCTTAGGTTAGCCTATAAATATAAGCGACGAAGTTGTAAAGCTTGCAGTCATTTACTCATGTCCATTTGAAAGCAGTCACATTTACGTCCACTTTGAAGGATTTTGTTGGGATTGGAGAGGAACTCACGCCATTGGATATTCTTCATTTTGTACTTGTGAGCTTGTGTTTTGCTACTTGCTATTTTGTTTTGAGACAGCTTTGGAACTTGTATCGCTCAATGTGTCCTTGTACGATTACGTACATTTCAATCCAGTTTACCCTGAAAGTGACTTTGTGTAAATTTCCGAGGATTGAAACCTACATCACCAGTTCGGCATCACGGACGCTATTGTCCACCCGTCCGCCCTGAGAAGTTACACCTTTGAAGGCAGTTGGATATAAACCATCGTTGGCGTACCGTACCCACTACTGTTTATCACCTACAGGACTTTCATTCTTCGATTCGAGAATTCCGATGAACAGTGGATTCTATATTTAAGTGGACTGACTCGCATTTAGAAGTCTGAATGTTCCATCAGCATTTGGACTCAGTAAGAAACTATATATCTTGTAATTATATACATTGCTTTTGTATAGTATTGTCAGTCGTACTATTTGTGTATTTTATTCAAATGTATGTATTGAAGTTATTCAAGCGATAGGCCAGCTCTGTAATTATAGAGTGTACTTCCCAAAATCAATCTATTCATCTATCGGTCTGTAAAACAGATGAGTTACATGCAACATTCCGGTTCCCTGTGAACCGTCCATCAAAGCTATTGCGGGCTGAGTCTATTAAATCGAAGTCCAGTAAACACGCCTAACCTGGTTAGTTATCTGGTTGTCAACATTTAACGGATTTTATTTTACGTGCCATATTTTACACGTACGTTTTTGTGTTGTAGAAACGGGTATTATTGATTATGTAGACAACAGGCCCTGTGATCATCTATTCTGAAGGTGTGTATGTCAGAAAGACAACGAATTCTATGCTTGCGGTTAGGATTTTAAAAACTTCGCAATGCATAAGTCTTGTAGCATGAAAAAAGAAAATTAGATCTGAGGAAATGAATTTTCCTGATATTATCATCGTGTTTGTGTTCACAAACTCATGTCCAGCATATTGAACGTAATATACTCAATAAAACGTAATAAAACTTCATCTCATAAACTTAAGTATTTACATCGTTTCTGTGAAATCGATACGGCTTACTTTATATTAATTGTGGAGAAGCGAAAGACGTAGCGTCCTCAGCCTTCCAGTAAACAAACTGAAAGCTTCCCTGATGCTGACAAAAGCCAATCGGTCTGTGGACAGCCAGAAAAGACGCCGTACAAAACCCTGATAGGGAGTGTAAGGTACAATTATCTCCTCGTTCAGGGATATCCTGATTGCAAATGTACAGAGGTGATATATTATTCCCCTTCAGGGAAGAACTCGTTCATTTGATCAAGGCTAGGACACTAATTCCCTTTCTTCGCGTTTTTCTCACCTCAGTTCCAATCATATTCATCACCAACGTGTCCAGAGAAAAGTCCAGGACAGTTGATAACCTGCATGGCCTCTCAGACGCCAAGGTTTCGGGAATGTGGTGCTTTGAATGCAAGCCCTGGCCACCGGGACTCTATCTAGCTAAAATGGGGTTCTGCACTTGGACAGTAAATTTTGCAGAATGGGTTAATGAAAGTTCTTTGTGTGTTTGTAATTCAAAGCCTGACCATTGCGGATACTTGCTAACTAGAACAGGGTGGTACATGTTGAGGAGTCATATGACAAAACGCATTATTGAAAGCGGTTTGTTACTTTTCGTTGTTTACTTGACAAAAGCGGCATGTAAGAACCTGAAACGATCACAGTATCGTTACATATAGAGTTCATGTGGATAAAGTTCTACTTTACAGATATTCTAGCTCATGAGCATTAGATATAGCGGTATGTTAATACCGTTTGACACCATCATAACTCCGCCTGCAGCAATGCCATGTGGGTGTAAGATGGACAGCAACCTCGCTTTACAGCCTTTGTTTCTGTTTCAAATCCAAAGTTAATAAATTACTTAAAACGTAATTACTGATGAATTTACAAACTTTAATACATCATAATTTTTCTGCACTCAGAATTCTATCCTTGTCTACACTTCTTCGTCAACCTTAGTCACTGACGCCAACTTCAATTACAATAAAGTAAAAGCAGTTCATATGTACAATACATCGGATGCATATTTTGTCATTGATGACTGCTAACTCTGTTTTAACAGTCCAAAACCTTTCTTCATATGAATGGACTTTACATAATTAGGGGGTCACTTCTGTCGTCGATTGCTTTGCAAATTGTATAGGCTTGGATAATTTGTCAGATAAATGTATAAGAAACATCTGGGCGGGCTTGTTATAGAGGTTTGCACTAGCAGAGTCTCACTTTATGGGCTAACGAAGTCTCCTGCATCGGCTTTCATAGTTAGGGTACTTATTCTTGAATCCCTCTGGCAGGGCCCATACTAGACAATCTGGACAACTTTGATCCAACCAGATATACCCATGGGATGTTGGGATATGGGCTGATAATCGGTAATGAGTTAGTGTATGGGCTCTATTGGTCATCGACGCAGCTTGCAGTTAATCCTCTCCAACATGTCCTCTGAGGGCCTAAGTACAGACCAAGAATACCTCTGCACCCGTGAAGGCTAGGGTATGGTTTGGGAACCAGACAATGCGGGTAATCGTGTTAATTTCTGTCACTAAATTTTGTTGATGTCTCTGTTTGGAGTGGGACTGAGGCTCCGACAGAACAAAGTCCATTCTGTTTGAGAAAGGACTGTGATGTAACAACGTCTTTGTTATCTGAGAGATTGTTGTTTAATGCCTTACTCATAAATATATCACTCATATAATGCTTGTGAGTTTTTTCAGTCGTATGAAGCCGGAGTTCCCGGTGGAGACCACTGATTACCTTTGGCAAGTTACTAACTGGCTTTTCCACGTGTGACGTACCAGTGCAAATACTCACATCGAATAGTATTGGCGAAAGACAAGTCCGTGGTCTTGAACATTGCCCAAACGAACGTTGTCGGCCGCTTATTGCGGCCAAGACCCCAAGGACTGCGCGTGAGAGCGGCGATATTTTCTTTCCTGCCCAAGACCGATTTTAAACATGATGATCCCGAATGCCGGAGCCCTAGCGATTCACAAGTGAACACATTTGCCACCAAGGCGACAAAGCTAATAGAATGATAGGAAATATCGAATAAAAATGAAACAAGGACACTCTCACGGCTGTTAATGCTGATAAGCGACTTAACCGCACAAATTTAATGCCAAGATATCCGCATTTCATCAAACTCCCCCTGGTTAAGTGAATGGCCCATATTAAAAGATAGGGTGTCAAACAAATGACACACCGCCTGTCCGACCGACAGAGAGAGCTTCTTGTTACAGCTTAGAATGCGAAAATATTAAATGCGCGTCAGTTGTTGACTTCTCGTCTCCATTATTGTTGACAGTGGGTTATTAGAGACAAAAACCAGCTCTATTAGACGCGCTGTTGGTATGTAAATATTTTGACATTCCATCACTGAACATAATTTAATAACTTAAAGACCATATTGCCGGAGTGCAAAACAATAAACCATTTTCGGGATGTCGCTATGCGCTACTGCCGTTTTGCGCTCGTTTTATGTTTAACGTGGTTGCTAAATGTCCCAAAGCCGAAGGTCATGTTGTTTTGTTACTCATAACACCCTATCGGCTTTTGATGGGCGTCAAACACATCCGAAATCCGTTTGCCTGTGCTTCATCAAACGGCAAGACTTATCACAGCACAGATAATGTTTCTGCTGCACTGGTTCACGAAGTGGATCCGAGTGTTAATAGTACAACTGTGCCAGGCATGCCGGATTTGCCAAAGAGACTGATCAAAGAGGAAGAACTGAGCTCCTGGGAAACAATCTGGTCATCCACACATCCTCTGTCTTTACCTCTATGGCTCCTATTTAACCCTGTCTCACAGTAGTTAATTCTCATATCAGAAACGTCCGGTTGTCTACAGTGTAATTGACATCGTGATACCTCTCCGTATTAAACTTAACTCTGCCTGCCTCTTCCTTCCCTCAGGGGCCATGAACTGTTACCCAATATCAAGGAAAGTAGTTCTCTGTGACTACTAGAGGCCAAGAGCTTCCGGCGGATGACTGATGGTAGGAGCTGTGCTACATCCTCGATGGACGTGTACTTTTGATCCTGGCTACAAAGCGGTCACAACCCGACCAATGTGGAGTTTTACTGCAATTCTAGAAGGTCTTTCTTTGAACATTTTTGTCCATGAAAATTCCAAACGCAATTCACACTGTCCTTCCAGTTGGAAGAGAAAAAATCTGGCGATTACAGTCAAAAGCTTTAGTGCATGCACGAATATTGCTAAATGCCGGACCTACGCTACACCTGCACCACAACGCCTGCTTGATAGGGCATGCACCGCAAAAACAACTTCAATAGCCGTATAGGTATAGCCGTATACCTGACGAACCTCCGAATTTAATTCCGCAGTCTATATACGCTTTGGAGGCCGGGGGAGGGGGGGTGGGGTGGGATGAAGGGACCATCGGTTGCGAAGAGCTTGATGTTTAACCCGATATGAGTGAGCAGGGTCCAATAAGACACTGTCTGACACGTGTATGTCATACATGTGCAGCTTTCAACTCCTGCATGCAAACTTTGTGAACGGCAACAGTATCCACAGAGGACATTCCGTATTGGTAAACGAATGATTTCTGAACAAAACTGTTAACCAACAATATTACAACAATGTGTGGTACATCTGTTTCACATAACCTGTTCAACAGCCTAGTGATTCTCTAAAATTCAGCAGCAATGGATGCAAGGGTGGTTTCAGTGGTGCTGTCGAATTATGTCATTAAAGGACGGTCCAGTGGTTTAATTCTGGGCCAATGAATCCTCCATAATCAATTAAGCTACCCACGTACGCTCAAATCCCCAAGTTTTGCACAAAATGCACTAAACGCCTTGACACCCTGCCCCCCAACACCCTCACTTTGAAGGGTTTGGAGGCGTCCTGTCAGATTTCTCTTAAGTGACCTGACATGTTGTGAAAGATGTGACTTCTCGCGAGGGTCGTGACCTTAACGACGACAACTTGTTTATGGCTTATACCTGCTCATTTTTGATTATTCTTATTTCAACTTCAGGAGAGGACTAAAAATAAATCTCACAAAACATAATGACATACCTACGCCTAATATAATAGCGTCTCTTTGTCAGTTTTCCGTTCGCTAATACCCGCCAATAAAGACCTGTGCCGGCCTCTATCAATGTATGCTGGCAAGGATTTTGTGATATAACAGGCTATACTATTAATTCGGCTTGTAATTAACGAAACAAATAAAGTAGGCTGCATAATATACACCAAGTCTTAACAGACAGCGTATTACTTGGCAAATACATATAGCCAGCTAAATCCGGCATTAACTTAGTGGGTTTAGAATGCTAAGGTTTCTCAAAGGCATAAACATCCATCCTAACTATTACTGTCATTTGGACAATGAATTATTGTAACTCCATACTCACTTTTTTTTCTCTTTACTTTGACCTACATAGCCCAAATATGCGGAAGGCAGTCAGCATTGTGAGTGGAAGAAACCAGAGTACCTTGACATAAGTCACATTTCTATACGCTATTAAATACAGGTCGAAGATCTGACTGATTCAAAAAAACATTGGAATGGCACTCCGATTTGGCCTGACGGGAGAAATGGCTGCCGGGGATAGATCCCTGATTAGCTATTTGGCTTTACTCCAGCACCAAATTTATCGTGGTTTGGCCGATATGCTTTGCGCATGAGAACACAAGATACACTGGTACGAACTATAAAACAGTCATGAATCAGGTACAAGCAAACGTCGAAGCTTATACATGTAAAAAAAATCGGTACCTGTAATTGGCCTAGCATCCAGATTTGCTTCCATACAGTATTAGTTGCTTTAGTGTGTGAGTAGTCAACACACTGATTCATCTGGTTTTGGTATCTATTGGTGAATAAGAAATTTCTTCGAATATTGGTTAAACAAAGGACAAAGTAACGACGGTTATTGTTTCTGTAGGTCCACTGCAGCCCTATTGCCGTCGGTATAAGGTATCATTTTACCAAGGCCGACTTGAATAGATAGACAGAGACAAAAGACCTCGTACAGGTCCTTGTACAAATACAGATCCTTGGCCACAGGCCCTTCATGGGATCAAAACAAGCATAAATCCCACAGGATGTGGGTACATACGATCTAATATGTAGTAGGCACTTGGCCGTATGATGTTAGTTGGTGCTATACGGCGTTCGTGCGTTTGTGTGCATCTGCGGGTAGAGATGTCATCAGTACAGCCGTCACTGAGACCGGCGTCAGGAGAGAGCTGCTCCAAGCTAGGACAGATCATCGCTTACATCAAGCAAAACAATTCAATCGGCGCATTTTTTGTACGTGTCAACTATTTTGTCTTGAAAGCAAGCCTATGTAACTGGTCCCAAATATAAGCCTTTATCAGCTCACATATTGGCCTATCATCTTTTGCATGCATGAACAATATTTTCATCCGTAAATTTAGATTTAATATTTCATTCATGTGTGTTCGTTCAAAACAAAGGTTTCCATTGTGGTTAACCGTCTGCGGTGTAACCACCCACAATTTCCAGACAGTTAAAAAGCGATCGGAATGTTAAATATTAATTTTGCTGTAAGTTAGGCCTACAAAGGTGAAGACGCGTGAACAATGTTCGCTTGACCGCCATAATGAGCGTTCATCAAAGACAGTAACGGCAGGTGTCATCAAACGTGGAGATGTTGAGCGAAGCGATGAAGCGCCGCGGAGAAAGACCTTTCACAGTCTAGGTGACATCAATCTGGAGAAGGATAGATAAGTTTGGAATGGTCCTATGCCAGACTTTCAGAGATTTGTTCTTATAGGGACCAAGCAACATAAAAGGGGGGAGAGGGTGTGTGTGCAAAAGTAGGCATTGAAATTTGGCAGAAAAAGAAAGAAAAAAAAAGTTTAAAAAAATTTTGTCGTAATAGTATTTTCGGTCACAGAATCATGGTCCTACATGAAGTGATCTTCATTACAAAGAGCACAACTGGGATTGTTGAACTAAAAACTGTACTACACAGCGACATTTATAGCTAGGCCTTCAAAGAAAACAATAAGGCGGCAATTCCTCTTTCTTGTTTACGGTTAATAGTATGTCCCTACATAGAAAGTCTGAAAAAAGTCATGACCCCTGCTTAGAAAGTGAAAATAAAGAAAGTAAAAATAATAAAATTCCGGATCCAACATTTTTTACACCACCTCAGGATGACCGGCCTATACAAGCCTACATAGAGGCCCACGCGTAGAACAAGACGGTCCCAGTGTTCATATATGAATTTCGGCCCACCAGGGATAGCTTAAATTTATATTCGGTCCTTTCAGACGTTCGCCTTTAAATCTTTTTACAACACGAACATTCCTGCCGACGACACCACAGGTATACAGGTCACGTCACCCAGCTATACCTGTACTGTATAACACCGTGGCCCCCATACATGCTTTTCTTATTATAGGTCTAATATGATGTGAAGTATGGGGTCCGTTGTGCTATTTACTCCTTCTTTTTAAAGCTTTAAAAATACTTTTCAAGCTTAGAAAATGATTTCTAAAGCTTAAAATATGATTTTCAAAAATAGAAAAATGATTTGTATCAAAATGTTTTTTAAACTTTGAAAACAGGGAATAAACAGCGCTTGTAACGACACCCCATAGTGAAAGCTCTACGCACAAAAATGGCCCACTTAATCATTGCCACCACTTCAACGTGCTCCACATATCATACATGTATCAAAGTTGATTAACGTTCAAGAAGAGATATTTATTTTCGAATGGTTGTTGATGTAAGCGACGTTCTGCTAGTGTTTATCTCCAGTTTGCCGACGCCATCTCTTGTGTAGGAAAACGTTGACTACTGCTGGCGCCCCCTGGTTCATCATAACAGAGGACAGGTTGGTATAATGGTTTGTGATGACAAGTTGCTATGGAAGAGTTGGAAAGTGACGGGAGGGGGGGTGGCGTAGGTAGGTGTGTACGGACTAGGATTGCATATTAAACATGTCAGACTATCAGCTGGCATGTCGGGCGAAATCAAAAATTTTCTTTCTCACTACATCAAGATTGTCTTCCTACAGCTGATCGAACAAAAACTGTACAAAGTTATCTCCCTTGTGCCGTGTTGCGTTTACACTACATACATTTACGTGAATCAGTGTGTATGAGAGAGGAGCACAGGTTGCGCCTTGATTTTCCTTACCATTTATGTTATTGATGTTCTAAATTCGTTAACCTCAACCACAGAAATAGTTAAATTTTCGCGCTGTACCAGGCCATACCGCCACAAGCAGCTTCCCTACAATATATAACTCATATAATGGGGCCTCCGTGGCCGAGGGATTAGCGTGCTACCGCGGAGCAGTGACCCAGTTGCCTCTCACCAATGCGGTCGCTTTGAGTTCAATTCCAGCTCATGCTGGCTGGCTCTCCGACTCTACGTAGGACGGTCTGCCAGCAATCTGCAGATGGTCGTGGGTTTCTCCTCCCACCATAATGCTACCCGCTGTCGTGTGAGTGAAATATTCTGGATCACAGCGTAAAACACCATAAAATAAATACAACACATAGATATCAGTATAGCATGACCCCTGTTAACTTGATCTGTTGCTTCTGGAAGCATTTCGTCACCTTGGTAATCTTCAGGAGGGTGGGAAGTAAACGTGAGCAAAAAGTTTTCAGTTCCATCTAAAGCAGACAAAATTGTGATTATACCTGAGTATAAACTAACAGTGTAGAAATTTATAGCGTATCAGCAACCTGTGAAATCTGTATGGCAGTATTATCCAGTGTCCCATCACCTTGGACCCAGTGGGAGGGCGGCATGTTTTTGTTTATCCCCTGAGGTGGCACTAGTATGAAGCAGGGAGCCATCCTTACGTCATTGATTGTACCATCGTGCTGTCTTTAATGTGACGTCATTATGATGAGCCGGGAAAGGAACATTTGATGTCAATAAAATGACATCAAGGTCCAGCTGCCGAGTGTTGGACGGGTTCCCTTTGCGCGACTTGTGCATGAGTAACCTAAAGCATTATGTTGTGGTCTCCTTAAGCCCGTCCACAATGCTTGTTCATAGATATTAATTTTACACTGTTTTCAATGTAGTGCAAAATGAGGCCTTCTTGGCCTAA
This sequence comes from Acanthopleura granulata, assembly GCA_016165875.1. Taxonomy (NCBI): domain Eukaryota; kingdom Metazoa; phylum Mollusca; class Polyplacophora; order Chitonida; family Chitonidae; genus Acanthopleura; species Acanthopleura granulata. The sequence continues at coordinate 15,900,172 of JABBOT010000001.1, read as the reverse complement.
TTGTTTGTGTGCTAGCGCAGTACAATGCCCATGGAATACAGTGTATGCAGTGTGGGTTCAACTCCAGCTCCAGTGATATGTCGGTTGGTTTGCCAGGTTGCAGATGGTCGTGGGTTTCCCTCAGGCTCTGTCCGGCGTCCTCCCATCATAATGCTGACCACCATCATATAAGTGAAATATTCATGAGTACAGCGTAAAACACAAATAAGAGATTGCAAAACTGTATGTCCCCGCTTTCCCTCCCAAAATGTATAAATATAGCACAATCAGCCCTTGCAAAGTGCATTATTAATATATTTTTAAGAGACTGAGTGCACTTGGTTGTAAATGCACAACCCGCCTAAGATGCAAATGAAAGAAAACAAAAAAAGGCATACTTCACAGGGGTATGGAATCAATATCATCAAATGCATGGCAAGAAAAATAGCAGGCTGAGGGAGAGGTTGAAATGCGAAACATTGTACAACTTCAGGTCAGTTTGCACAGTGTGCATGGGTTTGACAATCCTATGCCTAATAGTTGCCAAGATATGCTCTGCACATACTTCTCAGTTTAAATCCAGTAACATTTCACTTCAGATCATTTTAAACATTTTGTACGAGTTCAAGAATGCTATACACAAATTTGAGCAACGTGCGCAAGGGCAGACAACTTCTAAAATAGATTGAAATGTGGAAAAACAACCTGACAGTGCACAGTTTCAGGTCATTTTGCATTCTTTGTTTGGGAATCCTATGCGTAATAGTTGCTGAGATATGCTCTGCACAAAGTTGAGCGGGACGGACGGAAAAAGCGATCGCTATATGTCTCACCTCTTAATGAGGGGGACATAATAAATAGCCTCTAGCACAAATAATGATGTGTTTACGTGGGAGTATGTGAGAATCTGTCGTGCATGCATATGTTATTTCTTCATGAGGTAAATAAGATTATTTATGTTGGCAGGAAGAAAATGATCAACTTCTGTCATGGATCTATGACACCTGACATCAAGTGTGATAAAGTGTGTGCAGATGAGTATGGGGTGGAAAACTTGATTGCTGGAGTGGATTACAGGGCAAGTCAGAGAGGGTTCAGGGCAGAGAGCTTCATTGTACCTCCTCTGTCTGTCACTGTGCGCTTCCCCTGTAACATCCAGATAGCTCGCATCATCCTAGACCCAGTGGTGGGCAGACAAAAGTCATGTGGCTTTGAGATCTTTGCCTGCTCCAGGAAAATCCACAAGTCCCTGCCAATAGGGTTAAAGAAACTCAAAGGCCTGAATGCTACACTGCAGTCCATGGATGAAGAAATATTTGGACCGATTGGTAAAGAAACTCTCAAGGAACCATGTTTTGTTTGCTTTGAGAATCCTGCATATAGACCAAGAAAACCATTTGACGAATTCACCGATCAGGGTGTGAAGGCAGGTAAGCTTTCCCTGCTTAGACGTCACAGGGCAGTGTGGCTGTCAAGCATCAGTGCTGTCACCATACGAATTACCAACACTGTAGAGCGTAGCGCACCTGCCCTCAAGCGATTAGAAATCTGGGGGCAGCCTGCTCAACATTGCCAGGAGCATCTACAGGCCACGATATACCAGATTTACAGGGAGGCGACAGTGGTCAGGCACAATAGCTATTCTGTGTCAGAAGCGGCTAACCAGTTTCTAAATCAAAGCCCAGCTTCTGAACTTCACACAAACCACACTGTTGTCCAGTCAAGGTCTACATCTGGAGCATCTAGCAGCACTATCAATTCACCTCAGTGTAGTTATCAGTTCTCAGTTGACGTACCTGAGGAGTTCATTGACCCAATCACCTGTGACATCATGACAGTCCCTCTAACGCTGCCCTCAGGTAAAACTATAGATCAGCTGACTTTAGATAAGCATATCAATGCCGAGTCGACTTGGGGGCGTCCGCCCTCAGACCCATTCACAGGTGTACCTTTCTGTGAACGGAAGAAACCAATTCCTAATGTGTCCTTAAAGCTGAGGATTGATCAGTTTGTGCTGGCACACAACGCTGAACTCAAGACTGTACCTAGGGTTCTGGGTAGGGGGGAGTCCTCTGGGTCCAGCCCAGTGACAAAAGTGCATGAGCTACTGGGTGTGAAGCGAGAACAAAGACAACAATCAACGCCTACTAGTGCAACTGTAACTTCTAACCTTTACAGCCATACAAACCCCAATTTTGGCCTGAAAAGGAAATATGACCCGGAGAAAGCAACCTGTCTGGAGAAGGAAGGCATGAAAACTGTTAAACTAGACACTTTTAACAGTGGTTCAAGTGTTGATAAGAACAGAACTGGAAGCCACGAGACAAATCTAAGCCTAAGCCTGAATGCCGCGTTACATGCGGCACTTGGTGGTCTGCCATCATTCCAGTCATTTGGGACCAGTTTAAATAAGGATATAGATCAGTGTGAGCAGTATCAGAAGACTCAAGGCTATTCCTGTGTTTATTGTTATCAGACCTCAGTATCCAATTCTCTCTACACTTTAGCCTGTGATCATTTGGCATGCAGGACCTGTCTGACAAAAGCTTTGGATGGTTCTTCTTCTGGGAGTTGCCAAGAATGTGGCAAGAAATTTTTCTCCAAAGATGTTGTTAGATTTAATACTTAAGTATCATCAGATTCGCTTCAATTTAAAATAGGGGCCTCGGTGGCCACAGTCATTTAACGCGCTACTGCAGCGCAATGACCCAGAAGCCTCCCACCAATGCGGTCGGTGTGAGTCCAACTCATGCTGGCTTCCTCTCCGGCCATATGTGGGAAGGTCTGCCAGCAACCTGTGGATGGTCATGGGTTTCCCCCGGGCTCTGCCCGGTTTCCTCCCACCATCATGCCGGCCGCTGTCGTATAAATGAAAAATTCTTGAGTACAGCGTGAAACACCAATCAAATAAATAAATAAAATTAATTTAAAATAAATGAGAAGAAAACATCACAAAATCACATTTCCAGATTTCACTGTGTTAATTATTGATGTATTTAATCTACTGCATTCAATCTTTATGTGTTAATGACAGCTGAGAAATTTGTGTGATTGTGTTGCACTGATGAACCAATGTCACCATTGTGAAGTCATTTTCAATGAAAATAATAAGGCATTCAGATCATTAATATATACATTCTTCTGTTTCACTGCCACATTATAGCACTGTTTTTATTACAAGTCACAAAACTATTAATTACTGGGCCTAAAAATTCCGTTTTATGCTGTAACATTTTTCCAAACAGCCATGAAATTTAGAATTTATATTGTGTCGGGTGCAATCCAATTTTAAACTGTTACATGAAGCAGCTCTTCAAATAGTGATATGAAAAAAACACATATCACAGAAAGGGGCATGTAACTCTAGATTAAGTGAAATGATCCCGTAGATATAGTGGTGAGGGACAAAAAGTTTTGAGATGAACGGACACCACCATACCATATTACCACCCGTATTGTAGGTGCATTAAAAGTAGCTGTAAACTGCAACATCACTAATTGCAACTATACTACTTACACATATGAAGTCATGTACTACATATAACCACAGAGAATTAGAGTTTCTTGTGCTACAACTATACCACTGTCCATGTCAATATCGTACGGAATGTAATAATATATGAAACCAGGATGTGACGGGTGGACAGAAAACGGCAGCAATGGTCACATACCATTTTTCAAAGAAACTCTTTTACAGAAGGATGTATTGCAGTGTTGACAGACATGTATGTAACCACAATGCGAACCTGCATACCAACGCTGGAAACCCTGTGTCAAATGGCACACAACTGCTGTTGTCTTCATATCTGTCAACTTGCCATTTCTATTCAGTTGCCATAGTAAAAACTTCATCGAAACATTCATAGTTTAAAAAAAGAATCCTGCTTGTGAGAATAAAGACTGAATAGCCTAATAAGCAATATCAAATTTTCATCTGAAGAAGTATGACTTCTACATACATTAAGATTTTGATTAGGTTGTGCATATTGAAAGATGGACGTATATAGTGACATTATCAGGAAAAAGCAGTAAAATTTACAAAACTGAAACTTTTTACTCTCCCTAGTTCACAAACTTCGGAAATTTAAGCATAAATATGGGGTGCATTTTATAGCTGGGTTCTACAGAATTCCTGAATAATGGATTTAACACAAATTTAGGTTATATTAAAAAGTTATTGAAAGTATGGTATTTTAATGTGTGTGAGCAGATGTCTGGGAGAAGGAGGTTAAACTGTCCACGTGTATCCATCCTTATTTCTAAACACATTTTCTCTGTTGTCCAACTTGGCCACTGAGAATTGAATTGCCAAACACACCAATTTCATTGTTGCCCACAACAGTGCTCAGAAACAGGTTGTTCTCTGTATATACTCTTGCACATACTTTTTAAAATGTACAAGGAAACTAGGAAGATTGGGAAACTTGGGAATAATTAATATATGATGTTAAAATTCCCCGAAATCTGACATAAACTTTTGTAAGTTTGTAAGTTTCCTTTTCACAGGTTAGTTCTCCCCCCCACGACTTGACGGACTGAGTCTGTGCTCTCAAACTTGGAGTGACATTCTGAGGGGCTTTCTGTAGTCAATATTGTCTTCAATAATTAATGCAAAATGAACATTTTAGGATAAATTTCTCCACATGAAGTGAAGTGGGTTGCAGAGATTGCAATCACTTTGGTCTCAACAGGTCTTTCCCTGGTCTTAAGACCTGTAATGTAGGCGACTTTTGTACATGGGCACATTTTCGTCTGTGTGGTTGCCAAAGTCTTTCTGAACCTTTTCCATCCCTTAGCCGTCGTTTGATCACAAATCTGGGGACATCCACGGAGACTGGCCCATGCACCTCTGGTGTAAATCCACTACAGCAACAACAGCAAGCAGTCTTAAACCTTCCCCAAGAAGTTTGTCCTTTACGTTCATTCTTTTCTTCCGTCTTTATGTGTTTTGCCTGCTTTATGTCCTCCACAGTGGGTGATCTGAAAGAAAATAAAGCCTGACATCAACTGTACTTGTAAAAGGTTAAAAAAAACACTATAGTCAGAAATGAAACGAAACACAAACATAGCTTACTGTGAACATGAATTTTAAGTCCATACATGTACATGTATAAATGTAATCAACTTACCATCTTAATGTAACGATATTAATACAAATAGAGTTAAAGAGACATGGTTGCCCAAAATTTGGATTTTTAAACAAATTCTGATTGCAACATCTCAACGAAGTTTTGAAGTTCATTCATAAACTAAATCAGTCACATTGAAATAAACAAAATTAACTGAGTATGTAGCTTCAACAAGCCCGGAAAAGTTCTGTTGTTGTTCGAATTCAATGCAAAGAGAGCGGGCCTTGTTCGATGTTGTAACACTGCCACAACAACAACATTTGCACCCACCTATCAAGCAGTGCAGTTTTGCGACAACTGACCACCAATTACAACTCTAGACTTGCTTTTTAACCACTGAGCTCTCTTTTACACCTCTTTTTGGCCGATTCTGTTATGAGTGACCTGTAAATCCTTCTTGGCCACGTTTGTGTACATATGAAGTTTATCATGCACTGCACGCATGCTCTAGTTCTATTGAATCAACAGCCCCTAATTTAAATATTCTGGCAGACTTTTCAGTTTTTTTGTTATTTTTAAACATTCACTTAATGTACAATACTGGGTGTGGGATTAATGAAAAGCTTGTAACTTACTTTTTGAAAAAAATACCTAACACTCATGTCATTCTGTAAAAATGCAAAAATACCCACTCTGCATATTACCTGTACTTGTGCCTAAAACCCACATAAATATACTTACAAGCTACTTTCACTGCCGGACTCATAAACCATCACCTTTGCCTCAGTTTCTTGTTCATTCCATTTGTCAACCATAACATTAACAGACTCTGAAAAAAATAGTTTACATGAGTTAATCAGGCAGAAAGTCACTTAAATTCCATCAACAACATACATATTTCTATTGAACAGGCAAACTATGTCATCATTTTCATATAGCCGAGGCCTTTCTTGATGGATAAAATCTTGTGCAGCAGTTTCTGTCATCTAGTGTCATAATGCTGTCACACTATTCACCTCTTAGTAACCCACCATGCAAAAAGTTATTGGCATGTTATAATTAACCATGTTATCAGCATCGACAATCCAGAAGCAGAATGCAAACACCTGGTAGAGAAAGGGCTAATACATCTGGAAAGAAGTCTTGAGAAAGGGACAGAACTTTATCGGGTTCTGTAAAGAAGGTATTAGATATTAGTTTTCATGACAAGTATATCATTTGCAAAATAAATTCCAAAAATACTGTCGTACCTGATGTAATATGTAAAAAAAAAAAAAAACATATCCCAGTAAATTACACTCACTGTTCACATTGATGGACCCTCCTGTCTCTTCCAAAGCTGCATCTCCAAACTATAAATAGGCATTGAACATTTATTGTTAAGCAATTAGACTTCATCCAACTCTTTATCCGTGTTCGATACACGTAAACATGTGCAGCAGTATTCATACATGTATATTTAGTGAAATGATCAAGACTTGTTCAGGGGAGATAATTCCTTAAAAATTTCAGCACATTACGGCATGCCACACATAACATACATATGGACCCTATTTAAAAGACGAGTCAACATTCCTCACTGAATATATAATATGCAACTGAGTTAAACTCATTAAAATTACAAAATTTATATTCATGCTTCCATTTCATGCTTACTATTCAAATACTAATAGATTTATTTTTGATGCGACAAAATGAAACACCAGTTTGTGGCTTGCAGCTTTAACTCCTTGATCCATTTGATTACGCCATAAATAATCATTCAAATACTTCTTCACAGTTCAAGTTTAAAGTTTTAAGATAATTTATGAAATAAGTCACAAAGGACAAGGAATGAGTTCTTTCAATTTTATTGTTTTAATTTTAATCTGTTGATCTAGGTGGTGTGTTGAAGTTAGTCCAGAAGTACCCCAGCAAGTGTAGTCATCTTTTACAACACAAGTCGATTCAGAGAAACGTGAGCTTAGGAAAATGAAATGAATATTGTATGCTGCTAGTTAAAGTCCCATCTGACATTTTCTTACCTTTGAAATTAAGTCTCCAATGTCGTCATCCACTACAGCATTAAGTTTTTCATTTGCTGATGGAATCTTTAATTTCTTCCTTTTATATCGTTTTGCTCTTTCTTCCGAGTCATGCACAGATTTTCGGCCACGGTTACTCACTTCTTCCTCAGAAATTTTGAGAAGCTTTGTTAATGTCAGAAGGTGACCTTTTCTGCCGGAGTGATATTGTAGATGGATTCTTCTCTCCGGCTTGCTTAAAGGAATTTGGTCAAGTAATGTTCTGCTGTCCACGTTCTTGAATGGTCCAGTTATAGTTTCAAATGGCTTATCACTGTATAGGGGGTACCTCACTTCAACTAGGTGACCATACTCCGCTTTGGTCCCATCAGGAATATTGCTGAAATCATCGTTTGGTGAAAGTGCGAAGAAACGTTTAAAGAGTTTCTCTAACCTCCCCGCTGGAGCATCCAAGAGTTCATCAGGGCCAAAATTTACACACGGATGTTGGTCTGCAACTTCGTACAAATTCATTCTCCTCTCAGCAGACACTGCAACACCAAAACCATGGATCACAAGACAATAAAGTCTAGGTAAAGTGCGTGTTTTCAGGTTCGTTTTACTCCAGACTTTTACTTTTAACCAGAGGCTAATTTTTGGGATGGTCTTTCTACTCTCTTGTAACTTAAAGAAATAGGGGTTTTAGTGTACCCTTTTATAATACCCCCTCCCCCTTCCTTCCCAAATCAGAAATTCATCAAAATTCAGGCCTGTTTCAGTTAGTCCCCCAAACTGACCTGATTTAAGGACTTGTAACCACCCTTGGGACCTTTTCAAAATCAGTAACTATATATACTTGGTTTTACATGTTCCAAAAGTCAACATTTTTGTGTCAAATATAAAAATATCAAGCTTTAAACTTTTTGAAACTGATTTATCTCATTGGAAATACAGGAAATTGTTGATTCAGATTGGGTCCTGGTCAAAATCAGACATGGTGACTGGAGACAAGGGAAAAGTAAACAACTTTCAGTTACAAAACTTGTCAAAAATTACTGTGCCCCAACAAACACACGTAGAGAGATTATATGAGATTAAAATCCAAGTCCTGGAATGTTATTGGAATTATTGTGTTATTAGTGGGCTGTTGTTGATTTGTCAGAATGCCTTTGTGACCCAGAGTTGAAGGTACTCATCACTGACTGCAATTGAGATCAGAGTTTCTGTAGTCAGGCAGGCTACATATACCTGACGTGCCTAACAGTTGAAGTTTTTTGCAGCTCTCAGCTAGCTATTGGACTACCGAAGATTTTAGACTGTATTATTTTTTTTTTCTATTTTACACACTTCAAATTTTAACATTTTAATTTATGTTCTGATTTGTTTCTTTTCCGTTTTAGAGTGTTTTGTACACCAGTTGACATGCCTTTTTTTCTATTAATCTATCGTTATATGTACAACATGCATTTCTTTTCCACTCAAACCAGTTAAACATACTCTAAGGTGAGCAAGGCTCTCAAGTTACTCTTGATAATCCAAAATGTTTACAAAATGTACTATCAAATAATACCACAACAGTTCCAAAGCTAACCTTGCGGCACCTATTTGTGGCTTAATTTAATGATGGTGTATCAAAGAAAATAACAATCAGAACTTTCCACCGTGATGTAGTGATTAGTGTCCGGTACAGACAGACATTGGGGCCCCATGGCTGAGAGGATTAGTGTCTTAGCACAGTACACCATGCGTATCACCAAATCGGGTCACTGTCCATTTAAGTCCAGCTCAGACTGTTTTGCTCTCCGGTCGTACGTGGGAAGGTCTGCCAGCAACCTGTGGATGGTCGTGGATTTCCACCGGGCTTTGCCCTGTTTCCTCCCCACCATAATGTTTCATGCTTCCCGAAAAATCCAATTCAAGCAAATCAATGTGAAGCATGGTATTTCTATGTCAGTGCAAAGTTATCCGTGCGGGATGTTTGAACTAAAAGTGCATGTGACTACACCAAGTTAACTTCCTAATGACTTGGAAGTTGTAAGCTAGTTGTCGAACAGTTGATGTCGTTGATTATCAAGTATCACTGCTGTGTCAAGTTTAACCCGTTCTGGAAAGCACTTTCGAACCAATATGCTCAGTATTACCGTATTCTTCGACGATGATCGTAAGAAACAAATACATGGAAAAGATGATCAACATTTGTGATAGTGTTCCGCACGGCAGCCATCTTGAAGGGAGTGCGTTTTCAGAAGATCGCGTTGCCTCGCAACTGAAGATCCTATTGCTGAGGGGTGGGTGAACTCAGAGATGTGGGTGAACTCTAAACTTTAAATGGCCATCGACACAGTTACAGTTTTGCACGTATATGTTTATTTTCTAAGAAGACCAATAGCTATTAGAAATTATTACTTCTTATCAACGAGACATTGTTTTGGTAGAAAAGATACAGGGTTAATTTACTCGAAACAGTGGATATGCCAACTCTACACAAAGAATAATTACCACATACGTGAATTTCAAGTCTCGCATACTTTCAAGACATGGTAGGTCTGAATGTGGCATAGCCTCTTATCGATATTGCAGCATACTTTAAACCTATACGGGTCAGTGTCTTACAGGTTTGTCCAGTCGAACACAGCGCCTTTTATGCTTTCAGAGCGATGACCTGGATTACTGACTTAGTCATATCACTGCGTATTGTATCTCATTGAACTGATTGTTGTTTTACGCCGTGCTCAACAGTATTTCACATATACGACGACGGCCAGCGTTATTGTGGGAGGAAACCGGGGGAAACACACCGACCATATGGGTTGCAGGCAGAATTCCCATATACCATCAATGCGTAGGCCTACCATGCCACCGTGTAACAGTATGCCTATATGTAGTCCCAGTCTCTTCATAGTTGACTAATATTGTTTTTGCATGACGTCAAGATTTTTTCAGCAATTTTCTAACACATTTTCCAAGTGACCTGTAGATTTGCACTCCATCATTAGTGGATGACATTTATGTGCTCCTCAACACACACTGGACTGTTCAATCGCCCCTAGAAGTGTGGTCGACTGCTTATTGTTACCAGCTATGCTCTTAAATGTATGAACTATGAGATAGCAGTAATCTGGGTATACTGTGACAGTGGAGGAAAAGCCAATTCTTGGTAAAGATGGAGAGAATATTATGCAGGGCTATCCCTTGTGATTACAAGTGTGTGACATGTACACCCATTACCAATAAATCTTGAACACAATAATTGCAAAGTCATTTCTTTACATAAAATCATTTATTGACCTGGCAGTAAGCACATGTATAAATGAGTTCTCATGTACAAGATCAAATTTATAGATCAAAACTGTACACTATACCTGTACACACAGAACCAGACAACTGCCAGCTGATATAACACAATTGATTCAATGGAGACTGTACAAATAACCCAATGTTTAAAAACGAGAAAAAAAAAGTAAAAACTCATCTGGTAAAGTAACCATACAAAGAGCCAGGTCATCCTACTGTATGTACAACAGAAAACACTGAGATTGGGCATCCGAAGTTCCTGTGACAGGAATGTTGAAGTTGGCTCATTGGCATGCCAAAGAAATATAGTACAAGGTCTACATCTCGACCCTTATTAGTGTATTCAGTAAATTGCCAGCAATTCAGACCACATCTTAACTGACCAGGAAAAGACGTGACAGACTGTAGATTAATGCATGTAATAACAGGGGGTTCAAATAAAATTTTGTAATCTGATCTCCATAAAGCGTATATTCTAAAAAGCCATAAAATTATCTGAACTATCATAGATTTGTGAACCAGTTCATCGAAATACTTATGAAAGTTTTACATGTATAAATACACTCCAGTCCAAAATATGAGACAGTGTGTAATTAAAAATATCATCTGAATGGCAATCCAACAAGACAGTATAATAACAATAAAAATGGATGAATCGTGTCCCTGTACATTATGAAGATGGCTCCATGCTGCAATGTGTGGCACCATGATCTTAATGGCTGAGGTCATGTTTACACAACAGCATGTAGGCCGACTGTGTTACACATGCAACAGCACACCACAATAATCTTCATTAATGCTAGAGTTTGACCTTATATCTCATACAAATGAGGTGATTCAATTACCTTTTGGCATTAGCACCTTTCAATGGTTAATACGATGAGTTGAACAAAATCATTCCCAAGCTGTATTGTAAAATTTTGTACACTGTTTGCAGAACCTACTGAAGTGCTCGTAGGTTACCCTTACTGATCCTGAATAGTAGTACTGTCCACATATATGGGTTGACTCTAGTTTTAATAATGCTTCAGGGTAGAAATTCATGAAGACCTATTTGCAAAAATGAGAGTTAGACCATGTAGGTTAAAACATTTCCCAAAGTAACATAAGAGATACATGAGACAATATATTCACTTTAACAGTCTTCTGAGATTATTTACAGAAGGTGCCATAAAGACATGGACCATATCTACACCACACAATGATGCTGGCAACATAAAATATACAGGCGACGAAGGAGTGTAGACTTCTTGCTTCGAAAAGGATACATGCACAATTGTTTGAGATCAGTGGTAAGAATCATTCTCACAAGAAACAGCAAAATGACAGAGAATCAGCACAAATTTGAGCAATCTCTACTGAATATGATCTAAATTTACAAGACTTCAGTGGGAAATAGCATCTCTGATCTGGAGATAACACTAAAAAAAAATCAGCATAAAAAATGAAACTTGACTGATGTTTAACTTTGAATGTCTAGTCAATAAAATAACCAAAGATGTTGTAAGTTACACCTTGATAAAAATGTGACACATTTAAAATGTGAAAATACAGATAAAAGCATCCAGGATCCATGAGAAATTGGTAGGCTCATTTTCATGAACATGCCCACCGTGCAGACACCTCAGAAGCGTCACTCGAGGCAAAAGGTATCTGTCACATTTGGAGTGGGTAAAATTGTCCTCTTGTAGAGGTCCAAGTCTTTGTACACATAATACAAGCACCCTGTGAACTGGGGAGAATATGTCCATGTAAAATGGTGAAAGACATGTGGACGTTTTCTCTAGACACTGCAAGCACAACCTTTCCCTCCTTTAGCCTGCAATGGAGGAGTCCGAAGTGTGACAGCATCCTGGCCATCCTGGCTATCACATCCTGTTCAGAAGCACTGCGCTACCCTCATCTGGCTGAAACAGACACGGAAAGAACATACACAATTATCTCACATTTCCTGATGTACCAGAACTTATTACATTAACAGCACAATATTAAGTCATCCTTTTCAAGACGTTACCATAGTAATAAAGAATATCCTATAAACTAATCTACCTTCTTACAGTGAAAGACAGCTCATGTTCTAAGTTAAGTTTGCCGAAAAGGTTGCACAATATTATGTTCATTTCAGTAAAGTATTTTTCTAACAGCTACTATGACAGCGGGAACTGATATTTGACCGTACTCCATCAACTAGCATAAAACGCTGGCAATGTTTCTTGGCTGCGATGTAATTGTTCCAAGTGCAGAACACTCTTGTCACCGAAGACTGTAGTTAGCTGTTAGGATTGTGTTTGTAAGTTCAGTATATAGGTCAATTTATTACACGAAATAATCAAGAAACTTGCTCCTGCCACAACAGAATGGTCTGGATATACTTCGCAGCATTGTTCACCCATGTACTTGTCATAATTAAAACATATAACATTCAGTGTGCTGTCCCTATGTACTACATGTTACATTCACAGACAACTCAGAACATTTACTTCACAGCTTATAAACAGCTGATATATCCTAACTCTCTGATTGGTCACTCCCTCCAGAGCTTAAAAGCATGGACGCCTTCAGATCCCCAGTCGGCAGCACTATACTCCATACTTCAAACGAAGATAATTCAGCAACGAATTCACACAAGTTCAAACAGGCTGTTACACTCAAAAGGCAATTTTATAATCTTTTTAATGAACAGTATCTCAGTCATGAGCTTTTACCATAAGGCTTCACTGAAGATTCAAGGCTCCCATCACTTACAATTTGTCCATGCATCTCCAATTACCACAAAACCAACCTTTCTCAGATCTTCCTATTCAAAAGTGGATAAACCATGGAAAGGTTTGGGTTTTATTTTCAGTTCTTTAGAAATTCTATTTTCTCTTGGAAATAGCACAATGAACGATATTCTATCTATTACTGGGATACACTCCACTATTAAACAATTAATATCAGACCTACTACCCTGTTATATCACAAGTAATAAAACCAGAGTTACAAAAACTACAACTTAAAATACATGTAACTAAAACTGTGTTGACACTTTAGTAGACACTAAGGCACAAACGCTACTAATGAAGAGAAACACTACAGTACTTAGCATAAACCAATCTTCACAAAACTTCACAGGTAAATATAAAACAAGAAGCTCCAGTTTTTTCATTCAGAGTTTTCTTCCTAAATTAAACTGCATTCAAATATATCAATCCATAGTAGGTTCACAATCACTACTGTTTAAAGCCAGAAACAAAACAACTAAGACATAAGCATTTACATGTACATGTTGTTCAGTGAAGAATTAAATCTAAAAAGCTAACTTAGAGACACATTCAGTCGTCTTTATTGGTGCTTGTTACATGTACACTGTGCTTCAGTGGCCTTTCACTTTGTCACGGTGGTATCATGTCAGTTGATTAGTACGAAGTCAATATAACAGTTATCCCTCACCTACCAACCTCTCACAACTGACTTTATTACCTATACTCTTGAATGGCCAACAACACCTGAAAATCATGGGGAAAAAATAATTACCTTTAATATTTTAACTGTTCATAAGCACTTCACCAAGGCACCCAGTGGAGGACAATCTACCACTAACACATCTCATATCACATGGATGTTCATGACGTGCATGCCAGAGGATGAGTCACTATCAATTTCAGGACATTTTAAATAAGTGTGTTTAAAATGTACCAATGGACGAGATATTCAAGCATTATGAAGTTTCTATGACGGCTAAGCTCAGATGTGATGTATTGTATGCATGTAGATGTACCAAATAAGCCAGAAAATAATGATGGAGGCTACTTTTTCTAAGATACTGTAATCTAAAAATTTTCAACATATGTAAGTTTCTCATTTTGCCTGATTATAAGTAATCTATCCATCTTAGAATGATGTGTGAAGGTTTGTTTGGATGGCAGGATGATATCTTCCGCAGTTTCAGCACTAAAACTAATATTTTTATCACCTCTGTTTGCCTATAAATGGATTTTCCATGCCAATTTTCAGAGCAAATACAGTGTTTCAGGTCTGGATTGGGTTGCACTCTACGCTTTGGGTTGCACAATCCCTACTGTCTGTGAATGCAACCTAAATTACCACCGGTACACACATTAACTTCTTGACGATCTGAATATCACATGTATGCTTACATCACAACAGGACAGTCTCTCATGACAAAAGGTTTCTTACTACACAAACACAGTTCTAATATAATCAGAGAAAAGCTTGGTTTTATCACTCTCACCTGATTTGTACTGAGCTTTACTAGCACTGCCCTTCACCCCTGATGCTGTACTATTATTAGCCACAGACGCAGCCTTCTGTTTTAACATGGTCCAGTCGAAGACATAATCGTACTGGAAGTTCAGTGTTCGGAAGAGAATACGGAAGAGCTGTCTGAGGTACATGTAGTCGGGGGCCTCCTCAAAGCGAAGTCCTCGGCAGTAGTTCAGGTACATGGCAAACTCTGCTGGGAATCCCTGCACAGAACAGGTCAAACATCAGTGCACAAACCAGTTATCGCTTTACATTTATTTCATTTGACTGACCGTTCTCAAGAATCGTTCAACTATGTGAAGGCTGCCAGAGGGAAGATATTGGGTTAAGGAAACTGGATCTGCGGTAATAAACCTCCAACCCTCTAGCAGGTGCCAGACAAATCTGCTGACTTTTACGCTGCAGACAAAAAAGCAAGAGCTGGATTTGAACCTTTGACTTAACTGGTCAGTGGCAAAACGACTGGAGTAATAAAGCTTAAGTCAAATAAGCCAGTGTATAAGGTACACATGAATAAGCCACCATACATAAAATATACCATAATATTAAGAAACAAACATTGTCTGAATGTCTCTACCTATTCGATTTATATGGACAGGTACTGTTTCGGCCCATCAGTGATATGCTATTCAACATTTCTTGATCTGCATTTTAAGCGATTACAATGCGTATTGGTCTGGGATTGTAAGCATCTTCTTCAAGTATCAATGAATGAACACAATAGTAAAATTGAATCTATTGTTTCTTCCTACTGGAATGTAAATGCCTCATCATTATACAAAGTTACTGAAACCACTCCATATTACATCTCAAGGACATCAACCTCACAGAGATCACTGTGGACATAAATAAGGAATGAATGATTATGGCCTTATTATAGTTCAGCCACACAGTAGTGATGAACATAGAGAAGAATAGCATGTAAGAACACTCACCTTGCATAAAACCTCAACTGGTGTGGACATTTTCTTTTCACTTATCTTTTCATATTTTTGCTTCTTTGTGGCAGCCTATAAGAAAAAGATAAATCCTGTAACACTAAAGGATAGACTGGACATGCCCATGCATTCAGCTCAAAGACACCTGTTTTCTCCTGATTTCTCATTACCATGAGCTTGTTAACCTGTAACTGTTTCAACTACTCCTGGAATCAATTCACATGTCAACTTCTATTATAAGACACCCTTCCTTATCAATTATTACTGATCAAAGACAAATTTAGTAATGCTTGAATCTGCAGTAAGTGAGTATAACCCTTAGTCCTTACAGATATGAGATTACTTGTATGTCGATAGGTACTGGTTTACCCAGGGTGGTCTCTCACTGTCTTTGAAACATCCTGTTCTGACAACATTACCATGGGAAAGATTGAGAAAAAGAAGAAACACTGCATTAGACAGCCTGATTACAACAGCTGCTTAAATCTATTCCCACTCGTTACATAAAACCACAATACAAATGTAAGTGGTTTGTGTGGGACACTCAATAGGCCAGACACCTGGAAGGTGTGATATTACAACTGAGGAGTTGGAATAGCATGATACAGGGCTAGGCTGTAGGGGTTATGTCATCAGAGGAGAGCTGATCATCTCACATCTGTCAACACTCTGCTAAGAGAGGGCATGTGTACTCAGCTAGCTGCCAGGATTGCATCTTCGGCCAGGCTACAATGTGCTGAACCAGGCTACAGCTATTGGAGTGTACCCCAGCGAGGCCTAGCTATCAGTATAACAGCACAACACTGGCACATTAAATTTACTTTATTGGATAAAGATTGTATCAGTGTTTGAAGAGCTCCAGCTGCAATGATACCTGGCGAGGACAGACAAACACGGCTGTTATCTCGCAGGTAAATAAATGACAAGTAAGATGGGTAATAAGGCCTGACAAGCTCACCACCGCTTTTTTTCTGACACCCCTAAGGTCTTGTGCAAGCTGACTTCCTCGCCACTACCATTATCACTTGTCAGTCAAGGTTACACTCTGGACAGAATTCAATCATTATCTACACATTGGAATTCATACATGAGCAACACAACAATGCAGGACTTAACAAGCTGTGTTTGCAGTAGAATAAACTGTTCTCACGTGTAAGTCCCAAACTTTATCCCTGGCTCACGTATACATTACACAAATACCTTCAAGGAAAAGTGAATGTTTCAATATAAATCTGCAATGTCGAGGATTATATTGTGTAAGAGACTATTTCTGATGAAATAAATTCACAGATGCCTTGTCTTGCTTCTGCCAAGATATGGGTTAAGCAGTGACACTCCCATCTGGGAGTGTCGTGGTCACCTTGAAATATTCAAAATGCTTCTGCCTTAATCTTCTTTCTGCTCACAGAGATCAATGTTAAATCACTTTAAAATATGTACATGTAGTCCTATGTAAAACCAACTGCAAGTTTACCATACATGTACCTAGTGTGCATGACATATGTATAACCATGGTTGGCAGTTTATCTCATAATGGCATGTTAGCGCATGAGGTGATGACATACAAGGAATGCATGTGGTAATCAAATGACATAAGAATGCCTGGCAGCACATGCACAGTGTCAATGACATATTAGGATTTGGCCAGTCAGTGAGGTAACACAGTAAATAACAGTGCCTGGCAGCACATGAATCAAGGGCTAGTCATGACAGTGCTGGGCACTACGTGAGGTATTACTACACCATTAAATGACGTGCGAGCACACATATTACAGTGCCAGACAGTACATTATAGCAAATGACACCAGAATGCTTGACAGCACGTGTGACATAGTGACATACGTGTGCATAACCCAGTATTTGTGAACGGTAAATTTTTAAATTATGAAAAAGAGTACCAAGCAATTCTGATAATACAATAGTGATAATGTTTGCTTTCTTTATGTACACAAAGCTTCAATGCTCTTATATCTATGCCTCCTTGTATCCTGTGTTATGGAACTGACAACTAAGCAAACATTTGGATCTTATCATCCTCTACATTAGGCACACACGTGCCTCAGATGTAGCACACAATTTCAGAGAACATAGCATTCTTTAATCTTTTAATGCAGGTATCATGGAAGTCAGTTATTAACTTTCTCTTAAGCTTCAATCCTCACATATTTACGTGTGAATATAGCATTATCACAATGCCTGCTTAATCACCCATAAAGGTGACAAGTAACAGCAGCTTTAAGATCAGTATTAACTATGAACGGCTCTTTAACAGACTATTTATTCATTACGCAATGCCCTGAGTGAGTGAGTGAGTACATTGTTTCCCTATTCACATTTAATGTCTTAACCACACTTTTGGATTCAGAAGACATAGCTAACTGAGTGAAAAATGTGACGAGGATCCAACTTTGGACCTGTCCCCACCTGCCTGTGAGCCCACACACAATCAGCTCCAGTATGAAAACACCTACAATTCCCTCATACCTGTAAATCATAACTCAATTAAGGCAGTTTACATGTGCACACTGTAATAATACAGACAAAGTGGATTCCGTGGTGTCCTGTGTAAAAGATACTGTACAATTGTGTTGGGAGTGTAAAACAAGGCCAGCAGTCTACATTAGAAGCCCTACCCACCTTTAAGCCTTGCCAAGGCAGTGAGCCTCTGTTAAAATACATAAGAACATAGCCTAATGATTCCATATCATCCCTCCGGCTCTGCTCAATACCCAAGTGTGCATTGATACTAGCATAGCGGGCTGTCCCCGTCAGATTCTTGTCTTCTCTGTACTGTATGTGCTGTCGGGTTCGATTATCTCTGTACTTCTTCGCCAACCCAAAGTCTATCAAAAATACCTGAAACATAACACACATATGTTAATGAATGATTACAGTGATTAGAGTCACCGTGTAGAGATAGACATGTCAATAAGGTGTGAAATAAAGTAGGGTAGAAGATCAAGTGTAAAGAACAATACAGAAAGGAATTCTAGAATTGCAACTGTTTAGTGATAACCTACTACCATGACATTTGGATTTCAATATTATGATGGAACAGTTTTATGTCACAGTAACCAAGTTCATTAAGATAAGATTCGCTATCACCACAACCACATGTATACACTGCACCTCAAAGCACAATTGTGGGGCTCAAAGGGGGGGTGTTGAGTGGGTTGGCTCCTAAACATTATAAAAGATTCACAAGCAACATTTATGAAGTCTCATTCAGAACTCAGATCTTATTAAGTCAAAGTAAGAATACCACTGATACAGAGTCACAGTGACTGGGTGTGACTAGCTTGCATTCAATACCTCCAAAATGTTAGGGACCCATAGGTGTTGCTACAATGCATGTGTTTGTGGGCTATAAAAGCCATAGGTGAGGATTAAAGGGCTGTGAGCTAATGTCAAGTAACCTAGTATAAGCCTCATGAAACAGGATACACATGTACTATAGCTACAGGTCAAAGACTGTAACACTCTCGGAAAATTACGAACTTCCTGCTAAAGGAGTACAACACCTAACAGATTTGACAAAATTTAGTGCACCACAAACACCATCCTACCTATCACTTGGACAGGTCAATGTGTATGATTTTTGCGGGATTTCTAAATGTAACAACACATCGAGCATATCACGCTTACTTGTACATGTAGAACACACAGATAATTAAAGAGTGCTCAGCAGAAGTACTACACTGGTATCACCACATAAAATGTCCCACTAAATTTTAAATGAACTAACATACACGTACATAGAATATTTTTGTAACACCAAACTACATATATGCTTTTAGCAGAGAGATTATGATATACCTACTTTGAAAATTAACGAGAAAACCCAAATTTTAACATTAGTCCAGATGCAGCCAAATCACAGCATGGAAATGTACGTACAGTTCACTGTGCTAATATCTTACAACTTCATACTAAATGAAAAGCTCAACTTGAAGATCAACATACCTTCTGAAGAACTGATATAATATATTTAAATGCAAAGCTTACCTTATTGCAGTGTCTGCCAATGCCCATTAAAAAATTATCAGGTTTCATATCTCGGTGGATAAAACTTTTTGTATGTACATATTCTATTCTGTTTATCATCTGTAAATAGAAAGAAATATAAAAAATACTGTTATGACCATTGTAATGTAAAGATATATAAATCTGGATTGCACAGCAATATGACATACTTCACTGCGCAAGATCTGAAAGTTTGTGATTGGGACAAACTACATTCAATGTAACTATGGCAAACATGTAGTACATGTAATATTACACAATTTACAAGACATTAAGTCGTACTGTCTCAAAACTAAACGCAAAGATATAAAACTAGGCCATAATTGCACATGTGTATGGAGAAAATCAGGGCAGATGTCCTGTGGCACCTACAAGTGCTGAAGTTCAACAATGCCTCTCCGAAATTGGTCATGTAACTCACAATGTATAAACCCATATTACTACATGTAGCATGACCTGGGCTTGTCAGATGTACAGATATAGGGCTGTTTTGTAACAGGAGATTTGTGAGTATCAATTTCTGAAAGACAGACTAGACATCCTTTTATTCTAATCTGATGCCACATCGTTGCCACAGTTCCACAACTTTCAGCATATTACAGATCTCACATGATGACCTTGTTCCTCTAAATGTCACGACACCAAGAGTTGAAAAGAACATACACATGGAGACTTATATTCTATCAAATGAAGAAGTCTTTTACAGAAGTCTTTCTAATATCTGGTTAACTTAAAACCATGCCATGGACAAAACAGGATGTAACAGTAAACCATATACCAGAGCTTTTATTTATTTATTTATTTGACTGGTTTTTTTTATTGCCTTACTTAAGAATAAACCACCCACCTTCGGCGAGTTACTGGCGAACTTTCCCATACATGTGCAACACATATATGTATGTACACCATACTGGCGGCGGATGTTGCCGATAAATGGAATGCAATGAATGTTAGAATGCACACAACGACCACACGAACATTGTCAACAGCTCACTGTCATTAATGTCCCTATAAACATTTACTTTTGATATACAAACTATGTGAGAAAATTCCAAAGCACTGAAAGCACTATTTCCACGTAGTAGCAGTAGTAAATGTGCACATGGTACCCACCTGGTCAGCCAGCATAAGTACTGTCTTCATACTGAAACGGCGGGAGCAGAAATTAAAGAGATCTTCTAGACTAGGTCCTAATAAATCCATCACTAGTACATTGTAATCCCGTTCTCGTCCATACCATCTGGAATTAAAAATTAGAAATAAGAATTAATCCATGCCAATAAAAACAAGGTAAAAAATTGGTAAATCACACTCATATGGTACTATTTGTAAGTAAGAGATGAATTTGTACATGTAAATCATGCACGTTCCACAGAATGCAAACAATCATGTCAGTGTATCATTAACATTACATGTGGTAAGTTTAACCATCGTAACATCAATGTTACAGCAACATACATGAATCATCTGTAGACCGCTCATTTATTATTCAGCATACAATTAAAAACTTAATTACATATGAGGCTGACAGTAATAAAACATATCTGACTGTAACCTTACATATTTACCCTAGGAGTAATTAATCTATGTTTGTAAGAAGGGTTTGCTCTTGGGTTCACCTCTACCCCTTGTCAAAACTACTCCTTCTGGCAACTGTTTCTGCTCGTAAAACTTAAACTCTGGTTGCTCTGCTTATTACGTGTTAAAACTTCCCCTCCATTGTGGACTTTCCTGTAACTACCTACAGAATGCTTAAACACCAGTATGGTCGTTTCTAACCTTTCTCATAATAGCCTTAAGGGTGTGTTTAATTAATACAGTGTAATGTTTTGACATCTGTGTGTATGGATTGTACTCTATTTATTTACATGTTGTTGTACCAGTCGTGAGATATGCCTTAAAAACTACTCTACATGTTTATCGTGTATGTGTCAAAAACTTATACTACTAAGGAGAATCTCAGCCGTGAAAAGTACATACAGCCCAAACTACGCAGAACTATGACAAGATGGACACTATTGTAAATTGTTATAGAGGATATAGTGACTAACAACAAGAAGACTGACATTCTACATTGCTGTCTTGGTACAGTGGACAAAAATAAGCTTGATATAACCATGAATAATGTTTATTTCAGCCTTGATCAGATCAGATTTGCCTTTGTTTATATAGCCACATCTGATATATAGTACAGCTTAAGTTCTTTGTCCCTGCAAGTCAGCTGTTCAGATGATATCACAGCCAAGTACAGGCTACAGTCAGATAAAACACCAGCTCTCATTTAACCCTGTTCTCTTGTGGGAAAGCTTATTGATGTAGTCTGAAGTAAGAAAAACAGCCAATGTGTGGAGGGTACATGCATATGTATGCCATTTTTATCAATCTAGAATCTGTAGAATGGGTAGTACATGCTCACACATCTACACTGTGTTATAACCATTAGCCCGGGAGGACAATTTTTAGGGTACTTTTATGTACATACTCACAAGTCTACACAAGATGTATGGGTATATTTTCAGCTTTGGTCACACATGTAGGTACATGTGGTGTCTGTTGTACCTTTCTAGGAGGTCACTGGCTGAATATTGATCTCACCTAATGTACTGTTCATGTCCTGATTTCTTCTCAATTATTAACGTAGGATTAAACTTCAGGGTCAAGTCAATTGTACATGTACCTCAGTGAAGTACTAGTCCAGCCATCATAGCCGGGTCAATGATTGTTCACCCTCCAGGTCAGATACATGTATATGTGTAACAGAACTTCAAATGATTAAAGCATTTCTTATGAAATTTTGGGAAGAACTCTGTATTTTTAGATGTGATGACATTCTGAAATATCTCTGATAGCCTTTTGACCTCAAACACATAATACAGCCATTTCAGTGTAGTCAGGCCCCGTGGTCAACACAGCCTCCAATGGCTGTGGATAACACAAGCAACTAGCAGATCAAAGACAAACAAGCTAAAGCCAGAATTTAAGCTCTCTGCTTGCATTTTCTCAGTGTGTGTATGTGTGTGTGTGTGTGTAAGTGCCCTTTTTTTTTTTTTTTTTTAAATGTCTGAAGCTGGCCTGGTGTGTCAACTTTGACGCATCAGTTTGCATGAGCCAGAAAGCCTGGGGTATTGATCAGCCAGTCTGTACACCTGACTGCAGCAGTCATTTCCAGGTAGAGGACCAATAATCAGGTAACACACCATTACACATATACCCCAAAACTGACTCACACACAGCCAGTTAAAAGTAAACATGATTTGAGCCCCAAGTAAGAGGGCTACACTATAGACCATTAAGCATACATGCAATGAGGAACACTGGTCAGCAGTGTAAACACACTTAAACCAAGTGGGGGGGGGGGGGGGCAGGCAATCACTGGAAATAGGGACCTTCAGTAGATAATATATTAACTGACTTATTGCCTGTACATGTACATGATTCATGGAATGTCCTAAAACAAGCGTCTCTGATAACTTGGGACATCACGGAGTTGATTACAAAATTACCACGGACTATCAAAATTGAAAAGCATTACTATGAAATATGTATCTTGATTCACTTGTACCAAGTTTGCTGAAACTGGACAAAAACTGTAAGAGTAACTTTTAGCATTTAACATACGCTGGATGAACAGACAGACAGACAACCTATCATCAGAATGGAAAGCTGATACTACAATTTATTTATCTTGATGTCTACACTTAAACCCAGTTTTGCTGAAATCAGTCAAAAACTGTTGGAGTAGCATTTTGAAAGACACATGTATGTTAACATATATTGGATAAACAGACAGACACACAACCAATGATCTAAATGGAAAATCAATACCATGAATTATGTATCATGATGTAGTCTACACTTCAACAAAGTTTCGCTGAAATCGGACAAAAACTATGAGGAGTAGCATTTTGAAAGATACATGTATGTTAACATATACTGGATAAACAGACAGACAAACAGACAACCTATGGCAGACAAGGAAATTCGCTACTAGGAGTTATGCACCATGATTTAGTTCACATTTCAACGACATTCCACTAAAATCCGACAAAAACTGTAGGAGAAGTAAAGTTCTGAAACATACATGTATGTTAATTTATACTGGATAAACAGACAGACAAACTGACAGCCAATCATTGAAATGTTCAATTGATATTACAAATTATATATCTCGATGGAGTCTACATGAGTTCACTTTCATTGAAATCGGACAAAAACTGTAGTCCTGTTCACCGATGTCTGACATTGAAATAAATTTCCCACCATACTTACATGCACCGGCACCTATAAAATCTTTAGGCCCCTTCTTTAAAACAAACACAACTTTCCACAACTCAAAGTGTGGAGATTATAAACAAAGGCCTTTCATATACATGTTCATGCAGCTCTTTGTATTTATTCATTGTTAAGAGAAATATAAAGACAAACAGGAATACAAAGCTAACCATGTAGGTGTACTACATGTACATGTAGGTATTAAAAGCAATTACAATTTGTACTCTTACATGCACATGCACATATAATTAAAAGTGATTCTGCAAAATTTCCCCACATTTCAAAACCTGCTATACAACTTCAGCCTTATTAACAATATCCTGCATAAAATAACCTATTTTCCTGAAACAATCATTATCAAGACGAAACAAGTAACAGGACAAAGAAAGGACAATGAATGTTAAGGAGCTGATTTGTCAGCAGGTCTCCATATAAACAATGTGTGTGGAAACATACATGCAGCTGAGGTGTCAACTTCAACAGGACTAGAGATATTACCCTCCAAATCTTCTGACGTCACATCCTCTAGAGCAGGCCATGTAACAGTTTTGATCTGCACATAAACAATGAGAGACGGGTCATCCTGCCTGGTCACCCCACACTGTTCTCCTATCTGTCACATCAATACAGATCTGGTGATGTCATAGCAACAGATGCATGTACTGTAGTTGCTGAAGATGTCTTTATATGGCAGGGGTCAGAGTCCTATGGGTATCTGGGTTCGACACATTTCATGACATCTTGTACTTTGGCAGATTACTTTCACGTGTTTCCTATCACAGTACCGATAAATTTGTTATAATTTGTCACAGCATGCCCAAGACCTAATATCATCATATAGTCACTTTACTTCGCACTTAGGCACAGGTATACAAAAGTCTGTTATATATTTAACTATCTTCTTGCGCTTTCTTGCTCATTAAACAGTTTTCCTATCAGACGATCAGACAATCCTAAAGGAACACATGCAGTGTGAAAACAAATTGTTCTTTAAGGGTATTTTGATCTCTGGTTTCATTTATTAGAGCTCTTGGGCTTACACATTGAGAACAGATTTACATGTATAATTCAGTATTATCCTTCTTCGGACGAACTTTACCAATACGTGTCATACAGATACAAGCATCATATTGGTGGAATACAAGTTGTCGGCAGCGAAAGTTGAGAGTTTGCCAACAGCCACATGAGCGTCAACGGCCACCTATTGTCACCAACAAGAAGTCAGAGCACGGTATTATAAAAATTCTCTGTCCAAGGCTGGTTTTGAACCAATATCTACTGTAGTGTGTCCCAGCAACTGAAAGACAAGCTCCTCTCACCGTTCCCATGAAGGAACATTTGCATGTCCAGGTAGGTGAGCCTTGAAGAGAACAATGTAACTGAGATCTGGTTATAATGTCATTATGTTGAGAGGAGTTGCAATAACGACCTCCGTCAGAATTGTCACGACCCATGAACTGTCACCTAGCCAGTGTTAGGTTAGTTAGCTTGATCTATGATCAACATTACACACGATTAACTCTGATCACCAATCCATAAATCAGTCCATAAATCATAATGTAACCCAAGACAACTCAATTTGGACTAAATTGTAGGGGCAGGCTAAAGTACATGTAACAAACCAACAGTCTCTGCAAGTACTTCAACATGTCATTTCTATTTTCCTGTATTCAACATCAATACTTCAGGTCAATCTCATAGTCTACCATTTGATGACGTATTACATGTAATTCCCCTCATGCCACATGGAAATCCTGTATTTATTATATTCTTATTTATGTGTAAGTCAAGAACTTTCACTTTCAATGGCAGTCAGTTTTATGAGTGGAGGAATCAGTGCCCGGCGTAAACCACCAACACTTGGCAAATCACTAACAAACTTACAGACATGCACCCCATAAAGTCGACTGATGGAACAGAACTGAAGTGGCCAGTGAATGATAGACTGCTCCAACACTTGAGCATTATCATTTATCATTATCATATCAAAAGATATTATTATCAAGGCCAAACTTAACAGTGATATTCGGGGGAGCCAAGCAGTATAATTCTTGAACTGAAAATAAGTTTTTGTGCATTTTGTCAGAAAGATTTTATAAATTATAATTTTTTACAATTTTTTCTATTGGACAATATTTCTTCTCAACTTTGTTTCAGGGATCAGGATACAGGCAAAAATTACTGTTTGATAACTGATCATCACAAGCCTTAAGAAAAACAACAACACAAACATTTACATGCACAATCTGACTGCAAGAACTGCACCTCTGGAAGAAGAGTTTTCAACCATTTCAAGTTCATCAACTGATATCACGGTTCATTTGCATAAAATTTCTATGAAAACCTGAACCCATTTTGGAAAAAATAAAACTCTAAGATCAAATAATACACAACAATTTCATAAAACATAGAAAATAATTGGTACATGATGAGGAATATTGTTTATCCTGTGCGATCCCCTTCAGTACCAATGTCATTTGTACATTGTACATGTACAAATGGGTCAGGAGTCCTTCTCACTGTTCATCCTATTACCTTAGTCTGCATGTATAATGTAAGGTTACTTCCTTTCCTGCTGAAGTGATGCAAGAAGTGCATATAGGCAGTGCAACAACACAATACTACATTTATAGCATACACTATCATGAACGTCTGGCAATGAGGCCGAGTTGTGATGCAGTCATTTGCCAAATATATGTGCACCCCTAATATCAAAGGCCTTTTCTCGACACCTGTATAGCTGGTCGTATGGTGTATGTTTAGCTGATTGTTGTTCATAAACCTACATAATACGGTCACATCCTCCTAAGGAGAGAGTCCATATAGCCAACACAGAGCCTATATTCATGTATACAGGCTCCGCGTACATCAGTGGAGTGTTTTGACAGCTGAAATATAGTTTTGCTGATGGAAGCCCATAAATTTTTCAACATAAGCCTCCTAGCTGAAAGCACAGATGTTGTCACCTGATTTAGATTTAAATTTAGGAACTCACCTGTATACAGTAAGGCCTGCTGTCAGTAACTTAAAGGGAAAGACTTAATTAAAAATGAAGTTATGGCGAGTGAAAAGATCACGAAAAACTGTATCTGAAAATACCTTCAATGAATTTTTTAGATTGTTTTTCACCAAATTAAATGCAGTTACATATTTTGATTGCATGGTGGGTAATATGCACCATAAATATAATGTGTGTCAACTGTGACGTCACAAAACATTTTGTACACCTGAATGTTCAGGTCTGAATAAAATTCTTGTCAACCGTACTCACATGGTGTGTCCCTTTGTGTAGAAAAGCAAATAAGACATTTAAGTTCTGCTTTAGGGAATGGTAGGCTTGGCATCACCGTTGACACCCATTATCAAAATCGTCCATAAAACCCACAATACAATCAAAACATTTGACTGCATTAATTTGGTGAAGAAAAGTCTGAAAAAATTAGTGAATGTATTTCCAGATCCAGTTTTTAATAGTCTTTTTACTCACCATAACTTAATTTTTTCGGGGTCTTTTCCTTTAAAGAAA
Organism: Acanthopleura granulata; assembly: GCA_016165875.1. Taxonomy (NCBI): domain Eukaryota; kingdom Metazoa; phylum Mollusca; class Polyplacophora; order Chitonida; family Chitonidae; genus Acanthopleura; species Acanthopleura granulata. The sequence continues at coordinate 15,872,802 of JABBOT010000001.1, read as the reverse complement.
CAGACACAAAACGATAAGGTGCAGTTGGGCGCGATTCTGAAAATGTTTACATTCAAATGGTCATATTTTCAACATGCAGATATATATGGAGTGAAGTCAAATGGCACTTAGCCCCAGGCCTATCTTTTTAATTCAAATGTATAAGCCAAATTTGAAAGAATACAGAGTACGTGCAAATAATTATTACATTTAAAGGATGGTCAACGAATGCACTCACTGAGATCAGTCATACATGAAACCGAAGCTGAGAAAAGATTGGGCCTACAACTTGATCAGGCCACACCTAATGTGGTAATGAAGTTGGCCTGGCTAAATACACTGCAAGATTTGCATAGGGACAAATGTAAACACGCAAGTCAAATGATGTCAGGCCAAGTGTGTTGAACCTTGATGTCTAATAAAACTCCTATGCGATGGGCCACAATCGTTTGCAGCAGTGAAAACACTGCATGGTATATAGAATAGACTGGGTTAGTATACAGATCTGTCATGTCAAAGGAAGATGCGATTTCTGTGACAGGCCTACTGCAGAGCTGTAAACAATAACCAACTACCTCACATGATGGACTCACTGCTGTTTGCATGTCTTTGATTTATCAGATATATATATTTTGGTAAATAGCTACAGCACTCCTCTGCTTTATTGTCAGAGAACATATGCTGACATAATAAGTATTGTGATGTTGCTACATTGCCTGTATGCACACATGCAGCACCTCTGTTTTAGAAATTAATTAGTTAACGGATTATATTAAACTTGATTTAAGTATGCAGGAGATTTATTTTTATTATATAGTATCTAGAAACAAGTGAAACCCCGTCAAAAATCCTTGATCTTATCCTTTAAAGAGCCACCTACATGACAGAGACAACATTTGTGATTTACGTGTAGTTTAAAATACAACTAACTATGAAAATACAATTAAATACCCTTACTTAATCGTCAAGATTCAGTCCATAAATGGAATTTATTTCATGTTTTCAATCTGATCATACAACTTTTGACATCACAAGCTGTATAAGTGTAACAGGCATGACAGGATTGCAGTCATTTGAGGGTAACGAAAGTTGCATTTTGTTACCAAAATAAACCCATTACTAGTTTTAGCAGAGATAATGTTTCTTTGGAATTCTAAAAATCATGTCAGTGGCACTTTAAGGTCTTCATTCATCAGGAACAAACAGGCTGATTATATGTTGTCAGAATTACTTCAGGGCAGAAAAAAAAACACAGCTGTTTTTGTGGTACACATCTTTGACACACCAAGGACAGCACCTACATGTAGCTACACATATCCATACATGTGTACCAATGTACATGTGATTCATACTGCACTTCTGTTATTAGATAACCACACATAACGTAACTATCCAAACGTTATATATGTAATTAAAGCCTAATTAGCAAGGCTGAAAGATAATCTGTGTGGGTACCATTAATAAATTAAGGACGTACCACATGTACAATTGCCCTACCACTCATGCAACAGCAGATTCCATGGTAACACAAATATAACAAGATTACAGATGTATGGCATCAGCAGGAAAAGGTGTAGGCTGTTCAGAACTAGGTGACAAAAGGACAAAATGAAATCTATCATGAAAGACACATTACCACATTAAACTTAAATGTAACTGCACAACTCAAGACACATGTTCAGCCACATGTTCATGGCATATGCTTTGAGGAGAAAATCCCCTAACAATAATATTGTAAACAGATTACTGGAGCATGTATTTCAAACTGTACATATGTAAATACATGTATGCATATACATCCTGGAAAACAACAGCTTACATATACATGTATGGTATGTACATGTAGGAGATTTTATGAATCAAATAGGACTTCCGCTACATGTACAGAATAATACATGTATACAACAGTCCAAGTTAATGCAGAGTTACAGTATCTTGTTACCCCATGTGTTGTCTGTGAAGGACTACAGCACAGAGCCTGACCATGTGGCAATGTCATTAACATGATGGATGGTTGACCAGACAGAAGATATTGTAAGGAGAATTTGCTTAGAAGACTCCTGACCATGTTAGGGTGTGTCTGGAGGATTCACCTAGTGTGCACAGCAAATATATCACAGCTGAACAGACAAGTAGGGTTTGAGGAGGCCAATGGCTCACCCTTCGCCACTCCCTGATGGCCTTCCTTCAGGGCCAGGCCATTCCATCACCTCTGGCCTGGAGGGGCAACTTCATGGGATCTCCCTCATAATATCAAACACGGTAAATGCATATTTTAGCCTTGAGGGCATACCATGAGCTTTCCCAATAAGCAAGATCTGAGTCTCAGGTGGCAGTCAAACCCATGCCCCAAAAGTGACAGCAGAAAAACAAAACCCGGTAATTTTCTCAGATGTCAGCATTTCATAAAGTCTGAATGTACATCATGTAAATGTGGGTTATCTTTAATCTACAGATCAAAGAAAAACATCCAGCCAATACTATATATAATATTTGCTTTAAATGACATTCATTCCTTTTCTCTACATGTATTTCAATTCAAAAGATTTCATACACTTAAAATATTCTTATAAATTATGATGCGAAACATACAAACACTTGCACAATACTGAACACCAGTTCACAAAAATGGACATGTCTTTCCCCCAGTAGTGCCACACTAAATTAAAGCTACAACTGTAAACAACAAATACACGTGAAGCAACAATTCAAGCTAAAAGACAATGTCTCTGTCCTAGAGCTGCCAGATGAATGTAACATCTTTTTCCTGGATAAGGACAACATGACACACAAACTGTGAGTGAACTATATGGACAGAACACACCTGTGTTTCCACACAACCATGAGACTGATCACCACCTGACAGATCATCAGCCCCAGGGCGTGTGTCTCCCTGGCCTAAACCGCTGTCCCCAGGGGTATTTAATCATGACACACGTCTTGAACAGGCAGCTACATGTTCACATACATAGTAGAAACCCCAACATAGAGCCTTTATCTACACATATTAACATTAGTGTTAAAATTCAGCAAGATGCATGATCATTGAAGCCTACATGTACGAGTATGAACTGGGTCAACTAATGGTTATACATCAAAATGTAAACCCATTTGTAGGGTTTTTCACAGATCCCTGTGTTCCTTGTGGTGTTCATGAAAACATATGGGTATCATGTTACTAAGTAACATTATGATTCACTACATGCACATATATACTTGTAAGGCAATAAGGCAGGGAACTATCTATTCTCACAGGCGGATTTCACTCCATCTGTCAATGGCAGGTCACAGATGGGTGCCTGACGTGTTGTCCTATGTGTCAGACATTGAATTATGGGGGGAATAAGGATGCTGGCCAAGGTTGGCCCTTGTATACACTGGATACATTTAGGATGATTTTTTTTATGAGCCACATGTGCAAGTTGTATATATATGTCTGAGGCAAATGTTTCAATACAGGTGACTTACAGCCCGTGAAGTTTGCCAAACATACTAGGCCAGCCATACACAGCATGAACAGGTATTGTTCAAATGGTCAGAGAAACAGTGCACTACAGTCAGTGCTACTCTACATATTGAAGCATTAGAAGGGTTCACACATGTAGACAAGTGGATGAACATGTTGCATGTAGATATCCTTTTGTCACATGAACTTTATTTTACTTATTTATTTACTAAATTGCTGTTTATAACACCACACGCCACTTCTACTGGTGGAAGACAAGTGGTTTTGAACATTAGACTGCACAAATGGCCACATAATGGTTGTCTATCACTTATTATCACCAAAGCCGCATAAACAATGCAGACGAAACTACAAATTTCCTGCGCAAGGCCGAGTTTGAACCCACACCTTGAGTTTCCCACTAACAGAAAAAACAAGCTGCTTTAACTATTATACTTTTGACTGCTCTCTAACACAGGAGTTTTACAAATAACTGTTAACATAATACAAATGTACTTCCTTTCCTATTACATAACAGATAGTGATTCAGATATAACATTAACATGCTAGCGGAACATATCACACAAACGTGTTTGCACAGATGTGCACACTGAGTCTTTGATTGGTCTATTTTGCATAACAATGGTTACCTCTTAATAGGACCTGGGGCTATGAGTTTCACAATGCATGAATGCGTAGGGAGGGGGGAGAGACTAGCTTGTCAACAGTGGCCATGTCAGAGGTTGGACAGGAAATCACATGAACTAAGGGTAACATGCAGGCCCTCTTGCCCAATGTGAACGGCCATTGTTTAACTGTGGAGTGCAGTGGGGACAAATTCCAGCTCCAGCTCAGCCTTTTGTCTTTATCCTGATACAGCTCAACTGTGTGTGTCTATTGGGTTACTATGCCAGATCCCAGCTCCTTTCCAATATTTGTCAACCTGAAGAAACAATATCAGCTCTTTTTTTCAGCTTGTGGCTATAGGCCGACAGGCTCCACCATGTTGAGTCGAGCCCCAAAGCTCGCTAGGACAGGCTTTAAGCAGGTCATTAAAACTAGGGGGAGGCAAGAGTCACAATAATTACACACTCTCCCATGTCCATATTTATCCACAAATACTCCACATAAGGCTTTGTTTGCCTCTTCAACTCTTTGTCTACCTACACACATACACATGAAGACCTAATCTGATTTCACAATTTCAGCACAAGCACCTTCAGGTTAGGTTTTCTCTAACAATGCCCATTCTTCTGCATTAATCGCTATTTATGCTTTTGTCCATGAACACAGACCTATTTTTGTGGCCACTCATTTGTATTCTAATCATCATTTTGTAGATCACGTCTATATGGATGTATAAATATATTAACCACTCTGCCAGACCACTGCGAAATGAACCCATTAAGTGACAGATCCACTACGAAAACTTCATACAGATTCTGTCTGGCAAGAAGCAGTACATCCATAGTCACATACTGTAACTGCCCTAAAAATCTGACTAAAAAGTGAATCTTCAGATGCCAAAATGATTATAAAATACTACTTAAGCTCATGAAATAATACATTTTCTTCCACCTGCGTATCACACACAACCTTCTACAAAGACGTCCAAACACCTCACTAAGATCACTAGAGCTCTTAGGATCTGGCTAAATGAGTAACATATATGTAGTCATGAGCAGAATTTTAGGTCAATTACTATATTAACTGAAGGTCACAGAAAACCCTTTCTTTTTTCCATACCATACTTAGAGGTGTATATGTGACTGGAAGAAGACAAATGACGTTTCACTACGGTATATGCGTATATATACAGGTATGTGTTTATGCATTAAATCATGAATGTTTCCCTCAAGCTATTTACTAATCAGATGGTTATAATGCAGATAATTTTTATCCAGTGACTTGTAAATACATTTCATTATGGCTGAGGGTATAGAGGTAATACAAGAACATGTAACACTGTACATGAAGCTCTACATGTAGCCCTGTATGCTGCAGTGCACATATGTCAGTCATGCAGTGGGACTGCAATTTCACAACTACTGTGCATGTGGAGTCGGCAGTGCAGGTCTATTGATTCACTGCCAACACAACACTCCCTTTCCTTTAAGCAACTGTGTCAGAAGTGCTCGACTGCAGACTGGTCCATGTCACTGACAGTCAGGCTTTGTAGTCAGACACTAGTGCACTCGCTTTCGGGTATAAGCTTGTCAGTCAGCTGACTAACCATACATTAGTGATTGTTCGTATTTTACAAGAAATGTTCAAAACAACTACTGTACATACTACACAGAACACATGTAATACATCACACAAGTCCTGTGTCCATAAATAAATGTCTACTTCTTCTGGTGAATATATACATGTATTGTAACATACAAATCAAGTCAGTTGACTGATGACACTGCCACTTGTTCATCATACTGTGCAGAATGACAATAGCATATGTTGACAGTTTTCCTTTTAGTAATAACATCTTCAGATGCCAAATATTTTTATTCTTGTCATTTCACATGAGCTGTAGATATGCCATACACATACATGTCAACGCTCACAGTAAGTTATATACTGGTACCTTTCTTTTTCTTCTTTTTGTTTTTAACGTGTGTAGTACACAAATATAACAGAGACTGAAAATTTACACATAAGTTTGGAGGAAAATTACTGCAAGGTCAGCAATAATTCTTTTGTCATTAAAAATATAGAATTTGTGTTCCATTATAAACTTAAGTCCTTATGAATGATGTGTACTGCATACAGTGATATTTTAGTCACAAGTAATTAAGACAATACAGATTTCAGTCCATTACAATTAATAGCTAAATGGTTTTAGCTGTGGGTAGGGCCAGCTGCTCCATTAATGCACTTATGGGCTCAAAACAAGAGCCCATGACGGCCACTGTAATTGACAGGTCTACTGGACAGTACACAGTGCCCATGACCTAAAGGTTCAATGCCAGCACTGCCGATATAACTTATTATTTCATTCTGGATTATGAAGACTTTCATTTGCAGACTTTGTTCTTTCACTGTTTCTGTGTTTTCTTTTACTTTTTTCTTTTGACAGAGGTTATTTTGAATAATGACCTGCCAACCTCATAGACTTAACTATATAATATATGTGATATATCAGTACACTAAATAAAACAAGCAACCATACATGTATAAAGTCACACATGTACTTATATGATCACTAGCATTTATAAGATTAAGTTACATTAAATACTAGCTCACTGGTAAAGCACAGCTCGTGAAACATAGGCCTACATATTTAATAAAATAAATATCAATTATTTCAAGAAGTAATTAATAACAGGCGGGCGGTTATATAAGTGACAGCTGATAGAGATGACAGAGTATATCCATGAATGTCACTGTTTCTATTACTCTAATACAATATATATATCCATTTACACTCTATAGCTTTAAGCATATATTGACACAACCAATAAAACACAGACTGTGCTATTGCAAAATACAGCACTAGTGATTTGATGTGGAAATAAGCGGACGTCCTTGAGTCATAATACTTACCGTGTGTGAGGGATGCCAACTCCTCCTTGTAATATTTTGTACAACTTGCTCTCATACTCCAGCTGAGGGTGTCTGGCTTTTTGGGACTCTAATTTTACAGCGACTTCCTGTTAAAATAACGTAAATCATAAATAGCGTGCGAAGAGTAACAACAACAACGACAACGCTCGTGGATACTTTCGACAAAACACTCTGTGAGTTGAGATGGAGAATTGTGGAAGGCAGTGAATCAATTCGATTTTCTGCGGGTGAGAGGCTCTGAGTGTAGAGGAATGCCCCATACTGACCTCCCCATTGGCGATGTTTACACCCAGATAAATGTCTCCGAACGACCCGCTGCCGATCTTTCGCACCAGCCTGTACTTTCCCCCCACATGAAATTCACTTTTTCCCGAGCCTCCCGCACTGGCCATGGTCGTTCTAATAAGTCCAAACTAGTAGAAAAAAATAATTAAAGAGGCCGTTGAACAAAGCAGCCCTTCCTTGCACTACAAATTCATTCTGATTACTGAGCAGCCGACTCGAACAACAAAGAGTTGGGCATGAACTTGTCGCTAGGCATGCTGGGATATGATGTAGGCAAGCACCTGGTAACCGCGAGACGACGGGCAAACACCTCACCCCCTCCCCCAGAAAACGTTTGACAGTTCACTATTTCAACACCCGCTGAGAGGATTAAGTACCTCAGTCCATAAAAAAAAATATATGTATATATCAGACAGGATGATTTTACTATTTTACTCCAAAACAATAGGAAAACCACACGTAAAATATTCAAATGATCGAAGTTGAAATACTTGACACCGGTACCAGTAACGAGTTAAGCTGTGTGTGCACTACAGGCCTATACAGGCCTACATTAACTTCCCGTAGCATGCCTTAGTCCTTACGGTATCGTTACAGATATTAATCGTATCGTCGTAGGCGTACAATAGGTATTCATATAACGGCAGTTGAACATATAGGTCCTAAAAATTCTGAAAATACACTCCCGGTTAACTTTTACCCAAATTTGAATGCCGCAGGAGTCTTCACAGGCCACCCACCCATTTTAGATGAACGGTGTGAACGTCTGTTATGTGAATATATATATATATATAGGTTATATATCAGCATCATTTCAAGTGAAAGGATACGTGCATGTGTATAGAATTTGTTGGAGTGGCATCTAGAAGTTGAGAAGGAAGTCCACCAGACAAGTCTTTCTTATGGATATACAACTTCATGGTTTATTAACATGTTTCGATGTAGATACTAACATCGTTTTCAAGTGAGTGACATCAAACCATTAATGCTCTTATATATAAGAGTGACATCAAACCATTAATGCTCTTATATATAAGAGCCTTAATGGTTTGATGTCACTCACTTGATAATGACATGTTAATAAACCAATAAACCAAGAAGTTGTATGTCCATAAGAAAGACTGGTCTAGTGTATATAGAATTTTTCATCATCAGAAATTTATATCATCTTGTAATAACCAAACAAGTTTCATTATCAGAAAATGACATCTGCCAGACTCCACACAGTCCAAAAAATGTTCTTAAATAAGTTATTATGCCTTAAAATTTCTTAAATAAGAAGATAATTCTTATTATTTCTTATATTTTCTTAATATATTTCTAAATGTTTTTTGTCTTCAAAGAAAAGATGTCCAGTCCATTTTTTTAATTTTAAGAAATAATTTCTTGTTCAATGAACTCGTCTTAAAATTATTTAAGCAAGAAATTTTTTCTTCCTTAAGCACATGAGAATATTTCTTTATTTAATATGTATGTTCTTGGAACACTGAAATCATGTTACACAGCTGTATATTACAAGTATGCATGAATGAAACAGTTGTTTTTATGCGCTATGAAATTTTAAAGTATGGTAGTTCTAGACCTAAACTGATGATTGTTAGTTCTCATATTCCATGTTGAACTTGGAACTTGGAAACTATAATTATCCAAAGAATGCCATCAAATAAGCATATGTGCATGTCTATCAATCATCCCCACTACAACTGCTTAAGTTCAGACAACTATGTTTTCAGGGCAACAATGTAAATATCAGAGGAGTTCCCGCGACAAAAAGCTGGCAATTTTGTCTAGAAACTATCCCCCAATGGTGATAACTTGAAAAATAATTCATGTGATGATATATCTAAAAAACACAAGTACATTTTCACATTATCTGCAACACACACAGTGTTTCAGCCCAGTCTTCTGGATCATGCTGCTTATAGGTGTGGGCCTACATTGCATCGAGCAGTTGCGTTGCGTTAGTGACAAGCTATATCGGTAAGCCATGGATCTACATACTTGTTTATTAGTTCATATTCCATCTTCAAATACCTATACAATAATCTAGTGAATGCAATCCAATCCCCCCCCCCCTCCAAAAAAAAGAGAGACAAATTCACCAGACCACTCCCATATAGAATATTTAAGGAAGTACTGTTCTTAGTTGCATTAAAAAATGTTCACAGTCCCACGGGGGACCAGGTTTTGGGATGGGTAGGTGTGGGGAAGAGTAAGCCTAACCTGTCAATTCACCTGTTGATCGACGGAAAAGCTCAACCCAGCCCAAATTAGACTTAATTAAAACGTATGCACCCAGACGATAATATGTACATTATAATATACATGAAGCCTACATATATCCTCCAAATGATTAAAACAGATTTTCTAAGAAACCATGCTGTGTTGGTAAGATATATAACTAATGAGTGTGCATGTGCTTCTTTTTTTTCTTTCTGCTAGCATTCCCAGGATCAGGTTTTAATGTTATCTGTGTTTCAAGACAGAGTCTGAAGTTAAATATGATACAGCTTGAAAATACAATTCCTCCTACAGTATGTTTATATACATATATATAGTTTTCAATAGATTTACCAAGTCACAAGTAGTTTTTCAGGTATCATTACCTAGTTTATTGTCCAAATTATCACCATTTCAGGATGGAATCCAGATTTCACAGCCATGGGAGCTTGTTACCACAATTCCTCCAACACACTTTTTTGTTTGTTTGTTACATTGATGTGAAGGTGTGTGAGGATTTTGGTAGCCTTCTCTGAAAGTTTTAACAAGTTATCATGATTTCTAAGATCGAACCTGAAATTCAACAATTTTGTCAACTTAACCCCTTCCATAGATTTGTAGATGCGTCATCTGAATATATACAAATGAACGCCTAGATTCATGTGCTTTTTTGTTATCACTGCAGATACAAAACAATAGGTTGCATAAAAACTGTGTTATGGTGGATGGTCATTTGAAGATGTGCCTGTGAATCTAGGCTGCTGCGTTCCATCTTTTATTGAGGAATTTTAGCGGTAGCTCTATTGGGATAGGTCGTCGGCAGGATCTTCCGACATTCATTATCCAGTGCTGTAATTCCCCAACAACACATACCAGTGTGATACCCTGGTTTCTCATAACAAAACAATAGCACCTAGAAGGATTTTGCACAAACACCAAAGACTTTTTATCCAAATATCATTCATTTTATTTTCATATTTTACACCTCAGACAACTGATTTTTTTAATTTGAAATATACAGGACCAATACATTAAATATAAACAATTTCTTCTATCATGGCTCATAAAATTAACATTAATGATGTACAATATTCCTGTGTCAGTGAAAGATAGAACTTAATGTACATACACAACAATCTGTATGCTAGTTAAGTTTATTGTTCTCGATGACAGCTGTCAGTGATGATTAGAAGCCTCGGCTTCCTGCTGGGGAATATTAGCGCTCTGAGAAAGCTGATCATAAACAAAACTATCGTCACTGACTGATTTGCTCACTGATTAACCCTTCTTTGACAGTTTCCACTGGACTTGGCAAGATGAATAGCAGCAAACCTCAAAACAATAATATTGAAGAAACAATCTTCTTAGTCTTAGAAACTGTCTCAAAATAATGGGCCAAAAATGGTTTCACAGCTAGCCTTGCTATGAACTCTCAATGACAACTGAGAAAAAACAAAACAAATCAATTGTATGATCTAATATATAGCATCAGTTAATTCACTTGCAAACACTGTTATTACAGTCATGCAGTGATTTGTTATAAACCCGGATGGGACTCTACATGTAGGCACCTTTTATCACTCATATCAGCGTGAATTATTTTCAGAATAAGGTACAAGTCCTTTCCATTAAGGCTGAAATTGGGAACCGAGGGGAAGATGATGAAGGCATGAGATTCTACCGCTGTTCACTCTCCCTGTCCCTTAACACGACAGTTGTGTTCAGGCTAAGAGTACTAAGGGAGCTACTGTGTAATGCTTTACAAAGACTGAATTCCAGTGACAAATAGAAGACAAGGTTTTTTGAAAATATCTTGATTCTATTCAACAGTTTACAAGATTTCTGGGAGACAACAAATGAATATGAATGCTACAGGGTATAATTTGTTATTCACACCACTCCTGTTTCTCTATATCCATTTCAAGCTAGTTGACCCTTTCAGTTACCCTGTGAATGAACCATGTAAAACACATGCAATCAGTGCTGATGAAATGAGCATGACCTTGGTGTGAAGTGGACTGAGCAAAATATGCCAGTGACACTTCAACAAAAACATAAATGTCACCTTAATACCAACTTTTGTGTAACTTATTACAGAAGATGTAACAAATAGTAAAGGACTATCAGGAATAACATGTCTGCCACTGGCACAGTGTTCATCTTTTCAATCCACTTTCTCAGCAATAAATAATGCAATAAAAATGGGATACATATAACATACAGTGTAACAAATTTGTAACAAAAAAGGAAAGGAGAATACCTATTAATTTAGTGACAATGGATTTGAACTTTTTTGCATACAATGGTAATGGAAAATGACTATGAACAAGCCCTCAGAATATGTACATGTATCTACACAGTCAGCAACTGACCAAACATTTGTATTCTAGAGGAACAGATAAAATATTACAAATTTCCAGTAATTTCTCATTAAAATTTTTGTGTAGTCTATAAAAACAGAGGGTTCAGAAAATTGAACACACAGTTAGACGATTGTTTTACACTCACTGTCTCCAAACTGACTGCATCACTAAAAAAGTACATGATAATTCATTTTAGAGGTCTTATACTCTACCCATCCTGTCAAAAAGAACACACTGCCTTTCTGACAAGTTACTTTATGATGCAGTGACTTGTTTTATCATTACTTTGTACAGCATTTCTGTCACCGTGGAATCCATTAGGGGATACAATGTAATAAGGATATGTGAAACTGATTTACAAATCTATGCAGAAGTGCACTGTTAATTGCAACAAGTCTGAATTAATGAAATATACGGAATCAGTAGGGGTGACTTAGCCACCAAGTTCACTTGATCATTTGATAGGAAACAAGATGTTCACTGTAACACGCCTAAAAGTAATTCCCATCCTCTCTACCCTGCTGTCTGGCCCATACAGGCTTTTCCCGACCCCCAGGACTGCCATGCCGTGTCAGAACTACAGTCTGTCAGATTCACTCAATCAATTATTGCGGTTTTGACCTCACGAAGCCACTCATAGGAGGTGGGCCCACAGGCGCATTCTGAGGAGGAGGAGGCGGAGGGCCTTGTGACCGCTGCATTGGCGGCTGACCAAAGCCGTTGTTGACATGGGTGGTTGGAGGGTGAACCTGGGTCAGCATCGGGGGTGGTGGCCCTGTCTGTGGGCGAGCAGGAAAACTTGTGGGTGGTGGTGGGACATGCTGGCCTTTACTGCCATCTGGACCGGGCATGAACGGACTGATACCATAGGGTGCGTAAATCTCCTTCAGAACCATCAGCGCCGTATCTTCTGATTCCCTGTAAAGTCAGACAATTACAAAATTAATTTCTCTTTCATTCATCATCAATCTGACTTTACTGCCTTCTACAGAGGGAAGCAAATATTGTAACATACAAAACAACAGTGTCATCTACCTATATGTAACAATATTAGTAATTTTAACAACACAACAAGTCACAATGAATGATTATAGCTGGCACTGTTATTCAGTTGATTAATTTATTTATTTGATTGGTGTTTTACACTGTACTCAAGAAAATTTCACTCATACGACAGCGACCAGCATTATGGTACGAGGAAACTCATGACCATAAACAGCTTGCTGGCAAAGCTTCCCACATACAAACAGACAGCAAGCCATCATGAGCTGGGCTTAAACTCACAGCCATCGCATTGGCGAGAAGCATCTGGGTCACCACGCTGCACTAGCACAGCATGTCAACCCCCTCAGCAACAGAGGCCCCCACCGTTAATCAAGTATTTACTAGACCAACATCCTGCTTACCAGTAGCACGCGTGACTTGCAAGGGCAAATAAGTAGTCATTAAAACTCTCAATGGGCTTCTCCTGCAGTACATAGTCAATTCTTTTGCCCTCATTTAAAACTCCCATGCTGATATCCTCATCATGGCTGGAAGCTATGGCTGAAAAAAAAAAAAAAGAAGAAACATATCAATTGTTAGCACACTGGTTTTGAATGTAAAGTTCGATTTTAATACATGTATATTTGTAGTCATGAGTATATCACAGATAGCTGCCAATTTGAGTCAACAAAAAATACTATCTGATGTTTTTTCTTTTACTAACCAAAAAAAACCAATGAGAAGATAACTACAGTTGCAGTCCAACGAGTAATATCACATATTTATACACGGGTTCATAAAAAATCATTTTTTCGCCAAACGACCACTACTTTCAAGAGAAAATTGAGTTTTTCTTTCAGTCGAAACTGAATATGTTTTTGTTTTGACTGGCCTTTTAAGGTATCAAAATTGAATATTTTTTAACCATTCCTCACTAACTGAAATAATTATAATTGCCTATATATGAACTCAAGTTGGTCTTCGAACTGTATATTACTGACTGATAACAGGTGCGAATTGCAGTTGTCGTTATTTCAAGCTTCCAAACAGGAAAAGTGTTGAGATCTGTGATGACCTGCACAGAAGCTTACAACTAAGATAATCTGGACCAAAACTCTATGCAGTTGGTGTTGACATCACTTTCAACAATACTTCAGTCTTGAATCATGACACAGTGTTCATGTCATTATGGATTAAGGAAATTGTGGCTGTAATTCTCGGCCAATGAAAAGGCATGTAAAAAATGATGAGCTTGAAAGGTTGGCAAAAAACAACAAAAACACAACAGCATAAAATAAAAAACAATTGAGAGAGAGTATAGGTAAATAATAATCATGAAACATCTTACAAGAAAACAATAATGGATCTAGATAAATGTTTTCTTAACTATCTAAAGTATTATGCTTACTTCTGAAACTAAACATTCCAGTTTATAGCAACAGGTTAAAACTTCGGCATTGGTGATAATCATTAATGTGAGGGAAATTGAAACCTTTACTGACAAGTTACAGGTCACATAAAATTTACTATGAAAATCTACGCTGGTAAATCAGAAAATATGGAGACGCTAACCCAGATGATAGAATTTTATTTTTATAATTATCGGTATCTTAACATAGAGATGCTACAGATTTAGGGAGATTAAGTGCACTCTTAAGGTATGTATCAATGATGATGGGTTGTCACTTGTTTCACGACCAATACTGCAGGATGTCAACGGCTTCAAGTCCTGTCTGGCAAGCAATCTTTTCGCCATGAACAAAAGAAAACATGCATTTAAAACGAATGGAGGTTGCGAAAAATGTTTTGTATTCGCATGCGTAAGTAGTGCATTCATGTAAGTGGTGCACCCATAACTAATGACATAAATTCCAGAAAAAATCCTTGTACCTATAAAGTTCTGCCGAGTAATATAGAGGTTCAAGCTCTCTTTATGTCGGGCTGATTGTCACCGGACATCCACCATGACTGCCAACAAATGTTCAAAAGCCACACAGCAGTGGGCCACATGCGGAGGGCAATAATCTGACCTCCTGTGGGTTAATCTAGTATGTATGGATAGTTTCCTTTGACATTTTATCTGGTTACCTGGTCATTGCCTTTGATTGCACCCTAACTTGTGTCTTCATTTTGTTTTGCCAAATCAGGGCCTTTAAGGGCCTTCCTTTAACTCATACATGTTGTTGCTGTTTCACCCACGATCGCTAATGGCAATATGACTGACTGAACTTTCACAAAACTCAGCAGTCTGTGGGCGTAGTTCACTAACTCATCAGATCTAACAGGCACAGGGCACTTCATAAGGCTTTAAAATGTTGGTAAAAAAGTTAGCCATTTACACGTGCAAATCCGGCATGTCAGGCAAAAACATGCTCTAAGCCAGCTATCAAAGTTCACACAATCAGAAAAAAAGATTTAATGTTTTGGTCGCTGTAACCAAAATTTTAGTCCCCATATGTGACCAGTTAGTCGTTAACTTTGATCCCTGATTTATTTTACCTCTGTATGCCATCTATCAAAGTTCACATGATCAAAAAAGAATTCTAGAGATGAAACTGCAAACTATGAGAGCAGGCTGTGCGTACTGAAAGTTGCTGAAACAAGTCGCGCCAACAGGCGTCAGGGAAAAGGAACCAGCCAGACTGCGTGCGCCCGCAGTCAGTCTCCCTAGAGTAAAGCCAAACACAGAACTATGTGGAACCACAGAAGTAGGTCAAGTTTATTCGCGAGGATTGGAAGAGACCCCAAAAGCTTATTGTTCGACATGTTTGATTTTACACATCTCTCCAATAACAAAAAAATGCCTTCTCAAGTTTAAATCAACGCAGTTGGTCGAGATTTCTGTGCAAGGGAGATAATTCGTTACACACACTGGGATTTTTGGGATGTTCAAATTTTGAATATTTCTTTATAAAAACAACATAAATTGAATATATATAACCATGCATTGAATTTTTTAGTCCATTGCCAACCGAATACTGGTTAGTCCAGATGACTTCTATAAACCCATACCCTTATTTGTACATGTACTTGTCTGCAAAAATGTTAAAAAATTGTTAAACCAGTGTTTTTGCATTAGCTGATCAAATACTGAAACAAAAAGAAAACGATGGAAGTATTGTGAAAGAATGCTTCCAGAATGAAGTCCACAAGTTTAAATTCAGAACAACTGATCAATTTCAGAAGATGTTTGATAAAAATGTCCAGAACAGGGTAAACACGATCATTTTTTTCTTGAAAATTGGAGAAACAACCAGGTGCAAAGTTTTAATCCAATACGATGAAATCTTTTGAAATAAAAAAAAAATGTCTCGTAAAACGTCAGAGTCCAGAAACAGGAAAATAAGGCATAATTTTGCCAAAAATACACAGAAATAGCCAAAACATGATTTGTCATGATGAAGTCGCGTACCTTGTCTCAACTGTGACGGATTGGTGTAAACCTATACTGCTAGGAGACAAATAACATATATTACAAGTGTGGCTGGAGAGGGGCCATGACTTACAGGCAGTCTCAGCCTTATCCGCCTCAGCCTGGGCCATTTCCTTCAGAACATTGTCCACCTCTTCCTCCACGTTCTTCTCTGCACCGCGGTGTGCCATGGCAAACTCGTGGATGGTTTGCCACGTGCTTTTCACGCTCTCCACAATACGCTGCTTCAGGTCAGCCCCTACCCGTGTCAAACTTTCACGAAGTTCTGAAAATGGCAAAAGGAACAGAATACATAAAAGTCCCAGTGAAATGCACTGTTTAAATGCTTTATTGTCAACTTATCATGGAGACACTGCGGAAGACTTTCACTATTAATTTATTTATTTATTTGACTTGTGTTATACGATGGCAGTCAGCATTATGGTGGGAGGAAACTCGCCATAGCCCAGGGGAAACTCACAACCATCTGCAGGTTGCTGGCAAACTTTCCAACATACAGCCAGAGAGGAAGCCAGCATGCGCTGGGCTTGAACTCAAGGCCACCGCATTGGTTGGACCACTGACCTTTGGCAAGTAACTGTGAAACACAGACACTGACCACTTGTGTCCATGTAGAAAGCTGTGTTGGTAGAAGGCAAGTAATCTCCCACGAACATTATGTAAGGCCACACGAAAGATAAAGGCAGGGCTTTAACCCCTTGGCCTCCTTGTTCAAGGATAGAGCTGAACCAACACCTCATGTGTCTGAGCAAATGGAAGACAAGCATTTTAACCACTCAGGCATAATCTGGTAACAAACCAGTACTTGTACATTTTCAGGAATGGCAAACCTTGTTATAAAAGGAAGCTGTCAAATCAAAGATGGATATCACTGTGCCATTTTGAGAAAACAATATACAACAATCCAATCCAAACCAAAACAAGCAGAATATTTAACAGTAACATTCCTTCTGCTAACTCTTGAAAACTAACCAAGGTGGAGTCGCTTTCTGCCCTTGTGATGAGGCATCAGCACTGGTTTAACTGTGGAGGCAGAAGGATTTACCAGTGGCTCCAGTCTGTAGGCCTGGAAAATCAATAAAAAAAAACATTAATTGAGAACTGAAACAAATCCCTGTGAGCATTCAGAATTATTATCAATATCAACAAAGTGTGGCAATATACAGAACTACATAAAATAAGACGACACCATTATGCAAACTGTAACAACTGGAGAGGCACTTTAAAGACTTTTTATTATTATTACCCCTAAATGTACATTACAATAGAACGAAGGACAACCGCTTGGGCATTCTGCCATAATGGAGTAACTACAACAGCACTGAACAGACACTCACCACAGGATCAAACTGTATCACAGGCCATGAAAAAAATAGCAAAACACAAACTTTAATACAATGAAACATGTTAAACCTTAGACATGTCATTTTCTTCCATAACTTTGTTTAGAGGTGCTAAAGGCACTAAACTTTAGAACATTAAAACGTTTAAAAAATAAGGTTTATTAAAGTTGTGACTTTTTTTCTCCAAATCTTTCATGATGTAACCAAACTGAAGAGTAAGCACTGACATGTTTCATATAAAAGATGAACAATTAGAAAGAAACTCAAGATTTGTCCAAATTTAACTACACTAAAGAAGCATATGAAAAAAAAAAGTCTCACTTACAGGATGAAATACATTTAACAATCTTGGGCAAGTTGGCAGTCTAAATTCCTCTCCTATTTCAGCTATGCCTCGTATAGCTAGAAACACTCCGATGGGAGATCCCAAAGCAAAGAACGCTGCCGGCGCAAAAGACAGTTTAGGATATAAGACAAACGGCTGGCCAGTGCCTGCTGTGCCATAGAGATACTCCACTGAGACACTTGAGGTTCGGGAAGTGCTGAAAAAGTGAAAACCCAAAATTTGTATGACTGAATTATTTTTTTTTTTCTTGTGTTAAACCTAATGCTACATGAAATACTTAAGGACAGGGAGACGAACAATTCAAAATGATGCTTTATGTAAGCCAAAACCCTCTCCCACCTCCAGCACTCACATCTAAACTTAAGTTCTTGGAAAATGTGAACAATCTTTTCTGACTGAGGTCTATGGTATTTTGATTGTTGGCAGAGATAGTCAGATTAATTTGAATGAGCTGTAATTGTTGAATGTGTTATATTTATTTCTTCATATGGTGGGAGGGAACTGAGCAGAGCCCAAGTGAATACCATGACCATCCCCAGGTTGCAGACCTTGCCACATACGCCCAGATAGGAAGCCAGCAAGAGCTGGACTTGAGCTGACAGCAATCACATGGGTGAGAGGCATCTGGATCATTATGCCCCTCAAGAATGTTTTACAATCATCTCTTTTTCAAAGAGGTATGTTACCCTTCAATAGAAAATGTCTTTCTACAAAGTACCATTCTGCTCACCTCTCTACTAACTGATCCTCAGAGGACTGTTGCTGGGCAAGTGCCTCCTGTGCTTTTATCCTGGCCTCCTCCTCTTCCTGTCTCTTTCTCTCCTCAGCCAGCTTCCTCTCTGCAACTTCCTTCCACCATGCCTGAAAACAATCGTCTTGTAATTATAGGTCCAGCTGCTAAGTGTTTTGCTCATAAATAAACTTGTTTCGTATGTGAACATGACAGAGCAACAATGTTAGCAGAACAAAAATCCCATTTTAACAAAGTTTTAGGATGCAGCACTATAACCCGTGCTTTGAGCAATGTATTGGTGACTACTAAGCAGTCTAAGGGCATTCAAGTACAAGTAGAGATAATTTTGAGACAAATTTAATACTAATCTATTTCTTTTAGTTTATCAGCTACATAAAATCACCCGTCCATTTGGTTAGGCAAGTAAAGAACATGTAGATTTACTGACTTTTTCACCAACCAGCGGAGAAATCTTATCCCAGAATAATTCCACTCACCTTTTTCTGCTTTTCCTCTTTCAGAATACCTGTGAGCTTTTTCCTGGGGCCCATCGGTAAGCCCAAATCTTTCAGATCTGAATCACTGCACATCAACTATGGATCAAAGCAGACACACCAAATTTCATCTCATTTAATTTGTTCCAATCAAATCTTCTTGATACTAAACTGAATGTTCTAGGTAATAATCACCGAGGAGATTAAATAATATAACATAGGCAACAAGAACAAAGGATCCAATCAGCAAAAAGCATACAGTGTAATTCGTATCTATTTATTAACTTATTTGATTGGTGTTCAATAAGGTACTCAACAATTTTTCACGGCCAAGCTGATGGACAGTAGACACATAGTAATTTTCTGACACATTAAGAATTCGTCAATTTTTAAAAATTTTGATTTACCAATGACTCCATGTCTATTTGTTCATCCTGGAACAGTTGGAGTTTATCCTGTAGAGCCACTTTCTCTAGAAGTTCCTCTATTGTCATCTCAGGTTCTAATGGCTCATCAAACCTCTCAGCTGCCACCTGTACATATCAGCATGATAATGATAACTTTAAATCAAAGACAATCGTTGTTCTCAGCTTATACCAAGATGTACAAATCTGCAGGAAAACTTTCAACAGGGTATAAAACATGGTGTTTCATATTTCCCTTGAACAGTGATTAGATCACCCTTAAAAATATGTTTGTTAGGCATAACCCAACCAAAACTTCAAGAAGGGGCCTACTCAAAAATTTTTATTGGTATTTTGAAAAAGATTTTTTTTTTATTTTTCTCTCCATGTTAATTTCTTTAAAATCCCTGTTTTTCAAGAGCCAAGAAAAGAAAAAAAGAATTCACTCCTGATCAACCTTATTATTTCGTATAAGGTCGAGGTACGCCCAACAGATAATTTTTTAAGGATGGCTTCACATGTTTTCAAAGAATCATCAGAAACAGTTACAAACATACTTTTCAGATAAGACATGTGTCTGTCATATATTATACATGTGCAGCTAAATACATGTAGTGTAAATACCATCTATTACTTATCTTACACAGGAGTTGACCTATGAACTTCATTATTAAAGTCTTGAGCTCCCCTTAAAGTGAAAGACAGCTCATGTTCTAAGTTAATTTTGCCAAAAATTTTGGAAAATACCATGTTTATCTCAGTAAAGTATCTTTTCTAACAGCCACTAAGACAGTGAGAACTGACATTTGACTGAGCTCCATTGACTACCATAAAAAGCAGCCATTCTCTCTGTATTATGCTGTTTGGGTTGTGGTTGAAACTTTATACATATAAATTCATAACATGAAATAACCAAGAAATCTTACTCTCACCAAAACACAATGGTCTTGAAATAATTTGCAGTGCTGTTCACACCTCTACTAGTTATAATTAAAACGTATAACGCTAACAGAATGTCCTGTCCCTATGCCATTACATGTAATGTTGAACTTGGGAAGATTTATGTCACAGCTTATAAACAGCTGATATCTTGTAGCTCTCCGACTGGTCAGTCTCTCATAAGCTTAACAGCATGGGCGACTTCAAATTCCCAGTCGGCAGCACAATACTCTACACTTCAAATGAAAATAATTCAGCAACAAATTAATACAATTTCAAACAGGTTTTTGTATTCAAAAGAGAATTTTGTGATCTTTTTAATGAACAGTATCTCAATCATGAGCTGTCTTTTACTTTAAAGTGAAGAAAAAGCTATCCAAAATCTGGAATTGGCCAGAGTAAAACCATAAAAGTATGAGCTGTGGTAAAAGGCAAGCAACAAGTCTGACCTCTGGGGTAGACTCTGTTTGCTGTAGATCCTGAGGGGGGTCAGAGGGCTCTGGTAATATCGTAGCATTGGGGTCCTTCTGATGTTGAAGCAGGTCAAACAAGATACAAGAGCCTGAAACACAAAGTTATAGTTTGTGGAAACCAATGGCCAACTCTTAAATGAATGACTGCTTGTTAATGTATGTACAGAAGAAACAGGACAAGCGCAACTTGTTAATTTAGCTTACTAGATTCACCGTATCAAGACAGTTCTTCAGAGCTTTTTTATTTCATCATATCTTGCGACAGCTATATACACAGTAAATCTGTCTGCTGCCAAAATAATTCAGTCTTGAGTGTCATCTTCACGCACAGTAGAAGTGGAAGGATAAAGTGTACAGTAAAACTGCATCTATACAGTATATAATATATACTATATATAAAGATATCATCTACAGTATATAATTTTACCACGCACAAATACGATTTTACACTTTATTCTTCCTATATATCTTCCTATAAAAATGTCATGTGAATACAGCCTCTCACTCCTGGCAAGCTTGAAATGCAGCAAACTTATGACAACTAAATTCTAGCGACACTGTATTTTCCTTAGCTCCTCACTACCATTTACAAAGAGCACATAATTCACCAGAATGTGGATGCCCAAAATACACCATGTCTTTGGTTACACATATATATATATATTCATGTACATGAAAACAACATCTTAAAACCCCGATGGGTGAAACTTTGCAAATATTGTCATGAAAATTTAAAAATCACTATTTTAGGTCAAAAGAAAGACATAAATGTTTGCAAAAAATTTCATGGAAATCCTTGCAGTAGAGGCATCAAATGTGTAAACCATTCAGTACCACAACAAGGGTAACTTATAAATACTGATGTGAATGCCATGAAAGTTATGCATGCACCAGTTTAAATCATGTGGAAGACAAACACAAATTGGAAAAGAACTTTAGGACGGGTTGCCTGGCCAAAATCATGTCTGAATGGAAGCAGGCAGACGAACAGACAGACACAGTGATTCCAGAATACACCTCAATTCCATCAGATAACTGGTGTCATATAGTAATCAAGAAAAAGTGGTAATTTTGGAGCAGAAATCAAGTAAACAATGAATACTTGAAGGGTAATTTCAAGGATCTACAAGAAAGAAAAAATTATATTAATTTAGTTTAACGATTTGTATGTTCTCAACACCAGCCTGTTCTTTTCAGACAATTATCCTAACTCACAACAGTGTCATCATGCATTTACCAAATTTCATGTACTTACCCAGACTGTGGCCAGACACTGACACAGTTCCCTTGAAGGTTGGGTTCCTCTGCCGAAAAAGTAGCAAAAGACGATTCATCTCCTTGCCAACAGTATCAGCAATCGTCTGAAAACAGAACATATACATAACAGAATTAAAATGAGTCACTCTTAAGAATACTCTAAAACAGGAGAGCATTCCTGTTTTTCCATCCTGATTCCAGGCAGAACATATGGTTAAAGCCACCAATAGCGTGATAACTGACAGAAACAAAGGAGAACCTTTCCTGCTAATGCTAATTCCCCTCAAAGCTGTGTAGTCTATTGTTCAGTCCTGCACTGATGATGACGTTTAGTGGCCAAACTGATGATGTATTACTTGTGCAGTGCAAGAAAACAATAGTCAAGTTGGCTTGGGACCAAAACGCAATCGCCGAGGAAAAGGTACCCCATTCTCCCAATGTTACTTCATTAGAGAATACCACAGTAACTTAAGTTTAGCCCAAATTGACAGGTTTTCTGAGTATTGGATTAGGGATGATTGAGTCTAATAATTTTCAGTTATTGCATGTAACAAGACTGACCAATGAGAAACCTTCACATCTCAAAGTCAACTTGAAGAGTACATTAAGATTAGTCTGAGAGAGAATTCCCAGCCCACCCCCACCTCGACGCATACATAAAACAGAACCTTCCAAATTTGCACCTGTACAGTCCCAAGCTGTTGTGACAGGTTGACAGCGATTACCTACCTGGCAGTATGTGGGACTAGTGTAGAACAGTATGTCCAATAAAGTGTCATTCACAAAATGTCTTAATTTGGCTGTACTTGGAAGGGTGATAGCCTTCAGTCTTCTGCAGAGAATCACACACTCAGAAACATGATTAACACATAAAAATGATGAGATAAAAGTCACTGTAAAATATCCTACCACCCAAGTGTCCCAAAAGACAAAGTATGCTAAAAGAGATTAAACCTCAGATTTTTGGCAAACACCTATCATCTTGAACCCAATAAATCATTTGCTACGAAATTTTTGCCCAAATAATTACCTCTCACAAAATACCAGCCTTTTTCAGTAATATATGTTGTAACATTTACAATGTGGATCACTTTATATCTCTGTCAAACTTCAGAATCAGTTTAAGACTATAAATAGTACTCCTACAAGCCTGATATTTTCTGGAAGGCAAGGATTTGGACCATTCTTGGTATAAACACGTAGAGACAATGGATCTGCTTAATAGGCATGGATTTTTCACCAAAAATCCCTAGTATAGTCCCTTAAACACATTGATTATATGGGAATAGTATCATAGGTATTCAAAGAGTGAAACAATTTTCAACATAATAAATTCATCTATATTGTGGTTGTAGATATACAAAAAACTTGTAAAAAAAACTTTCAACTGATATACGCTGATAGTTTAATTGTTGTTGCAATCCTGCAGTGAATATTGTCAATTTTTCTTAAATCGATCTTCATTACCCAGGTATTTCAGTCTGCAGGTGTGTAAATTCTTGTTTATAACAATGAGAGTGTAAACATACTGGTCCACTCCTGTGGCGTCACCATGGAGAGCTTTGTGCCAATGAACAGGTAAGAACTCCACCCGACCAATCCGGCCCTCATTCATGTACTGAGCAAAGTGAGTGGTGAGTAGTGTGAGAGACAGCGCTCGGAAATCATCAACTGAAACAACACAATAGATGATGTTAGACAAAACCTGAACAGACGAAAAACTGAAAAATGCAGACAGGATTATGACAAAAAAAGGTAAAGAAATCTATTCTGGTCTGGTGAGACCATATATTTGAAAAATTGGCTAAATTTGAAGCTACAGTATCTATATGTCAATGAAACAGGTACTAAAGTGGTATATGGTAATCTTATTTCTGTAAACCCTGAGACTCAGACAGATACAGATGCACTTTCACTCCAGCAAAAGCATATACATATATATATAAGGCTAAAAAGAAACTGCAAAATGTAAGTGAATCATCTGCTATCAGCTCTTTACAGATTCACAAATCGTAGTTCACACAGTAATAAGCAAGGGTTAAGAAAAATTTCAACAACTAACATGAACTACCCTAATCCTTCAATCCTTTCACGACTGAATTAATAATTTTCAATGTGATTTTTGCACCTTTTCAACTTGATTTTGGGAAGCAATGGTTAGGTTGGCAAATAGACCAGTTTGGAATAACAACATAGTCTACAACGCCATCCGATTTTGCATGGGACTGACTTCAAGTCATGATGACAAATTATGATGCACTCTGCAATCATGATTTCACATTTGATAGGACCATTCTTTACATAGGAAGTTGTGGTGACAACCAGAAAAAAATAAATACTGGCCACTGTTGCGATTTATTGCCATACAATGCACAGAAATTCTATGAGTGTCAGAGCTATGCCTAGGGTCTATTTCAGGTCTTCCCTAAAAGCATAATTTTATCCTTTTAAAAGAATCCAGTTGTCAGAATATACTTGAGAATAACATGCAAACGTGCCAACAGGTTGGAGAAGTATCCTTTCCTCTCTTCTTGAAACACTGACAACTCCTAACTGCTGGCTTGGTGTACCTACCACATTCCACAATACTCCTGAATCTCATATCACAGCCAGGGCCTATACCATGTACCACGAACACGAGGTGATCTATAGTGGGAGGCTCACCTGTATCAAGGCAAACACACATGCATACAATTAGTCACACTAAGTTTTTTTTAGATCTGATTCAATGTTTTTCTTGGCAAACAACACTTTCTTAGTTGGTAAATTTGAATGAAGTCACCCATTTTATTTATTAATTTGATTGGTGTTTTATGTGGTGCTCAAGAATATTTCACCTATATGACGGCAGCCAGCAACATAGGGGGATGGAGGCCCACGGTCATCCACAGGGTGCTGGCAAAATGTCGAACATACAGCCAGAGAGTAAGCCAGCGTGAGTTGGGCTTGAACTCACATCAGCAACATTGGTAAAAGGCGCCAGGATCATTACAATGCACTAGCTGGCTAACCCCTTTAACCCTGCAGAGGGCCCCCACCCATTTTAAATACACTAATTTAATTTCTCTGACAGTTGATTAACAAGCCAATAGAAATAAGTTGGTATAATTATTTGTTGTATGAAAGGTCAGATCAACAATTAGTTAAAACCATATATATTTCACAGCCGCACGTTTTTCCGGGACACTGAATAATGAATACTGGCCACAGATTGTTCTGGGACACTGAATGAATACTGAAGTAGCTTTCAGAAGGTCCTGTACAGCGTACCATCCTGTATTGTGGCAAAATCGTCCACACCTCTCTTCACAACGCGAGGTCTCATCTGGTCTCCCTAAAAGCAAGCAGAAGACAGTTCAGACTAGGTGACCATGCACAACCATCACATGAAGAGTAAAGGTTACAGGACATCTACCCGTCTAGTCAGTATATGGGTGATGCTGTGCTTGCCTCTTACATTATGAAGCATCTGCTAGTGCATGTATAAAGTGTTTAATGCACCTAGTGCCGTGCAACTGTCACATATTGATAACTGATGTCAGCATGCAAAACAGGCACTGTTTATCTCGTTTAATGTAATACAAACAATAAAAAAGTTTTTTAATCATAAAAAAAAGAAGCGCATTTTAAGATGTCAATTTATCTAAAAAGCAGACAATGGGAAAAAAAATTATGAGAACTAAATTTTGGCCAAAAATCTTTACAGCATGCGAAAGGGTGCTTTTCCTTTTTGTTAATGTGAATTAAATGTGATTCTAAAAAGTCAAGCAAGCCAAAGTAAGGCATATTTAGGAATATAAGGTACAAGCAGGTATAGTTGCAGAAGATTGGTTTTTGGTGGCTAAGCCTCTGGGAAAGCTCATTGTAAAACACTTATAACATAACTAAGACATTAATATAGAGTTACAACCTTCAGAGTTACAAAAGAAATATATTATTCTTTAAATTAAGACTTGATGGTCAAACTGTTTCTTTAATAAAAGTTAAATGAATTTTATCCACATAGATGTTTCCATAAACATACACAGTTAATTATCTAGAACATTCTAAATAAACAAGCAATATAAACTAATAAAACATTTTAACAGTCAGGTATTCATAACTTATTTTAACTTTTTTGGCAAAGTATTCAACTTATTTGTTTTTCCAAAGCAACATGCAAAA
This sequence comes from Acanthopleura granulata, assembly GCA_016165875.1. Lineage (NCBI taxonomy): Eukaryota > Metazoa > Mollusca > Polyplacophora > Chitonida > Chitonidae > Acanthopleura > Acanthopleura granulata. The sequence goes on along the minus strand of JABBOT010000001.1, from coordinate 15,846,379 downwards.
GCATTTAAAGCATTGGCCAACACCGAAGGTAATTACATCAGCACTACAACAGAGATCATATACCAGTAATGACAAATTCTTTACGAAATTTGAATCGCTTTAAAGGAAATTAATGAATTTGCTTTTAGATGTACTGTTTTACAGTACTTCTTAAATGCAACGCATCTAATCACATCTCAGTATGAATAAATTTAAAATATTTGCACTCTCATTTTCCTTAGCAGGCAAAAGTACCTAAACACCGAAAAAATTTATTTAACAAGAATGAAAATAACTGAAAAAGATTCCAACTGATGGGAACAACATAACTGATACAGATCAGAGCCATTGCACAATACCAGCGCCACAGTGTAGCAAAGGCTTCACTCACCGGCAAAGTGTACACACTCTGAGTGAAAATAAATAGAGTAAAGATAAGACATCGGGGAGAAAATTTGGGAAGAGTAAATATATAAAAGCGGCCAGAGATAGGGGAGAGGATATACATGTACTGTAATCTCTTCAACCTTTTCTGGGCATTGTTATGGGTAGAGTGATAAAATTATACCCTTTTGGAAGCCCTGAAATTGCCCATGGCACTGTAGTTTTGTCTCCAAAACCGCATAAAAAAAGTTCATAAATCAAACTGAAAGGTGCTCTATTATGTGAGAAAAGGCTGAGGAATTAGGGTACAGCTATATCGTAAGCTGGCCAAACTTTACAGCAGGAGTTTTCCCCTATCTTATGCACATTCCAAACGTACAGAACCAGTTTCAATATACATTGCATACATTTGCATGACATTTGACATTCCTGCTTTTGACACGAAATTTATACTGCAGAGAGTAAAGGCTACATGGAAGTATTCTTACCTTTATATTCATCTAGCACATTACAGAAACATTATGTTAGGTAAATACAATGTAGTCAATTAGTTTGGAATTGTACCAATTTTAATTTGAGCACTTAATCTTGAAAACCAAGAACATTGAAAACAATACAGGTCCAACCAGAAATAGGCAATCCTCATGGACACAAGTTACATCTATTACACTGTATGTTTACAGGCTAAGAAAATAACTCTCTGATGAAAAGGGCATACTATGGAAGAGAATTCTGGCATGTAAACCACACACCCAATTTAATCATAAGCCCATGAACCAAACTACTCTCAATTAATACATACTGTTTCCGCATGAAACTGCGTTGGAATGAATTTATTAGTTCAGCGTGTGACCGCGCATGAAACGCCAAGCTTATAGGCAGTAGCATCCTGTGCAAAATAACACTCACATTTACCTGAACATTGCCCCACTCATCAGGCTGTGAAGACGGTTGGAAGTGCACTATCACATTGGGGTTGTGCATCACAATCGTCTCTCCATCTGGGAACTCCAGCCTCTTATGCCACACGTTGTTCATGACCGCGTTTTTATACTCCTCCTGGACAGAACATACCACAAAAACTGTCATCATAATGACCTAATGCAGCATCATCAGACCGACCGACTACAGTATGGCTACGAGCGCTGACCCAACGCAGCATCGACACAATGACAAAGACAGCATCATCAGACCGACCGACTACAGTATGGCTACGAGCGCTGACCCAACGCAGCATCGACACAATGACAAAGACAGCATCATCAGACCGACCGACTACAGTATGGCTACGAGCGCTGACCCAACGCAGCATCGACACAATGACAAAGACAGCATCATCAGCCTAAGTACCAGGTTTATGGGTTCAAGAAACTGGAGTGCCCAGAGTAGCCAGCTTAACTACCACCTTCCACCAGCTTAACTACCACCTCCACTCTCTGAGCCGCAAAAGCGGTATTCAGTCATGCAACCTCATCTGTCAAGGGTGTGGCATTTGCAGTGAATTAGTATTTCAAATAAATGTATCTAAGCAAGAGAGGGTCCACCTCAAATTATGGATGGACAGTTTGTAAATACAAAACAACTATGTTTGGTGATGTTTGTGCTGCTCAGTGATACATTTACATGACAGGTTTCTTACCATTCTACACAACAAATTTTCATTTATACGAAGGTGGTCTGTTTTGTATATGCCCGTGGAAGACACCAGTTTTTTGCTCTTGGATATACATCTGAACAGATTACTCTAATTTATCTCTAATTTTTGGGAAAGATATTAGTACTGATGAATGCAAAATATTATATTTCTCTCCCAGTTTTTTGGGACATGTTCTTCGACAGATGGACTAACCATGCAACAAAACAGTAACTTTGTGTTCTTATTCTAATTACATGTATATTGTTATTGGCTAAAAAGGGCAGAGACAATGTCCCAAAAGTTAGAAGAATCAGATTATTCCTCCTTTACTACTGTGGGTGGACTTTTCAGAAATTCACCTCCAGTTTCCCTGCAAACTCTTCTGAATAGGGCACATATTTGCTGTCCCCCTCTCTCTTGTAGAACCAGGAACATCGCCTCACAGCTGTTGGCAGCTCCTCCCAGTATATAGCCATTCTCTGACGGGTGGCCAGGTTAACATCGTAACGACCACCATCAGTGGCCACCATATTGTCATGTTCTAAAGACAGAAACAACAGAAAGTTCAACCTGGTTTTCTCCACTTAAAATGAAAACTACAGAAATCCAAAGTAGAACAATTTAAAGAAAACCAGGGGATGCTTAATTAAGTTCCTTGTTATATATTTTATCCTCGTATTCCAAGCTGTCATTTCCCTTGAAATGAGCACAAAAGAAATGATAGAGATATAATGGTAAAATTACAAAAATGTTCATGATAGAGTAAAGTTTGAACTGGACGAATCTAGAAGATGTGTTCCACTTACTCAATGATGTGAGTGGAAGTTGCACACAAATCTGACATCTGCCTCTATCTTTGTAACACTACAATATATGCGCAAATGACCTGAAATCAGGGCAAAACTTAAGGTCACTGTGCATACTTACTGTACATACTGCAGTCACCCTAATTTTTTTTGAGTACTCACCGGACTGAAAGGCTTCTTCCAGACGTATAGAGTCCATTAGGGTAAAAGGAAACCAAACTTCCTTGCTCTCCACTTGTTTGCTGTAACACCAGTGATGCTGGACTGGGCGGTACATGCCGGTACCCGTGGCAGAGTCTCTGCCTGGGGGCAGCTGAGTGCCCAGTGGGGGAGGGGGCTGCTGCGGGGCCGAGGCAACAAATGAACCTGGGGTCACGGACGTGGGTGGCACTACAGCTGTGGGTGGCCCCATGGCTGACGGAGGGCCCATCTGAGGCTGGAAGTACTGGCCGGGTCCTGGGGGTGACTGGAAACTTTGCTGTGTACCCGCATAAGTGCCAGGTGGAGGTTGAGCGTACCTCAGTTTCTGGCCTTGCTGACGATACATATTTGTTCCAGATCCTAACAGAAACAAGTAAGTATAAATTAACATTTTGTTATTTCACTTGTGTTTCACATCGTACTCAAGAATATTTCAGTTACATGACGGCAACCAGCGTTATGGAAGGAGGAAACCATGCAGAGCCTGGGGGAAACCCACAACAACCCACAGGTTGTTGGCAGACCTTCGTAAACATGAACTGGAGAGGAAGACATCTCATGTAAGTTCACATGCATTTAAAATTTTTCCTTTTCCGTATTAAACACACTTCATTAAGTTAACAAAGAATTTTTCACTTTTACGATGGCAGTCAGTTTCACGGGTGAAGGAGCTGGAGTGCTCAGATTAACCCATCGATCGATAACTGACAAGTTCCAGACCACTTTCCCACACGATGTACAGATATCCACACCGTACTGGTTAAAGACAAGTGATCTTCAACGAACGTCAGACTACATGAGTGTCCACATGAGCATTGTTGATAGCTTCTTGTCAACGAGGCCCCACAAGCAGGCTTTAAATGAATATGTGATGTAAACAGTGAGTACCTGTAGTTGGGGGACCAGGCACACTAGGAGGACAACCTGACAGATGAAAACAAACAGGCTATGAGAAACATGTAGACACGTATGATTACATTTTAAAGATTTACTGCAAAGTTTGCCTAAAGTATTTGTAAGGAATTCAACAAGTGATGAAATACTGAGTTTGGAAAAAGGTTTGTTGTCTTTGATCCACAAAAACAAAACACAACGTTATGTGTAAAACACCAAAAGATGGTTAATAACTTTGCAGTTCGAACATAATTCTGGACTTAACTGAAGCCAGAAGTGAAAAAATTTTTTAGGTCATGGACTGTGTAACTATATTAAATCAATCTGCTTGAGTTCCCACAACTGCTATTTCCATGTAAATGCAATGTCTGAAGTTGATGAACATGAGTCTATCATCATCTATTCACTACTCTGCATACATGCACATGTATGTCTGTTTTCACGGCTTTAAGACCGAACTAATCAAGCTGTACTACAACAAACAAGTGACTTGAATGAAAATGCAATGGTTTACAAATAAAGGCTTTAGTTTTCATACAACCTCTCTTGTTTCACAGATTTAAAGGCTCTCAGAGAATATTATTTGGATTTGCATTTTAAAAAATTTCATCAGCAACGGTCACGATGCCCCCTCTGATGTTGGAATCAGGAACTTCAATTCTGTTTTCAAGATATGGGAATAGGCCAGTTCGGGATAACAACCAGGAAGTATGACGTTCGATTTTGGCTGGCACAAACGTCACTTCATTGTTGCCTTGCGCTGTGATGCAGGTCTCGCCGGTTACGTCACAGGGGACAGAACCGTTATTTTGATACAAAGTTGCCTCAACCATGGTAGAAAAAGTAACACTGGCTATTGTTGTCATCTTTTGCCATACAACATAAGGCACTGCGCATCTCACAGAGCTTATGCCAAAAGGGTCCTTGATATCATGCTAATCAAAGTACAACTTTTACAGGCAAATAAATATTATAACATCTTAATTTTGAACGAATGATTTTGGTTTCATGACATGTATCTTACCTATTATTTTTGGTGCTGAAACATATTTTTCCAGTAGTATATCACCTTGCCTGCCAAACAAACCTAAGGCTAACAGAACTCTCAGAATCAGGCAACATGTGTACATTAGTCAAGGTTATATTTTAAGATCATTTGCTATTCATACTAAGTAACTTCACCTGGTCCTGTGACAGCTATTTGTGCTGATCCAGAGGGTGGCTGCTCAGAGAAGGATTGATTAGATACTGCTGTTGGGTGTTTGAACAGGTCTGCAGACTGCCCCACCTGAGCAAAGGGATCATTACCAGCTGACTGCTGCTGGAAATAATTATAGGTTGAGGGTTGACCTGTTGACTGTTGCATAGGAGGAGACTGACCCAGGAAACTATCAACTTCTCCTTCATCTTCTGTGAAAGAAATATAAAATGATATGTACCCATAATATCATTACAGATGCTTCCACTGAAGGGGAGAACAAAAATTATGGAATTCTCTGTTGTTTAAAGTTAGCACAGCTCTGGGATTATCTAATAATCTCCATTCACCATCTGCTGTCAGCCAAGCAGCTTGTAAATATTTGCATGTGTTCATCATACCTATACAACTTGACTTACATCTCAGAATGGTAAACATCCTTTCAGTTTGATCAATTAAATGCTCTAGTGTGCAAGTACATATAGACAAAGAGTGAGGTGACTCTTATTCAAGCTGTTAAGCTGCAAGAGAATTTAGGTGAATTTTGTAGCACTATTTACTGTTGTTCATGTAAATCAAATCTTTGATACCTTAAATCTTAAATGTCAAAGTTGTGTAGTTTTCCATTACAGAAGTCTTTTTATAAATTCGTCCTAGCAGAATGACTGTTGGTGACAGCAACCATGAGCTGTTCATAAAATAAGCAATTTTTGAAGTCTACCATCCTGCATTACAGTCGTCTTACATGGATAATCCAGGCTACATGTTTGTTACATATAGGACTCACATATATGCTGAAAGTTTGGGTTGGTTCACATCTTAGGCATACACGTCACTTGGAAAAATCCAGTGTGTTTTCAGTAACAGAGATTGACATAGCATCTGTGTTCACATTATTGGTGTCCTTTGAAGTTTTTGAGACTTTCTTACCACAGCTAGCTGGTCGCCTACATACGCCTACCATTGCACTCAGGACTGGTTCCATAGAAGTTCACAGTGAAAATTTCACTACAATTAACAGTTGGAACCCTACCTTATATTTGGTATGAGCAGATAGCTGGAGTCAACCAGTTTGTAAATATGCCAAAGCCGACACCGGTAAACCATCTTCCAACAGTAATACAGCCATTTAAACTTTTGTACCGCAACTTCTGAATCAACATTCACCATGTCTTGAATTCAAACTTCTGCCTGGCACGACTTTTGAATCAACGTTCACCATGTCTTGAATTCAAACTTCTGCCTGGCACGACTTTTGAATCAACATTCACCATGTCTGGAATTCAAACTTCTGCCTGGCACGACTTTTGAATCAATATTCACCATGTCTTGAATTCAAACTTCTGCCTGGCACAACTTCTGAATCAACATTCACCATGTCTTGAATTCAAACTTCTGTCTGGCGATGGGGTGTGAAAATTTTATCCCATCCTACACACTCATGCTCTGTGTACAGAATGTATGGGATGGGATACAATTTTTGCAATGATAGGTGTACCTGGCTCATGTCAACTGCTTGTTTAGCCTATACGATCAACATTTGGTAGGAACTGGCTGTACTGTTCGCTGCCTCTACATTTATACAGAAGGGACCTGCAGTCCGAAATGCTTAAACTTTGTTTGCCTTTAAGATTCACCATTTACTGAGAAAATGGTAGGTAGTAAACAGTGGGTAGGATAGCTCATCTAATTCCCAAACACGTTCACAACAGAAGGAATGGGGTGGAAAGGGCCATCTGTCAGACGGCATATGTGTAGTTTAAAGGGGCCCTCCAGTACAAGACTCGGCCAACGTCATTTATTTCACGACAGGTCGCCGGCATGAATGAAGTCGCAGATATCTGTGAACAGTTTACCTGGTTCAAAGAGCGATGCCTCCGATTGTACAACCGGCATCAAAACATTTGGAGCTGATGCATTTAGAGTGAGGCCTCCACTTGCTGGCATCAGCAGCAACGGAGGAGGCGTCTGATCTTTCTTTCCCCTGTCTGACATGTTCACTTCTCCACGTCGAGTGTTGTACCGGAAGTAGCGTCATGGGGAGCCACCAACATTTTATTGAAGAGATTTTCAAGCACTCCATAATCTATTGACAGTCAGATAAAATTTGTTGTGATTTTCTATAAACTATTTTGAAAAACTTTCCTGTGTTACAAATATCGACTGCTAAAATGTAAGTCTCGTTGGCGCGAGAGCACACTTCCCGCCAAATGTTAAGTCCACGTGAGGTTAATGTGGTTGTTGACAGTCAAAGAAGAGTGTGAGCCTTGTCTCAGAGTTTATCGGAAAAATGCCTGGATTAGAAGATTGGCTGAACAACCCGTTGGATATTATCCAAAATTTATATGGTAATGTCATGTACGGAAACTGCCGTATTTCCTTTAGTTTTGTAAATCTAGCTATGGTTTTAATATTTTATAAGGCCTTCATAGATGTACAGTCCGTGTTCAAGGTGCCACTTGCATTCATCGGCAGAGATCTACTATTTGTAAACTAATGCAGGGTAACTTCTAAACATTTGTGGCAATGTTTCATTATTTGACGATCTGACATATAGTGCCTATGTACATGACCAACAACCGTAAGATCGTCAGATATCTAGTACTGATTAATATGACTACTCGCACTTGATACAGTCTTATCGCCATGTACAGGTATTCCCAGGTGGCTATTTCGCTTCTAAACTTAGCACAACTAACTGGTCAGCTGCATACGTTACCGTAGCGCCCAGCACTAGTCCCATAGCATTCCACGGTGAAAATTTCACTACAAATAACAGCTGGAACCCTACCTTACATTTGGTACGAGTGGATTCCTTGAGTCAAAGTCAGTTGAGTCAATTTTTGTAATAATTGCAAAACTGGCTCCAGTAAACCGTCTTTCAACAGTAATTCAGCCAGTTAAATTTTTGAACTGGGCTTTGTGAGCCAACATCTGCCATGTCTTAAATTCAAACTTCTCAGAGGCAGTGGGCCATGAAAATTTTATCCTCATTGTACAGAGTGTGTAGGGTGGCATAAAATTTACTAAGTGGAATTTATTTGGGGTGTTGTGTGTGCAACAGAGCAGAGAGGTAAGAGCCACAGTTGACACAGCAAACATCCTTCAGAAAAGACTTACCTGAAAGTGCGTAAGCTTTCCCATTGGTTGCTGCAGTGGCTATGATACAATCAGCCCAGTACATAGGAGTGACATACCCACCTGGGACTAATTGCCATGGCTTCCCTGGCTTTTCGACAAATTCCTACAAACTGTGAACAACAATAGTGTATGCCCAGGATATCACCCAAACCATTATAAAGTGGTTTGCTAGAGTGAAGCCAAATATATGAGGAAGCAGCCCCCATCAATCTTTTCTTCAGTCATGTGGAAACGTCAATCTGATGAAGAGCCTAATTTGTGATTAGATTCAAGATTGCACCCCACGCTGGTTATCCAAAACACTGCCTAGTTCATGAAGGCTGTGTATCTGTAGTGACTTGCCATATTAGACTGGTGCCGTTAAAGGTGCTGGCTCTTCCCTCAAAAATCAGGCTGAGCCCACCAGTCAAGTCCCACAGTTTAATCCTATAATGTCTCTTTGAGATACATCTGGTGTGCAAACATTCCTCAACATATCTGCTCTGCCTACCTGGGAGTTGTTGTCATAACTTGTGGCTTAAGTAGTTTGGCAGTCTAAAAGTCTTGGCAAGGTGCAAAAGTTTGATGTCCATCCTTTAGTGGAAAAGTTGGAAGTCTAGCTGGTTTGAGAACACAGCATGATTGGCTCTGTGGAGGTACATCATGGGCAACAGATTTTCTGCAAATTTAGCGATATGACGAAACTTTTGGATTATGCAGCACCTCATGGGATGAGTTATGGCATGTATCGTGTAAGTCATATCTTGGAAGAAATCGTACTTGGCTAAGGTTACATACCTCAACAGTGCTGAACTGAGAACTGGGACATGGACTTGGTGCGGTGAAATATTTAGGTATTTGTTTGATTTGTAATCAGGAACATTTCACTTATATATCGACGGCCAGCAATATGGTGGGAGGAAACCAGACGGAGCCTGTTGGTGGGGGGAAGGAGAGCAGAGCCTTCTTGGGTTGGCAGGGGTGGAACTAACAGTCATGCGTGGGTTGCTGCAAGACCTTCCCTCGTAGAGGGTAGTATATTGGGTGGAGGCAGAGGTGGGAAGGCTTCACCAGATACATGTAGGAGATTAATTTGTGAGGTAGGACTTCCAAGCTGGAAAAAAATACACTGAAGCTGTGTAGAGTTTGTATGGTATGTGCCTTTCAAAGCAGACTATGGGTTGGGACAATGTCAAGGTCTAAGATCTAGTCTGTGTTCTTGCAAAATGACAGTAGGCACCAAGTTCGTTCTGCTGCATATTGTCTGTTGTGGATATAAGTCGAATCGGCATTTGAGCTGTCACATGAGATTAATGCTGTTTGGGTGAGACATGGGTGGGTGCTCTTGCAAACTAATGCAAAATAACACTAAAAAGACGTGATTTCAGGTAGTCGCTGTACCTGAGAATGTTGTTGTTGGGCTCAACGGCAACAATCCGATGCAGGGCATTTTGGTGTAACTTAAGTTCAGAGAGCAATCTCTCTTAGCCTACAGTGGAAACTCTGTTGACCTATGTTTTGTGTGAGCAAAGTTCAGTAAAATAATGAAGAAAAATGGAAAAGGGGTCGCAGAATTGTATCTGACAGATGTGTATTCTGTAGCAACTACCGGAAATCATGTCTTTTTTGTGTTATTTGGCGTTAGTTTGCAAGAGCCCCCACTCATGTCTCATCCAAATTTGCAAGAACCCACACTCATGTTTCATCCAAATAGCGGTAATTTCGCGAGACGGCTCCAGTATCGATGGGGCTTATTCTTGATGTGAGGATGTTTGTGTGTGTCAGAATTCAACATTCATTTACTGATATTAGTTATCTCTCATCAGTGTGTTCAGCTGGTTATAATAATAATAAATTTATTATGTACCCTTTACATGTCACATGCTCTTTCACACTTACAAACCGACTGAAAGAGTCTCTTTCTCAGGCCATCAAACTTGGCAGCTCTAAAACATATGCACCAGTATGGATGTGTAACACTAATCAGACATCACAGGATTTAGAACATCCACAGTTCAGAAGTTTGAGTCACCCATTGGAACACCCACAACATAGCATTCCTTTAGTAGTTGATATATTCTCAAGTATAGTAGTAGCAGTTCTTTACTTCTGCCTTCTCCTCAAGTTCTGTAAATAACCAATAATTTTGTTTTTCAGAAAAAACATGGCTATCAGTATTCTCAGTTCTTGAATTTTGGCTTCTCTTCAAGTTCTATAAGTAACCAGTTTTTTGGCTTTTCAGAGAGACATGGCAACCAATATTCTCAGTATGTCAAGGACTATTTCACTGAGAGACTGAAATCTGACAAAGCCGTATCTTGGGTAAGTATATGTCTGTCTGTCCTGCAATTTAAACACTACATTTTGAGTGTTATGACTTCAACTGTTATCTTCAGTATTAGCACTCAGCAATAAATCTTTAGCCACCTTGTTGTAGGGTATGCAAAAATGAATCAGTCTGCAAAAGAGGTCATTTACATATGGAAAAAAGCAGTGTTGCCATTTTAATTGTCTTGGCATCAAGCTTTGGATGAGAGTAGGTAAGCGGTATGTGTCACATGGATGCTAGAAAGATGCCCTAACATGTGATTCTTTTTAAATACCAATACAGAGAGTGAAGTGAGCAAGAAATAAATCCTTGTGAAACATTGAAAATGGAGCAGTTTACAAAACAAAAGTATTAATGTGAAACACCTATGATTTCATGCAATTTTTCACCAGCTAGTCATCCAAATTATTTGCAATTTTATGTGGTAAACAGTAATTCAAATTTAACTTGATGATTTTTCTTTAACTAATCGCCGTTCTTTACTGCAGTGAGTACAGCAGAAGATAGTGAGAAACCAATGTAAATTATTGATAATTTACATTTTGTTCTTCCATCTTTAATAATTACAGCATTTCATTCAAATCACGTCAGAATTAGATTGATTGTGTTTTCTGGTGATCTGCCATGTTAGATAATTCTGATGACACAATTGCTCTATGTTCCTATGTGTACATGCATTGCTCTGTTTCAGGTACCTAGCCTGAACGACAGCCCCCTCCATGAGCTGAGAGCCAACAGTGTGGTCCGATTCAGATGTATGGTGCAGGACATGTTTGACCCGGAGTTTTATTTGGGCGTGTATGAAGTGGCAGACCTGGAATCCGGGCAAACCAGGCTAAAGTCTGGTAAATACAGAGACATTGCTCAATGTGGGGTAAGTCTGGCATCTGCTGTTGCTAATCTCTGATGTTAGCTTGTTACAAGTACTGATACAGACAATTCATGAATAAAGTATATCACATGCAGTTGCTTACAATGACAAATGGTACACTAATAAGCTGTACCATATGGCCTATGTTTTTGTTTTTTTATGGGTCTTTTGGTGAGAATTGCCAGAGGCTCATTATAGATGCATGAAAAAATGTGGAGAAATTTCTGAAAGTTGTTTCACCGAAGCACTCAGTGTCAGTGTGTTTAACGAAATAGACCATGTGTTATGGTCAAATATTAGCTTTCTTTCGTGATGTTTTCTTCATTGTTTTGTTGAGATTTATATGCAATGATTATGCATTGAATTAAAACTTTTAATTATGTGCTTTCATCTATTATCCTTTTAGTTTTGTTTCCCCAAAGGTTATCTAATGCGCTTGCGCTATTTTGAGGAGGGTAATAGTAAATGTCACATACAGGTTAGTACCTTAACTTCTTGATGTAGCGAAAAGATCTACATCTAAGAGAGCCTACATGGATGTATTTAACAGTTCCTAATTGTATTCAGGCCTATCTTGCGTCAAGCGAGCGCTTGGGTAATTAATAAAATGGTGGAAATAAAGAATAAGGAGGAAGTTAATTATCGGACGGCGGTTAAGCGCTTTGACCTGACACTTTAGGGTACTGCCCAAGAATACCGGATTGGACTGGAGTAAAAACCAGAAAAGAGGGGGTGTTAGTCCATTTAGATGGGTTCACTGTGTTGTTTTAAAATTCTGACATTCATCGCAACCCTGAGTCCATCACCTATACTCCAGAAAATCACCGCTGATCTCCGAACTCAAGTCGATGGAACTGCTTTCGATGAGGTTGGCACTCATGTCATTCAGTTGACCTTGACCCCTTGGGTTACAACCCAAGAATAGTGGACTGGTACCTGGCCTGTCACATTTACAACAAATTTTCAGGCAATTACAAGTCACACAGGAAGTGTATGTTTTGTCAGTCAAGAACATAAAATAATCAAATTTGTCACATGAAATAAAATATTGTCATCTAAATGATACAGACATGATATAGCATAGAGGCAAAAGAGTGTGAAAATGAGGATTTTACAGTGACAAACTCAAAGGTTCATGCACAAGCATTCTCTTTAACAAGAGTGAAACAACAACAACCATATTTTTGATATTTTCTAATCAGCTTTAGTAGGAGGCAGTCGTGCCACCCACAGCCACTGAAAATCGCTGCCTGCTGGTTACTAGTAAACACGCTGATATATATAGACTTCCGTATTTTAGCAATCACATTAAAGATAAGCTTCATAAGGTGAATTAATGGGATAGTAGGTTAAGAACATATTTAAATTTATGTTATAAATATTACAAAAAAGTACATAGGTTATGCTGTCATGGTTTTCTATCATAGCTCACATGTGATTTTTGGCCTTTCTCTTTCTTAGCCTTCTGTTCCAGGGTAACTTCAACAGTTGATCTCTGCATTTGAGTGCCTGCAGGCATTTGTTTGCTATTATAGAATTTTAATAAGCATATTATTGAACAAATATATCGAAACATTTGCAGCTTTGTGGACAATCTTAATTCTGTATTGAAAGAAATGTGTTGCCCAGCTTTGTATGATTTTAAATGTTGAATGTCAGAGAAATATTTAATTTTCGGTTAATTTATTTATTTCACTCATACAACGTCGACCAGCATTATGGTGGTTATTATTAGTTGGTGCTCACACTAACCAAACAAATAGAAATGGTAAGGATGTACTTGAAAAATATTGTTAAAGAAAATGTCTTCAGCCTTACAGTATATTACAATATGACCATGAGCTGGGGAAGAAAATATCAACATAAAATGGTGTAAAACACTGCTGCTGTCTCGCCCATCACAGACACAATAATGGATAGGTGCTTTGTGCTTTGAGAAAACTAATGAATTGTACTGGAAGACAACTGGTCACCAGTTACAAGAAGAACAAAATTAGAAGAAGAGCAGTAGACCCATTTCACAGCCCTTGGGCCCTTGTTAATTAGGGGTCCACACAGGTTCCTTGTGGGACACCTCTTGAAATCGTTTGGATTATTGTTATTTTTAGTTAGCTCTTAAAATTGCAATATCTCCAAAACTGCTAAAGGACCCAAATTTTACAATCTTAATAATGAACGTACGAAGCAACTTTTGACGTTGAATGTCCATTAACCAGTCACATAATTTAGCAGCCATTTTAAATTACATTGTTAAGCTTAAAAAAGCTTGAAGCTGCCGAAAGGAAATTCCATTTGCCGTTTCTTGGTGGATGGCCCAACTCATTTTCAGCAAATCCTTGAGATTGTTGTGCAAATTAGGCTGTAATTGACCCTTCAAATGAGGTTAAAATCTCGTAACCTCTAAACACTGCTTAACAAAGCATAATAACTGGTGCTCCTTGTCAGAATTACAAATCTGCACGAATTAGTTTCCTACATTGTATACATTTTAAAGTTTTTGCCGAAAAAGCAACAAAAATTTGTCAGAATCTCCCATTTACATAACATGGAAGCTTTTTGCCAGACTTCACCAAAGCATTTGTTGTGGTTTGGCCTGGCTTGAGTGGAGTATTCTAATTCTATCTGGTGCAGAGAGCAGTAGATCAAAGGCATAGTCTCTCACCACATATGGCAGAATCCTGGTATCTGATAGCACTGTTTGTTTTCTTTTCACTGGATTTCACCACAGCCCCAGTGAAAGTTGTACACAGCAACCTTAGGTTGAAAACCAGTTAAATCCTGCTGATCTTTTTTCTCTCTTTTTTTTTTCAGGTATCATAAAATTATTACACACTGCAGACTAGTCCTAGCACTCTGAGGTTCAAATACAGTCTATTACTTATCATTTTTACTTGGAAATTTTTTCCCCACAACTTAACCAGACCTACTTTTGATGCCATATTGCCATGAATAGAATGCATTGATGTGTCATTTTTGAAGAAGGGTTTATCTGATGGAGCTGAAATTTAAAACGAAAACAGAATACATTAAAGCAAATTACATGTGCAAAAATCATTTTCATATCTTAAAAACTGTGGAAATGCACTGATTACCGAAGTTGTTACATGACCAAAAGTTTTTGAATTTAAATATTTTAAACATGCTACCTGATGTAGTCCTGATCATGAAACGGCTCTTATTTTTTGTCTGCAAGGTATACTTCTGACGCAAATTGTGAATAAAGTTTGAAAAATTGCAATTTTCCCCATACTTGGAGGTCACGCGACAGAAAACCGTTACAGCTGTAATGATGAAAGTTACTTGCAAAGGGCCAGATATGTACTATACAAATTGCAAAAAAGCAAAATTTCCCGACATTGAGAGGTCATGTGATAAAAAACCGCTAATATAGCTATAAAGCTAAACATCACTAAGTGCAGTTTACTATCAGAAATGAGATCATCCTTGCTACACTGTATTCTTTATGTCTTTTATTATGGTCTATGGGCAAAAGATCAAAGCTGAACTGCTTTCTTGCTGGCTTTTATTTGTAGGCCCATCGTATATGATACTTGGCAGACAAACCCAGTTCATTGATTTCAAATCTTTTCATTTTTTTCGTCTGTTTTTTATTAGCATGAGGTTATCAGGGGACTACCATATGTGGTAAATAGGTAATAGTGTGGACCCCAGTAATGCTGTTGGATAACAGCTTTAATTATATATAGTTTTGCTCACCATTACGTAGGCGTAGGTGTTGGCAGTTTCAACTCAGGTTGCAATTAAATTGTCCTAACATTTGCTTCCCATCATTAAAATATTGGTATGTTGTCCAGAAATTTTTTTGTTTTTTTGGCTCTAAAGAGAGCGAGAAAGGCTCTTTCAGACAAGTCATTTCAACCTTGTTTTCTTCCTACAACATCTGTTCTCTTTTCTCCCATGCCTTGCCAGCCTAAGCAGGAGCTGCGGCTGGAATCCCCCCAGACAGTGACTCTGGACAGACAGACTTTGTACTGTGTACCCATTCCAGGAGAGACAGAATGGGTCAAAACAATATCCTTTTCTGGTTCTTCCAAAATATATTTGAAACAACATTTATGTTTTATAGGAAGTTAACAAAGCCAAATTCTTCTCTTATTAAAAACACATGAAACATTTCAAATGATTAATTTGCATGTACCTAAAAACTTAAAATTTCATCATCATCAAAAAAGTCCCACTTTTTGCCTTATTTTCAGAGTTCTGTTGATTTTAGAAAGGTGTTGAGGTTGGTATCAAGGAAAGAATAATATACTACTGGAGAAGTAGGTTCCAGTCTAATAACCAATACTTTATGTATTTGCGTTGAAATTGCGTGGACGAAATCATAGATCTTTCGCATTTGTGAATTTGTCCAATAGCAGGACGACGTCTTGCCCTCCTTGACTCTACCCAATCTTACTCAGAGTGTGGTCAGACCAAAGTATCTGCATCCTCCTTAAAATCAACCAATCCCTGTAAGCGAAGCAGGGAAGTGGAAATGGAGAACCCCTGTAACAATCCAGCATCAAGCACAGAGACCACTTTACCTTTACCTGAAAACAGTGCTGGGACTGTTACAATGGACACTGAACAGAATGACACTGCGGATAATAAACGAACACGAACGACCCAGCAGACAGGTTTGTACCGGGTGGATACTTCACGATGAAGATGAAGGTCTAAGAAGGCTGGGTTCATGTGAATTGCTTGTCGCAGTTTTAAACATCCAAAGACACAGTATTACATGTGAATAGTTGACACATGCTTGAACAAAAACAAGTTTATTCTGGTCAGTGAAATAGGATAAAATTTTGAGTAAAGCAACATTGAGAGAGAAATTACCACAAAAAACAACTTCTATCTAAAGACCTTTTTAAACTTTAGAGTATGATAATTTTTGGAGGGCCGATCAGTGTAGGCCTAACAAACATTTTAGTGATGGCCTTATGAGTGGGATGGAAGGGCTGTAAAGATAGGTAGTAGTATTTTTAGTGTTATGTAGATATGTACATGCATGCCTGATTCTCGTACAGGGTCATCAGGTGCTGCTGTTACAGATCTGAACTTCCCACTCAGAGGAGAAACTGGCCCAGCTTGTCTTGTTAAGGTGAGTTGGAAGTGAGTTGGGTTTGTGATGCCATATGCAGAGAAATGAATGACCAGTATATGTTCGATAGATTTTGAACACTTTTGTCTCCTTGTGGTGTGAACCCACATGTTTTCGGCTTCACTGAGATGGTGTATTACAGTGGAGGTTTGGATATAAAACCCTCCAAATGATCTTCCATTGTTTGTGTTTTCTGTTTTTCTTGTAAACTGAATGTCAAGATTTGCAACAAAAATATTTTGTTTCAGCTTTATGACAATGAAGAAACCTTTAAGGTGAACGATTGTGTAGAGGTCTTTGGAATTCTGTCAGTGGACCCATCCTTAGCCACATTTGATAACAGGTAACTTTTTCTGAAAAAAGGATATTTATGCTCCTGGTAATGGCAGGAATCAGATGTGTATCGAAATGACTTTGAGCAAGTTGGTAACAAAAGTGGAGTAGTTTGATAAATATTAGATAAGGTTGCTTGAAAAAACATTTCAGTTCTATTTCCCGGATGCATCAAGATGCCACAAGAAATAACTTGCACTAGATGATATTTCTGTAGTTCTGTATGTTCCTGATGTATATGTTCACTGCTGTTCGGTTTCTTCCTGTGTTTTTAGTTGTTTTTGTGACAGAATTTTGAATATTTATCATTGAAAATCAAGCAACCATAAGATGCTAACCTCATTCTGTCAACTGAACATTGGTCAGCCTTAAGCTGGTACCTGCTGACTGACCGTGATCTTATCCAGCCACTCTTGTTGCCCCCTTCCACAAACTTGATTGCCATCATGTAATTATAGAAGTCTCCCAGCACCACGTTAAAAGTACCAGTCAAGTAAATTAATAAATGCTGTTGCAGTAATGTACCAACAGCTGATTTATTGGCAAGGTCGATTGAGACTGTAACGATTTATTCTTGCATTGAATCATTAGTGAATAAAATGAATAACAGGTAAAGTGATAGTTCAGTTGTTTACACAGTAAAGGGGTCATTTCAGTGATGAGTCTGATATGGTAGACATAGCTGTGATGTCAGCAGAAGAGAGGACAGCCCATGCCCCACCCCCGTCACTTGTACCCAGGCTTCACGCCATAGTCACCAAAAAACTCCAACATAATAATCCATTGATAGAAGACAAGGAAGAAGAGAAGCAAAAGCGTGAGTATCACATATCTGTGTATATCGATTTTGTCATCTTCAAAGCCATTAAAGTTTGTGAAGTGTTGGCATTGAAAAGACTTATTTATTTATTTGATTGGTGGTTTACACAGTACTCAAGAATATTTCACTTATACGACGGCGGCCAGCATTATGGTGGGAGGAAACCGGGCAGAGCCCCGGGAGGAAACCCATGACCATCAGCAGGTTGCTGGCAGACCTTCCCAGTTACAGCCGGAGAGGAAGCCAGCATGAGCTGGTCTTGAACTCACGGCGACCGCATTGGTGCTCATTGTGCTGCGATAGCACGCTAACCGACTGAGCCACGGAGGCCCTCATTGAAAAGAAGCCACAAATGAATTGCAATGTATTTTGCAGAGAATAACTGGTAAGTTTAAATTTGACATGTAAAACACAAAAGCGAAACTTGTCAGAATATTATCATATAAATGGCTCAACAGGCAAACTAAACCCCATGATAATAAATGGCTCAACAGGCATTCTAAACCCCAATTTTGTAGACTTAAGATAACCTACAGATATTGTTTTAGACAGTGTCCCTTATTAAGTAATAAGTTATATCAATTACAAGGGACTTGTATCTATGTGGACTTGCAGTAATGTGGAATATTAATTGTCAGTTTGTGTCTATTATCAGAGAAGGATGACGTGATGTCGAGAGCTGCAGCATTGAGGTCCCAGCTCCTGTCTGTCTTACAGCATGCCTTGTTGGGAGATGGCCTGGCCGCAGAGTATATGCTGTGTCATCTCCTGGCATCAGTGTAAGAGATATTCTGCCATATTGTCTTCAGCACATTAAGGCTTCAATTAAAATGCAGATCATGGCTTTAGAACACCTTCAGGCACTATTGTTTTTACCTACCTGTCAATTTCAAAGTAAGGGGAGGTATTGTGAAGGTGGGGTAAAGTGGTGTGTCTGTCAGGGTAAGCTCTTTTTTCTTAGGGTCAGCTGTCTGGTCAACTTAGGCTGTAATTTAAACAGAGACACTTATTGGAGAGCAGCAGGATTTCTCCTAACCCTTGTATAAATAAGTTTCAGGGGTTGTTTTTAAGTTTCAAACTACTCTGTCATTTGCTCATCTCTGGGCACACCCTTTAACATCATAACTAAGGTGGTAATCCCAAACGTTGGAACAGTAAAGTGGTTTCCCAAGATTCTGTTAATATGAAATTACATCTTGATAATCATTCATAATCAAATCATGTGTTTTCTTTCTGCAGGTATGCCAGAGCAGATGTGATGCCCCTTGGTAAATTTAGCATCAATTTGTCAGGAATACCAAAGGAACAGAGAGCTTACCCCCAGCTGTTCTACCACCTGCTGTCCAATCTAGTCACAAAGGTCAGTTTAAGGGTGATGGTGGGTAGAAGATAATGGTGGCCAACCTTGTATGAGTGAAATTTTCTTTTGGAGTGAAAGACCAATTAGAGAAAAATAAATAGTGGGTAGAAGTTAAAAGTGGTTGATGTACTGTGAAGGAGGGAAATGGTAGAGGGGTGTCTGAGGGGAAGAGACAAGGACAAATAGAAAGAACACTATAAAGAATGTACCCAAGTCCATCAGTGAAGTGGATACCTTAATGATGTAGTTACATTTCCCAGTCAGAAAGATGAAAAGGTTGGTTTGATCCTACCCTCAATCAACTGCTTTCACTGTTCTGCCAGCCTTGGCACCGTAAGGCTCTTTAGATAGTCAGAGATTTTGTCAGAGATCAGCTGCTTTCCACCTTGGGCTTGGGCTGCCATTGAAAATCCTTTGTTCAATGGCAGTTACTTGCCAAATGCACTGGTTTGCTTAGAACACGCTGGTTTTGCACTCACAAAACTAATGAAAGGTAGAAAGTCATACTGTTGAGTAATATCCTTAAAAGTTTGTTTTGTGTTTTAGTCTCACCAGTTGCCTATGACTCTGTCCACCATGAACCAGTCCAAGTTCTCCCCCGAGAAGGATTACTCGGCTAACCGTGTGAGGAGTGGCATGCTACAGCTGAGTGCCGACACACACCTCATGGTGGACGAGACTCGGCTAGAGGCTGGACACTTAGACAACACAGGTAACTACGGGTGTTCTCTTACTTAGATGAACCACAGTTTCAGAGGTATTGGTTACAGGAGGAAATCTTTGAACTGATATCAGTGCAGATGCCAAGATGCTCACATGGTGAGATAATTCAGATGTGATTAACGGAGCGGATAGTGTCTGAGTGGTTAAGATGCTTGGCTTTCAGTTGCCTGAAGACATGAGATGTTAGACTTGGACCATGTATTTGTAGATTTGCCTGCTTTTTTGGTTTGTGAGGCCTTAGTGACAGGAAGCGATTGGTAACTCTTCTGTTGCCATGACAGATAAAGTGCATCAAAGGCCACTATTATACTGTGCATACATGTATGTGTGTATCACATGAGGGGAAGTTTTTCACTGACTTGCCAAATGTCAGTGGTTTACTGTGTGAAGCTTTAAAACTTTATTAGGGCAAAAGGTCTGCCAGCTTCCTGTGGATAATAGTGGGTATCTGTGGCCTCTGTCCCATACCGCCTACCAGAATGCTGGCTGCTGTCATCTAAGTGAAATATTCTTGAGAACGACCTAACATGCTAATCAGATAAGTAAACATAAGTGAAGGATTTTTAAATATGATGTTAAAACGAGAAAAAAATAACAAAAATTAAAACAATTCCGTGTTAATTGAAGTGACACTGGTTTTTTCTTGCAGGTGTACAGAATGTTACAGCCCTTGGTAACCTGATTGTGTGGCAGAAAGTTGAGTATGACTTCTGCTATCATAAACAAGACTTCCCAGCCAGTGTGCCTGTGCTTACCTTGTCAGAGGGGAAATCATTACTACCTGTGAGTTCTGCTTGTCTCTATATAAACCTGTGATGTACCATGTTGTACCTGTGATGCGTATGCCAGACTGTTCAGGTATTACATGTGCTTTATTGCTGTTGCATGTCCATATATGTCTGTTTTCTGGGCAGTAAAGGACAGTATGTTTGTGGAAGCCCAAAATAAGTTCAACATAGCAGACTGTATCATTTATGTGGCATTCAACACTGTTGATGTGTCAGATTTTCTCTTAGTACAACAGTCTGTGTAATTGCTAATCACTTCATAGAATAATGAAAATGGCAGGAGATGTGTTTATTTCTCAAACTTTTACATTAACTCCCTCTGTATTTATTCCCAGAGTGATTGTCACATTCCCTTGAGCCCTTTGACTTTACCAGAAGATATGAGAACATATTATACACAGCTGGACAGTGTCCTGACCCCCGACACCTTGCAGAGGCTACGAGTGTACATCACTATCATGAAGTACACAGATTATAGCATGGGCGAGGATATACAAAAGGTATTACTGCTTAAATTTGGCCGAGGGGTTTTGTCATAGTGGGCAGCGTCCGTCTGTCCATCCGTCCATATCTTTTGAACGCTTTATCTTTAAACTGGTTTATCAGATGTTCACCAAACTTACACTACACTTATAATTTGGCATGAGGACTTCTGACTTTCAACAACCTAGACCTTTTTCTTCGAGGTCACTGGAGTCATTTGTGTTAAATTTTTTTCAAGGCTCATAAACGATCTGTCTTTATAATGGTTCAGCCCAAATTCTCCAAACTTACACCACACTTAGTATGAGGAAGAACCCTATTGATTTTCAGCAACCTTGACCTTTTGTAAGGTCATTGGGACACTTAATTTAAATTCTTGTAAATGCTCTATCTCTTGAATAGTATAGCCCAAGAACGCCAAACTTAGACCACTCTTATCCCTTTGCGTAAGGATTAACCTTACCGATTTTCAGTGACCTTGACCTTTTTCTTCAAGGTCATTCGGTCATTTAAGTTAAATTTTATTAAAGGCTTGTAAACATGATATCACAAGAAGAGTATAGCTAGAGTTCACCAAACTTACAACACACACTTTGGCATGAGGAAGAACCCTATTGATTTTCGGTGACCTTGACATTTTTCTTCATGGTCATTTAAGTTCATTTAAATTTTACACAAGGCTTATATGCTATCTCTTCAACAGTTTGTCCCAAGTTCACCAATACCACGTTTACACAATTTATACAAGGGGGCTTCAGGTGCAGTGCACGGTATTTTTAACATTAACTGTAATATTGGCTGACAAGCTCCGTGTTATCTTTGGGGGAGTTATCCTTGCCTTGTGCGTGCCACTTGTTAATATATTCAGTGTAATTTTTTTTCTTCTTGTTACGTATTTTTTGCGAATACAGCATTGCAGTATATAGTCATGACAATTTCCCAACCCTCAGACCGGAAGTCGTTGACCAAAGTACAACCAAAGCAAGTAATTCTAAAGATAATGCACAGATTTAACCTTTCTGGTGTCCAGTTTTGCTACATGTTCTTTTTAGAAAGTACTATAGTGAAGAGATGCGAAGTAACAATTCAGTAAAGTTAATTTATTTAAAAATGTTATTTTCTCCGCGTGCAGGAATATTTTTTTGTTTTCATGAGGGTCATGTGGACTACAGTGCCAGACCTGTCAGTTTGTGAGAGGTAAATGATTCAGAGGACAAATCTTTACCAGTATTAAGTGACTTAGCGTCATCTTCACGATAATAACGCAGTGTTAGAGGTGTGATCGCTTTCGTTTTGTTTTTGTGCTGCTTTCGGTCTTCAGGGGCCCCACGCTTGATTGATACTCAGCAGCCATTGTGGAAAAGCATTCATCATCGAAGCCCGCTGGTGTATCTATATATATCATAAATGCCACACTCAATAAATATTGCTTCACCCGCTGAATATAGAAGATCAATACCAGTTGAACAGTAGTGGATTTAGATTTATACTTATTGCAGTTTTACCTAATACCCAGACCCGATCTCAGATCGACAGACTGGAGCTAAGAGCAGCTTTTACATGACCTAGCACTGTGAATGGTTATGTCAAGCAATTTTTCAAGGAATTAGAACGAAGATGTCATATTTTAGAATGATACAGATCCTGACCCATGTGTACCTGCCATAAACAATGCAGATCTAAAAGTAAGTTTAGGTTTAAACTTCTTTTAAATGCATCAGAAGTCACAAGTGGGTAATGACGAAAATTGGACACTGTATAGTGTATCAAATTTTGTAGTTGAAGTTACTTCAACATTATGTAAGATATACCGAGAGAAATTGTAAAGCTCAACACAGCTTACTACTTGATTTTTATGAGGTTTATTTGGGTCATTTGAAGTGAAATGGAGTGTTCTTGACAATTCAAATGGGGTTGACTGTGTCTGACCACATGCAGCAGGAATCTACCGTGCCTGACCTTAAACGTAGTTTATATAGAAAGCAGAGAAACTATATGTTGGCTGGATATCAATGAAATTCTTCCCGGCCCCTTTCTTAGGGTAAACGTGTGCTGCTTAAAATGTTAAAAGAGTTAGACTATGTAAATTATGGAACATCAGTTAATTATGTACAGACTTCATCTTAATGGAAAAAAAATGTTTTTCATAACTTTCTTTCATGAAACCAATTTTGTGTTTCTTCTTTGTCATGTTGGTTCCCATGAAGGTGAAACACAGAACAGAAGAGTTGTTGTTGCTTAGGCCAGTACAGGTGAAATCCCCAGCCTGCAGGCAACAATTCAAATGATCATCACTAATTAGTATTTGCTTTCCTCATAAAGGGATTCTCAAACCTCCCACCTGGCACAACAAACCGTTGATGGATAAAAGTGTGAAATTATGATGGATTTACTTGATAATGAACCAAGGCCAGGCAACAGAATTGTCTACATGCAAGAGGCCTGAGCATTCATTATCGAATACATTTCAATGCCTATAGGTTTTTTTTTTCCTAACACTTCTGTTAAAGATGTGCTAGAATTACGTATTACTTTATGTATATTTTATGTTATACAGAAAATCCAGGATGATTTTGTGGACATCAGAAAAGATGACCCAAAGGGTATGACCGTTGATGATTTTCATGCCCTACTGAACCTGGTTAGGTAAGGATCAATGTCCTCGTCCATCTGTGTTCGAAGGTGTATACTGCATATTTTTTTGTTTTTTTTTTATCTTTTTAGTCTTAATGTTGTAATGAAATGGTCCATTTTTACCAAATGAGTTTTAAAGCTAAGAGACGTGAATGTCCCTTGGTTGTGGAGTTTGATGATATGGTTGGTGGAGTTTGTCATCTAGCTTGTTGGTGTTATGGCATTGTTGCAGACAGTCCGTGGCATATCTCCAGGACTTTCGGAATGAATTACTGGTTTTATCAGATTTGTTGTAGTGTAAGAGTTTTATGGTCTTTCCTAATGTCCTTGGAAATATAGACTTGAAATGAAACAATAGTGAAGTTAGTTTCCAATTTTGTCTTCTGTACTTTTCAGGTTGTTGTCTCTGAGTTTTGGATTAAGTAGTGCTAACATGGAGATGTGGAACAAGGCGAAGGCCATGGAAGTGATGAGAAAACAGCGTGTGGCACAGTTACCTACAAGTACACAACAACGGTCATGATAGAAAAGCGAGCTGGAGATGGATAAACAGCCTCGGACAGTTCTATGGCCTCAGAAACATACATATGAAATACATGTAGCACAGTTACCCACCAGTACAAGGCAGTGATCGTCATTAAAAAAGAGCCTGGGATATAATTTATATAGCTATCCACTAGCACCAAATCCATGTTCCGCATGTGATAATGTCAATAAAAATCGCTTTGTTCCGTTATAGCAGTTGTATATGTAAAATATAACATTTAACAATCTTAATTGATTTTACCTGTATCAAATTGTGTTATTTATAGAAAACTTTTTAAATACATTGTATTTGAAGTTTTTGACTATTTTTGCTGAAGAGAGGCTTGTGAAAATGGTAAGAAGTGATGTGAGGAGGTAACAACACTTGACGGAGCCTATGTTGCCCTTTAGGCTGAAAAGTTCGTATATCTCTGTGTAACTACTCATTTCTGAAAAAGAATCTTTCAAATCTCACCATTTGTGTTTTGTTAAAGTAAAAGAGAGCTAATGACTGAGGTACTGTACATTATAACGATTATAAAATTCTCTCTTAAATGTAAAGACCTGTTTGAAATTGTATGAATTTGTCGGTGGATTATTTTCGATTGAAGTGTCAAGCTGCCCACTGGCTATCTGAAGTCGCCCATCCTTTTGAGCTTATGAGGGGTTGAGAAATCAGAGCTAGGAGATATCAGCTGTTTATAAGCTGTGACATAAATGTTCTGCGCAGTCTGTGAATGTAACATGTAATAACATGGACAGGACACTGTTTTAATGTTATATGTTTTAATTATAACAAGTATATAGGTGAAGAACACTGCAGAGTATTTCCAGACCATTGTATTGTAGCAGGAGTAAGTTCCTTGATCATTTCATGTTATAAATTTGCACATATACTTAAGTTACAAACGCAACCCTGGCAAGTTACTACAGTCTCAGGTGACAAGAGTGTTGTGCACTTGGAACAGTTATGTCACGGCCCGGACAGAATTGCTGCGTTTTATGCTAGAACATGAGCTGTCTCACTTAAAGTGAGCTGTTATTTTGTCTCTGTATTAAAGACGTCAGTATGTGCCGATGTACGTGTGTATTTGGTGTATAGTTTGTTATTGGTATGGTACATAGTCCATTATGTATACATGTGCTCAGTAGACAGATGTCATAGCCAAGTGGTGCTGGTGTTGAGTATGTGTATATGCTCGTACATCGTATGTATGTGTGTCTGTATTACACTGTACATTTAAGAAATCTCATTGAGCATGTCTGTGATAGTACAGGCACCTGTAGGTATAGGGAATTCCCAGATGTAGGACTTTGCCAGATCTTTATAGTTTATATAAATACACATAAATGAGAGGGTTATTTGCATATGCTATGTCTCGGAGTGCCTGTGCCACAACGGTAGGCATGAATCCCATTTCACAGTGATAATTTGCACATCATTTGGAAAGGTCATCTCGAGCACTATTTTCTCATTCCAGTGTCTTATCTGAATTGGGTACCTGAGTGAGCCTACTAAATGAATGCGGTAAAATTTTGTTAATACATCATTTATAAGTCGTATTTTGCCATTGTTATGGGATGTGGGTGTTGACTATTTTCTAATGCTGACTACAGTTTTGAATGCTTTAGGGGTCAGATTATGTGAAAATGACATAAACTGAGGAACTATTCGGGCATTAAGCCTATTTAACAGGTGAAATAAATATATTGGATCATGGCAGAAGTTGCCGTATTGACACATGAAATACATGCTTTGTCTTTTTTTATGTGTTTAATTGTTTTTGTATTGCAAAAGCTGATAGAAAATTTTCAGTGTAAAACATGGAAAACTGCATGTCAGCTGTAAGTTTACAGACTTGTATAGCCTACTGTATATTCATTGACCGCTGGCGACAGCTACCATCTGAAGTAAATATTACTACACTGAAACCAACTAGTTATCGACCAATCTATCCAAGTGGCAGAAGGGAAATCTCCAGGCAGACCTGCACTATAACGTGCCTCCTACTGAATAGGTGTAGTACTTCTGTCTGGGTAATATAGCCAGATCCATTGAACATACCATTAAGTTTTATATAAGATCCAATTGTTAATTGCCCTGCTATGTGTAGACCTAATGGGTCTGATATAGTCCTATTGTTATATTTGTGAATTGTTTTACATTATGCCAGTCAAGTACATATAGAAGGACAATTTGATACAATTTGTGTGGACTGAAAAACAACAACTGCAGCAAAGTAAAGGATGATGTCCTTATGAGAATGATTTAGTCATGTGTTCAGATTAAATGTTTGGTCTTGGGATGAGGATTTGACCTGCATGTGCTATGTGTTTCATACATGATACAGATATGAAATTTGGTATACAAGACCACTTGATTTGATTCTGTTTTATTCAAGCCGAAATGCATACAAAACAGATCTTTTGGCATCGGTGCTTCATTACTCAAGACCTTGTTCATGTAACTAGGGACACTATGTATGAATGCCCACGACTCGCATGACGATCGGAAAATTGAAGTCAGCATTGAAATGATCTAACAAGAAAGAGGTCCTGTGACGTGGCCGACGATTGTAACGTTATAGTATAGCGTCGTCTGCTGTAGAGAACTCTTCTGCGTAAGAAGTCGTGTTTGGTGTGGTGAAGTGCGCGGACGTTGATTTTGCAACACGGTAGCATGGAGTCGATCACGGATCTTGCTCAAAAAACAGCCCAAGAGAAGCATCCACGAAAAGTGGACAAAAGTATCCAGTATGGAACGGCAGGATTTCGAACAAGGTAGTGTTATCTAAGGAAAAGTGTCCACAAGTGATAGTTTATATAATGACCGGCGAAGAATGCTTGCTTTCTTCCACAACGTCTGAGCCCCTGGTATGCCGGATCAAGAAGTCCACTGTCCAATAGTATAACAGAGCGGAAAAGAAAGTTATCTTTTTACGTTTTGCACCAGGCGTTTGAGGTGGCATGTCGATTATGCACACCGAAATGCCCGCTTTAACCAAGTAATAAATTGTTTCAAAAGTGGCCCAGCCCATAGGCCTACCATACCGATAGTGCAAACTTTCTACGTTTGTAACACAGATTTCACCTGTCTGTTTTATCCAACTAGTCCGTGTGTCTCAGTACTTCATAGGTTGATACATTGTTCCATCATCCAGCCACCGATGTGTGGCTAACTGACCAGTGAACTGTACCACACCACAGGCCCTTGCATCAAATTAGTAGATCACCTATGCCTATAGTCCTACCATATGGCTATACCCTACCCTATACCTTACAAAAGGTAAAGTATTTCCATGGTATAAGCATAGGCGATCTACTAATTTGATACCAGAGCATGTACACCACACTGAGAAAAGACAGTACAATTAAGAGATCATAGAAAGATTGCGTACTTGTAAGGGATAAAACATTTGCTGGCCAACATTTTATAATAACATCATGTGGCTGTTGGCAGTTCAGTAGAATGTTGCCTTTACCAAAGCATAGAAGACACTGCTAGAGAACAAACTCCTAACACAGCTAAATGTACAAATAACCAATTACAAAAGGTAGGACAATCCTCTGTGTTTGTGTCATGTTAGGTAGTGGCGAAGAATCATTTAAAGAATCCATGAATTAGAATCACCACCAAAATATAACTGATTGATGTTTGTGCCAAGCTGTGCGCTAAGCTTCATCAAAATAACTGCATGACTTCTTAATGACATCAGGCAGACACATGTGAAGATTTGTTTAAAATTTCTGGATGTTGAGAGCTAACTGAAAATAACATTTGAGCTAGTAGTGGGTGTATGAGGAAAGGTGAGAGATGTGGTATATATACTGTGTTTTATTCCCTTTTCTTATATTTTTGTTCCACGTGTCATCAACCTGTGCATGGCGTGTTCAGGGATCGGTGTGTTACCTGTTTCCCACCTGTTGTAGGATGTACATGCAGATCCCAGACAAGGACCTCTAGCCATCAATATTAGGCAGGAAATGTAAATAACAAAACAGAGCCTGATATTTACTCAAGCTTATCGTGAGAGTTCACTGGACTGGCAGGTTTATTCTAGAGTCACAACTGGGGTTGTGGTGCAATGGGAAGAGGAGGGAGGATGCATGATATATATGTTGTTTTTTTTACGAAACTCTGTTGATAATGAAGCAATGAATGATTATGGCATAAAAGATACTGGAAACCCTTGTTTTTTCATTTCTTAATAAACAGTTCAGATTGTGCCTGAACATATGAAAGCACAAAAAATCTTCTTAACTTTTTCCATGAGTTTTTGAAATGGCTTTAAGGTACAGATTTCCTTATGCCCCATGGGTCATTTTTGAAAGTACACTGCAGTTATGACTTCAGTAGTGATAACTGTCAAAACAGGGGAAGGAGAGGGAGCAGGGTGTGAAGAGTGTTTATTTCCATTAAAACTATGAACCAGAGTACATTTTATCTCCACTTCAGCAGTAATTTAAAGACTCCATTAGATATTTATGATACCTGTATAGAATGCACGCCAGTCACTTATGTGAAATTGTGATATGCAGGTCGAGTCTTTGGACACAGTCCTGAGCTGTCAGTTGTGTCTCCTGCTCTGCAGGCTTTGCATTAGGTGTAAACCTCACACTCTGTTTACAGCTGTGTCTTGTTTGATTGCAGAGCTGAGTATCTTGACCATGTTATGTACAGAATGGGGCTGCTGGCAGTCCTGCGGTCAAAAGAAAGGAAAGGTGAGGTGATAGCAGGTTACTGAACGTGTGAAGTTTTGGTCAGCTTCACACATTTATTTATTTATTTATTTGATTGTTGTTTTACGCCGTACTCTGGAATATTTCACTCATACGACGGCGGTCGACATTATGGTGGAAGGAAACCGGGCAGAGCCCGGGTTAAACCCACGACCATCCGCAGATTGCTGACCGACCTTCCCACTTATGGCCTGAGAGGAGGCCAGCATGAGCTGGTCTTGAACTCACAACGACTGCATTGGTGGGAGGCTTTGGGTCATTGTGCTAGGATAGCATGCTAAGCGACTGAGCCACGGAGGCCCCGCTTGACAAATTTAAGCGTCAGTAACTAATTCTTCTGATTTTTTAAAGATATTAGGCTGAAAGCAAAATATTACATTTCTCTCTTAGTTTTTTTAAAAATTCAAGATATGGATATGTTGGTCATTAGATGGTCTAACCATGGGAGGAAAAAAAGAAACTTTTTATACCTGTTACAGTTATATATATTTTAGCTAAAAAGAGCAAATCAGGTGTCCCAAAAATTAGAGGAATTCAGGGTGTTTAACATCTGACCAAGTCTACACATCATGTGTGTATAAACCATTTACGTGATCAGTTCAGTTAAGTGATTATTTTGTATTGCTTATAGCACATGAGATAGTAAAACATTTGCACCTATGTTTATTTTCAGTCACTTTTTACTTATTGTTACGCTCATTGTATCTGATTAGCATGTTTTATAGCTTACCATACATTGTGCATGTTTTTCATGAAATTTTTCATAGCCTATAGTTAATGCTGCAGTGATAATTTTCAAATCCAATTTATTTTGAGCACTGAATTTTACTTAAGTAAATCCCGAATTATTGAGTGACAAAATTTTTTTTTTATTGATTTTAATTTTATATGATCCGATTGAAATTTAATGAAAGATTGCATGTATGTACCAGGCATTGTGATTCCAATTTCAGGTACATAATGTGTTTCCATTTTAATGAGAGGAATATCATTGAAACTTACAATAAAATAAAATTAAAATTGTGACATTTTTTCTCTTGTTTTGTTTTCTTCAGCCACTATTGGTGTGATGATCACAGCTTCCCACAACCCAGAGGAAGACAACGGGGTGAAACTGATAGACCCCCATGGGGAAATGTTAGAGGCCTCCTGGGAAGCTCATGCCACTCACATTGCTAATGTACCGTAAGTTTGGTCCTCAATCTGCTTTCCCTTTGTTTGATTAGACTTATATCTTAAAGTTCAGGTAAATCGATTTCCGTGCATTGATCTCTTCAGTTTTAAACTGGCAGATTTCATGAGGTCTTTTGGTGAGAGAATTGAAATACTCCCATTAGGTGTTTCAGGGCCAAATTTCACATGCTGTAAAATAATGCAGTGAAATACTTGCCTAGGCCATGTTTGAAAAATCTTTGTAAGGTGACCCTGCACTGTGTCAGTAATATAGGTTGGATCAGATCTATTTTTACTATTATTATTCTCACTGATGGAAAAGGCACAAATTTAAAAGAAAATTTTTTAAAAAATTATTAAAGTCTCAGTAAGAACTTAAAATGGGTTCTATTTAACGGATCAGTCAGGTTACACCAAAAGAACATAATTTTAATGATAGCCTACAACAGGCAAATCAGATTCATTGACTTTAAAGCTAGATAATGGGTGTAGATACCTTGTGTGTATGCATATTTGTCCGGTCTGTGTATTTCATCAGGGATGATGGATTGTCAGAGGCTTTACGCACTCTGATCAAAAAGGAAAACATTGATATGTCTGTGGAGGGAAATGTCTATGTGGCAAAAGATACCCGGTAAGTATTTGAAATGTTTCTTAAAAAACACTGATGTTATCACTTTGGTTCTGATAATTCAGGACTTGAATTTTTAGGAATTTGTACATTTTATTTGATCATTGTTTAATGCCACATTGAAGAATGAATTTGAATACTTTGGTGTGTTCTTGTGGCGGTAATTTTGTCGCTTATATTTTTGTTTTGTGATTTTTTTCTTCTGCAGTCTGTATCTTTATGACATGTCAAAGAGTACTTGCGACATTATTCCATGTAGAAATGATGATTTGAGTAACTGACAGTTTCTGCCTACCTGTATAATATGGAGCTCTTCTCCCCTAAAGTAATTTTCGCTTAAGGTGTGTTGCCTGTTTGCTCAAGTGGACAGGCTATTCTGGATTTTAACTGAGCCAAACAAAGGTGTACCCAATTACCGTCATATATAGAATACTTGGAAAACAGCTGATTTTTGAATGGATCATGCAAATTCCATGGCTGTTCAAAGACTGATGAGAGTCCAGTTACCAGCTGTCCCCGGGGAAACTTATATGCTTTATGTGATTAAATACATGGAAAAGTTACGTGTATGTATCAGGTGATATTATGTACCCAATCTTTTTTCAGACCCAGTAGTTCAACATTGTCTGAAGCTGTTGTGGATGGTGTGTCTGCTTTGAACACAAATGTCAAGGACTATGGTAATGTATTTGTTGAGGAAATGTGTGTTTTAGAAATTAAGGGAAATCATATTAAAAACTGGTATTTCTCCTGCTTTTAACCACTACTGAGAATATTCACCTTTTGTTTACCCTTTGACTTGCCATCATATACTTATATGTAAATACCACAAGGTACTAGCTGACAGTACATTGTATAAAATGGAAAGATGGTTCTGGTATGTCATGTTAATATTGCTACATAGGCTGCTTTTATCATGTTTCCTCAGTGAAGGTCGAAGATATATGACCATTGTTTTGCTTACACTTTTGTGTGGGTGTTGGCTCTTACTTTTCATAACTATGACCAGTTGGTACTGTTAAGAAATTCAATGCTGGTAATCATACATTTTAAGAAAATACTATACTGAAGTCCTGGAGGACCACAGCATTCATCTTACGTAAGTAATTTCAATGTTTCAGGCCTGTTGACCACACCACAGCTTCATTATATGGTCACCTGTAAGAACACAGACGGCATGTATGGGACAGACACTGAGGAAGGCTATTACCAGAAACTCTCCTCAGCATTTAAACTGCTCAACAAAAATGTGAGTTGTATCAAGAGCTCCTGAGATTTTAAATGTTTATTAATAGATTTTAATAACACAGAATTGCCAGACTTTCAAAACTTGACTTTTGGAGTTTATAGTTTGTGCATGTTTGATATTACTATTTTATTGATACTGTACAAAAGCATAGAAACTCCGAAAAAAGAAGAAATGTAATGCATGGTTGACGTTCTCAATATTTCGACTAAGTTTTACTTGTCTTCAGGAGAAGATGACAAGTAAAACTTAGTTGAAATATTGAGAACGTCAACCATGCGTTACATTTCTTCTTTTTTCGGAGTTTCTATGCTTTTGTACTTTACTAAGCTAGTTGGTGGATCAACAAGATTAATGATACTGTCCTTATTTGTCTTAAAAAGGATATATTTTTGGCGATTAACAACTGGTATTCCATGTTAAATGGTTCAATGGGTATATCAGGGCCTCTTTGACCGAAGTGGCTAGACTTCCAGTGCAATGTAATGACCCAGGAGCCTCTCACCAATGCAATAACTGCAAGTTCAAGTCCAGCTGATGCTGGCTTCCTCTTCATCCTTAAGTTGGAAGGCTCACCGGCAACCTACAGATGGTCAGTTTCCTCCTGCCATAATGCTGGCCACCGTCGTATAATTGAAATAGTCTTCTGTATGGAGTTAAACTCCAATAAAATGAATAAATCAGTAGATAAAATCATATGTCTGAGGCTCTTGAAATGAGACTTGGTGGTGCATGACGGGTGCCTGTCAGAGCCAGGTGATAACCACATGTAGAAGTTGTCCTCATGAAAACTCCGTAAGCCTGTTGTGATGAGTTTCTGTTCAGGGTTATGTTTTGTGCGCAGGCTTCCTCCAGGACCAACTACTCCCCTGTCACTGTAGTGGATGCAGCCAACGGTGTGGGAGCTGTCAAGATTAAGCAGATGCAGAAATACCTCGGGGAGACGTTGAACATATCAGTGTATAATGATGGATCGAGTGGCAAGCTTAATCTGCAGGTATTTGCACCGTATCTTTTGAGATTAGCAAGCATTGCCTAATCCAGGTCGTGTTTGAACCCGCCAAAAGGGTTTTGTTGTGAGGAGTTTAGGATCCCAAAATAATAATTTTTTTTATAATGTTGTGTCATTTGTATATAGAAAAGTAGTGAAACTGACAGCTTTGTCAATCAAAACGGTAGCCAAATTAGTCAGCCAGATTAAGCATGACAAGTGTTTAGATTGTCCGCTTCATAATTAGGAGATTAAGGTTCAGTCCTAATTCAGATTGGGATATAAATCTGACAGTCTTAATACTTTTTCATGTGGCAATAAGCATAGGTCATGTTACTGTTCTGTGTTTTGGTGTAGCGTCGCACCTGGTGTATTCAGTTTGGCATTCCCAAAAGAGAGCACCGTAAATATTTCAAGATCGAGATTGGCTTTTTAAAACAACAAAGGCACCCTTATGGTGTAACAGAAAGAAATCATAGCAGTAATGTTAAGCTGACAAGTAAACAAACTAGTGGATAAACTGAAAAGATACATCTAATTTGACTCAAGTTGCATAATGATGATACTATTGTGATTGAATAATGTGTATCACATTGTATGTATATTACTACCACTTGAGATGTGAACATAATTGAATGTGTTGTCTCCATCTCTGTTTGTAACCAGTGTGGAGCTGACTATGTGAAAGTTCAACAGAAGGGACCTATAGGTAAGAAACACCATCTTCAGTTATGATGCCTTGTTATTCCTTCTCTTGTTTAATAAAACTGATTTATATCCATTTTGCAAGGTTTACAGAAACATTGCCAGAGACTTTTAAACGCTGAGTGTTTTATGTGAATGATGTTGTGAGAGTTATTGTTCATGTAAAGACGGCTGGTGTTTCATCTCTGACAGGTTGTAAGGCAGAGGCTGGCGTGAAACTGGCGTCCTTTGACGGAGATGCCGATAGAATTGTCTTCTACTTCTTTGATAAAGGTAACAGGTGATAAGCTCTTTGTCTACCATTATATTTGTCTGCATTTCGTAATGACCAGTATCATCAATGTTTCCTATGGCTATTCTTTGCTTTACCTTTCAGAATTTGAACTTGTGCATCATGCAGATGTTTTGTCATGAAATGACAATTGGGCCACTTGACACCTTTAAAGAGATAAATTCTTCAATACAGCATGAAACCCCAAGTAAATAAAATCTGACTGATGCATTGAGATAATACCTTTGTTTTATTGTGTATTTTTTACTTTTTGTTGTTTGAACTGCATTAAACGTTCTTTGTTGTACCTTGTTTATATTTTTGTATTCAGATGGAAAATTTCACCTTCTTGATGGTGACAAGATAGCAACATTGGTATGTTACAGTGTATATTTAAATGTCTCTACTAGTAAAGTGTGGTTAATTTAATATTCCGTAGTGGTAAATCAACTCATTTATCCTTGCATATATATATTTGCTCACATATATATGATTTGCAGATTGGTGCCGTGATTTTAAATTGCTTCACACTTAAGCTCGGGTTTGTCTTTAAGAGCATGTTCTGTTCTTTATCTCGCTTTGTGAGCTCAATAAGCTTGTCCTTCTCCCTCAGGTGGCTGGATACTTGACAGACCTGGTGACACGGAGTGGTCTCAAGCTGAAGTTGGGTCTGGTTCAGACAGCCTACGCTAACGGTAGCTCCACCAAATACATCACTCAGCAACTGGTAAGCTCTTCAGGTCCCCTGTGTCTTGATATTGATATGAACCTTTATCCATGTCACCAGCATATGGCTGCTGTACTGCAGGCTAAGGTGGCATTAAGCCATAACTATATTTATCCCGCATCAGACATAATCCTCTGCTTTTGATTGGATAGTAATGGTCACATGGTAGACGTGTATAACTCTGTACCCTGCAGCAGATGCTATGTGCGTCTGATGACCCAACAGTAGGGAGAGCGCCATGACATGACAGTTATAATGTGACGTAACAATGACACCAACGACACAAGGTCGCAAAACAATGTTGAATGAACATTATCAGTAATGTTTTGACATCATAATTCCCAGACCCCTGCTTGGTAATTCAAAGCTCCTCGACAGGACAGGAAATAATTTTTGAAGCTTCATTTTCCAGAAGTATATTTTCAGTGGAGTTTTTAGGGTCTTTCACGGGATAAATTGAGTAAGCCTCATATTGGGTTCAGGTGACGTGTTGCCCAATTTGAGGCTTACAGACCCCATATAGTTTCGTATCCTTTCACTCAGTAACCATGTAATTAATAGTATAGTCTTCATCCATATGCAATTTATTTATGCATTTGAGGCAAAGACAACACTTCCATGTACTTGACAGACAGCCTCCTGACTTGAAGCCTGGCAGGAAAATGAGGTCATACATCAGAAGTCTGTACCGAGTGATGGATAGCATCTAGCCCATTTTTACACACCTGAAAACCCAACCTCAGTCACATAAATGAAGTAATTATAGCGTACATGTAAAAACTTGGATTAAATAGATAAATAGTGTAATGAGGATAAATAAACCAACAATTCCACCTGTGATGTAGCCTTAAAATCATTCTGTGACAAGCATCCTTGTTAATTAAATTTGTAATTTTGC
This sequence comes from Acanthopleura granulata, assembly GCA_016165875.1. Taxonomy (NCBI): domain Eukaryota; kingdom Metazoa; phylum Mollusca; class Polyplacophora; order Chitonida; family Chitonidae; genus Acanthopleura; species Acanthopleura granulata. The sequence goes on along the minus strand of JABBOT010000001.1, from coordinate 15,810,806 downwards.
TGATGTTTTTCAGAAAATCCCAGTGGCCTGTGTTCCTACAGGTGTCAAACACCTGCACCACAAGGCCTTAGAGTATGATGTGGGGGTGTATTTTGAGGCCAATGGACATGGCACGGTAAGATGGGCCTTAATGACCCTTCAGTTACAGGTAATACTCTAAATGTGACCGTGGCAAACCTGTAGTCTCTGTAATTGTATGATTAAATAAACTGGATGCTTATGTTAGTTGAAGTGTCATGATGCTGGACATATTTGTCGGATATCGTATTCTCATGTATCTTTGAAGCTTTTTGACTCATTTCAGGTAGTGTTTAGTGAAGATGCCATGAGCCAGGTGAAAGAAGCAGCCTCTGATGACAGGTATACTGCTGAATGAATTTTATAAACTTGCTACAGTAGGGCTGCTAAATTGTGGAGCAGTAATCATTTCTTAATTCCTAAAGACACAGGCTGTCAAGAGATTTAAATGAAGGATTTTCTGTCAGTTCATATTGTTCAAGGTTATTATGGTAAACATCAAGGATTCAACTTACACTGGTATCTTCATGTTGAGTGAATGTCACTAATGATGTATACATGTGTATTTTTCTGTGTAGTCGACCAGACAGTGAGAGAAAAGCCGCCCAGAATCTCAGTACTGTGATAGATGTGACCAACCAGGTAGGCACTTGTGATGATACGTATGTGTATGTCTCATAGAAGTCTTTTGGAATTCTGTGTCTGCATTACAGGCTTCAGGACATTCTTGTAGTAGTAATAATTTATGGTATGTGGCCTCCAGGTTTATATCTGAATGTTTTTGAGTAAATTCTCAGTACATTGCTCAGCTTGCCCCCTCATTTGGAGTTAAAAGTCTTGTTCATTTATTTTATTGGTGTGCTACACCAAACTGAAGAATTTTGTACTGATACAACAGCAGTCAGGTTTATGAGTGGAAGAAACTGGAATAAACCTCCAACCTTTGGCACGTATCTGACAAGCCGCGAGTTGGAATGTGTGAGTTTTGATTTAATGAAGTTCTTGGTTCTCCTACATGCACCGTACTGTTGAAATGCTGTTCGTACACAACGTATAGATGTGCCTCCTTGCTTGTTCTAACTATTGCAATGATGTCGTATACTGTGGATGAAGATGTTGATGGATTTGTGCATTAGACTGCTTCCTCTTTTTTCAGACAGTAGGAGATGCAATATCAGACCTGTTGTTAGTGGAGACCGTTTTATGTGCCAGAGACTGGGGCCTTGAGGACTGGGATAAAGCTTACAGAGATTTACCTAACAGACAGCTCAAAGTGAAGGTAGGTCAGCTCTCCATGTTTGGTCACTTTCCAAGATGTCTGCAGAAAACATAATCGTAGCTTTTTACTGGTATCTTCTCACTCATGAATCCAGTTTCATATATTTTGTTATAAATCAAGTTCATTGAGATTTATGTCCATGAAATATTTGTTCTTTTGATTAATGGGATGTCTGCCATTCCTCCTGTACCTTAGGTGAAGGACCGGACTGTGATACAGACAAGTGATGCTGAAAGGAAGGCCGACTCACCCCCAGGACTACAGGACGCTGTGGACACGCTGGTTAAGAAATACTCCTCTGGGCGCTCCTTTGTCAGGTAAACACTGGATCAGGCCAAGAATTCATACGTGGTTTATGTACACGGCTCATGGAATGGTTTCCTTGCATGTTGTTTGATATGTCCGATCTATGCTGTCAAAAGTTGGCTTTGTTGTTGACAGTTGCAGTAACCTTCAAGATAATTTACCCAGTGGGCATGCTTCTGTTCATGTAAAATCATGTAAATCCTTAGTTGCTCAAAGTTTGTAGAATATTTATTTCAGATTAGGTTTGCTGTCGTTGCTATGTCAGCTCGGTTCTCCCTTTCTCTGAGTTGGTACCACATTGTTTACCTGTGTGTTGTGTTTCTGTTTCACTCCACTAGACCGTCGGGGACAGAAGATGTGGTCAGGGTGTACGCTGAGGCTGAGACGCAGGTACAGACATTTCCTTCAATACACTCGACCAGATTTTCTTGGATTGCCAAGTTTTGGTGGCCCCTCACCAAATAACAATTTTAAGATTCTTAGCTTTCGTGTTTAGATTCCCAGCTTTAATGCTTGGATTCTCAGCTTTAGTGATTACATTCTATGCTATAGGTTTTCTCAGCTTTAAAATTTAGTTTCCCCACCTTCATGTTAAGATTCTCAACTGTAACATTTAAATTCTCATCTTCTACCCCATACTCTGGAATATTCCCTTAATACCATTGAGGGTAATGGATGAAGACAAACCCGAGTCCAGTGGAAACCCCTACCCTGTGCTTCATACTAGACCAACCTTATTGCTGAGACAAACAAGCAAGAGGTGGATTCCAACACATGACCACAGACTTACTGTCTGCAGCAAAGGAACAGAGAGGCTTATCCCATTTGTCACTGCCTTTGTATATGGTTTGTGCTGAAGTGTAGGTTTCCTTTACTCAAAAGAAAAAAAAAAGAAAAGAAATTGTAACTACAGATCCAATTGACCATTGTCATAATCTGTCATTCCTGTACCCGTGTGTGGCCTTTCTTGTGGTGGGTGGAGGCAAGCAATGTGAAAACTGATGGGTGCTGACATGATTCTGTCTTACCATATTTTTTTCAGGCTGATGCAGATATGCTTGGGTATGAAGTTAGTGTCAAGCTATATGAGCTGGCAGGGGGTGTAGGAGACCAACCCAGCCCACCTGCAAAATGAGGAATTCATCATTCTCTTCCACGCTTCTTTACCCACAATATTGGGCTGGCTGCTGATGAAGAATTATCCCCCCTGACCAAAACAGTATCTGTGACATTCCAGAAATGGTGCACTAAATCCATACCAAGATTATTTTAAATTTTGAAAGTTTTATATTTGTAATCTATATATATTGTTTTATTAGAGACAGGCATTGTCTTTGTAGTTAGTACACTGTAGATGAAGATGCATATGAAGAGGTTAAGGTTTTTATAATATAAGTGGCTTCTGTCTTGCTCCTGGTGCGGCATGGTCATTATTTGACTGGACCATATACACTTGACTTCAAATGTGCACATGAGCACATTTTGAGAGAAGGAACTTTTTCCTTTGCCTTTTAAGCAAACAAAAAAAAAGAAAAAAGATAGCAAGATGATAACGACTGTCTTGATTCATCCTAGTCATGTACACAATTTTTTATACCTTCAAGTAACTGAAGCAGGTTTTATGCAATTTAAAATAATACAGTATACATGTAGTGGAAGGTTATACCAATATTATAACAAGAACATTGAAGATGATTTGACTGTGATGCATTTTTACTAAGACCCTCTTTTATAGGACTGAAATGTGGTCAGAGGCATTTTTATCATGTCATTTGCGAATCATTGCCATCTGTGTCATGCTTATCACAAACTTTCAAGGTGTAAACAAATATAAGATCGTTTATTTAAAAATCATTACAAATTTCATCACCACCTGAATGAGAAATTTGTGTTTTGTACATGGACATTTGTGTTGGTGGCTATTGCTGTATGTGATGTTTGTTTATTTGATTGTTGTTTAGTGTAAAGACTTTTTCAGTGGGGAACCTTTCCTGCCAAAGGTAATTAGGGTCAAAGCTCTGTCGTGTATTGTTCATTTTCAATGGGAAACCTTGCCTGCCAAAGGTAATTTGAGTCAAGACTGTGTTGTGTATTGATCATTTCCACATTTATGATGATGTTTTGTGGGCAAACTGTTAACCTATACCTCATGCAGTGCAAGAAGACAGTACTAGTTGTGTGGCTTCAGACCTTAAGCAAGCTGCTGGAAGACACCCTCCAAATCTACCACTAATTCTCAGCACGGCCACATGAATAGAAGAAACGAAGGAAAACACAAACTGAGAGTTAGGTACAATGAGTAGGTCACAAAGGACTCAAATTCATTCCAGGAACCAACTCTGGTCATCGCCAAAAACTGGCACTGATGACTGGAAATCCACATTCAGTATGGTGCAGGGAGCAGTCTCCTGGTCGGGTCATATTAAAGACTTTAAAAATGGTACTGGTTGTTGTCTGGCTTGGAGCTCAGCATTGAGACAGAGCAAGGAAACAGGGCTGATTGGCCCAGTGTCAGTATAATGTAACTGGGTGGATTGTCAGGTCTGGTGTCTTCGCCATGATGTTCAGTAGCACTTTGGCTGCCATAAGAAGAAACACTATATGCACACGCCAGAGGCACTGTGGGTGATACGACTGAAACATTGTTAAACCCCAAGTCCTCACTCACTCACTCACTCACTCACAGAGCAGTCTGCCTGGTTATTTGGATTTTGCAGTTGGCCTGGATTGGTTGCCATGTCCAATGTCTCCACACTCCAGCATCATACAAAGGTCTTATGTGAATGCAAGCAGTGTTCTAATTTCACAAAGGGCAAGTGTCTGTTGTAGTAAACAAAACAGAATTTCAAATGAGCCAGAAGTTTATAGTGAAAGAGAAGGTTGAAGAGCCTGCAGTATGGCTATGCCGAATCACATTGTAATCATGCAAAGCAGAATCAAACCCAGTGATTTCCAATTTTTTCAAAACATTTTATCTTCAAATTTAGTACTGGAGCCATACATGTACAGCAGCATGGGGGTGACTTTACCCCGTTGCTCACGTGGGTTCAGTAATAAAAACACATCAGGTAACTTGGAAATTACAACAAAAATATTGCACATTCAGAAATTGTTACTTTGAGCACAAGCAGTAGCATCCTTTTTTTGTTTCAATATTTTTTCAGGTGTCAAAGAGATCTGATATTTTCACTTTCATTAATGAAAAAACGCATACAAACTGCCTTTAAAATTTAATATAAAAATACAAAGGCAACTCACAATATTAACAAACAGTGTTTACAGCACAATACAGCAATAAATAAGTTGGAGAAAGCCTTGTTAGCAATAAATCCAATTATAGCATATGCTTTGGAATAATGGAAGAATAACCTATAACTCAGGTGCAGGATTACTGCAACATATTTACACAGTAAATACACGTACACTTATCTGAAGTGGTAGTCTGTTATATGTAAAAACCAGGACACTTTAGAGTAGTATGGTCCGTACCATAACATAATATATGTCTCTGTTCCATTTAATTCCAGAACTGGATAATACCAGTATTGTCAGCAACCACACCTGAGGAGAGGCGGTTGTCCATCCATCCTCACCAATATTTTGTGACAGTTCCGGTAGAAACATCTGACCTTGTGAATTTGTGCTTGGTCATGTTTCTTGTCTTTTTACGATACCTGCAGCTGAAAATCAGCTGGTCATACAATGATGGTTTTCACTGAAATCTTAAAAACATCTGGCAGTTGTCACTTTCTTGTTGTAATCCTTCCTAGAAAGCTGCAGGATTTACAGTGCTTACACATGGCCAAAGCTGAGTGTAAATCTCTATTCTCTTCATGAACCATTTCAGTTGCAGAAAATTATGAAATGAAAACTCATTTAAGCATGAACCTTTTATGTCCATCTTCAGAAAAATAAGCCTGAGAGGAAAGCATCCTCATATCACAGAGGTCTGTTAATATTTGTTTCTTGCTTTATATAAGAAAGACACTAGTCATATATTAAAAGTATTGAACAGTCTACGTCTTTGTAAATACTAGGATTTTAAAATACAAGAGAATAAATTACATCCTGACAAAATGACACCACTGAACAATATAGATTTAATGATGACAATGTTGTAATTTCCAGCGAAGTACGAAATGTTAATCCAGCTGATATTCTGGGTGATTTTTGGCCCTGAAATATAAGATATGAGTAAGGTATGATATCATACATAACATATGATCAGGATTTGATTGCTTGTCTTGTATATTTTCAAGAACATGCTAGATTCACTGCTGTTAAAAACGTTTTGTATCAAAGATGCTTGTAAAGCACGTGCGAAACAAACATTTGTGCTGAAACCAGATGCTAGGGACAGGTGTAAATCTGAGTTTTAAGTCTTTAAATCACGTACCAACTGAACTCGTAAAATCGCACTTTCTTTTTCCCTAACGTTTCTGTGATGGCATCCACATCTTCTGGTGCCAGAGTGAAGTCAAATACCTGAAAGAAAAAGTGGACATGTGAGAGAAAAGCAATGCCCTACATGTACAAATATGTGTGGTGGATTCTATGGCTGTAATGTAGGCAATGGATAAATCACTCAAGAGAATAGTGTAAACCCAGCAGATACTGGTGTTCTCAGGAAGGATCAAGGTGTCTGGATACTTGTTGTATGGATATACCATTGTGTTGATGTGTTGCATGGGAGGATCCTTGTGCTGTCATGATACACTTTGGTGTTGTATTGAAGGACCTTGCTTTTCCTTGATCCATTTAATTGCTGTCTGGATGATCTGAGTATTTTCTGAACACATATACCCTGTGTGGACTGGCTACAACCTTGTGTTGTATGGGTTGATCCTTGTGTTGTCGTGATACACTTTGGTGTTGTATTGAAGGATCTTATGTTTTTCTGGATCCATTTAAGGGCTGTCTGGATGATCCATGTATTTTCTGAACATATAAACCCTGTGTGGACTGGCTACACCCTTGTGTTGTATGGGCTGATCCTTTTGTTGTTGTGATACACTTTGGTGTTATATTGAATGATCTTATGTTTTTCTGGATCCATTTAATTGCTGTCTGGATGATCCATGTATTTTCTGACCGCATATACCCTGTGTGGACTGGATACACCCGTGTGTTGTATGGAAGGATTCTAAGGTACTAGTACTATATGATGATTCTTTGTGTTGTATTGGGTAATCCTTACTTTTTGCTCATGTTGTAGCAGTATGGATACACTCTTGTGTGATATGAGTTGATCGTTGTGTTGTATGGATGGATCCCAGCGTTCATGAATGGATCTTTTTGTTGTATAGATTGAACAGTTTTTTGTTTGGATCAATCCTGGCATTGTTGGAACAGATCCTAAGTTATTGGCCTTCCCTTGTATGGCCAGAGAGGTAGCCAACATAAGCTGGATTTACACCTCTGTTTTTGATGTGGCTGTATTGTGGATCTGATCGTGGATTGTGGATGTGGTAATTCATTTATTTATTTATTTGTCTAGTGTTTTACACCGTTCTCAAGAACATTTCAAAGACAAGCAGCCAGCATTACGGTGTGAGGAAACCAAAGAGCTCAGAGGAAACCCACAAAAATCTTCCCACCTACGACCAAAGAAGAAAGAGTGAATGATTGTGGCTTAACTCTACTTAAGCAATACTTCAGCCATATTGTTACGAGGGATCAGAGAGGAATGGATGTGATAATGGGAAGGCTGTATTGTGGATATGGTAATGGGGTGACTTTGATGTGCATTTTTGCACATTTTAAGTCAAATCAGTTTTGCATTGTACATGATGCAATTTCCATACCGTTAATTTGTTGTACCTGCACCTTGGTTTCATTTAACAGTTGAGTTTCAGGAATTTTACATTGCCATACTACCAAACTAGTGTGGTGTGCTATCTTACATACATCTAAATTCTGCTTCATTCTCTCTGGCTGGACAGTTTTGGGTATCACTGTTACACCTCTCTGGATGTTCCATCTTAAAACCACCTGCAGCATACAACAAGGGATAATTATGGAACTGATATATTTTACAGCATGGGTCACATATTCGTGACTGTTTCCAAATTCACGCTGTGATCGTTTTCAATGGATCTATTTAGATCAGTGAAGTAAAAAATCCTATTTCATAGGGTACTGCATTTTTTCAGTCATTAGGTTTTACAGCTTTAAATCCAAGGGAAAATGATTTAGAAATAATTACCTTGGATGCAAATTATGAAAAAGAACTGAGGTTTATTTCAGTCAGAAACCTAGCAACAGCAAATAGTCACCTGAGCAGCTGTTTTCTTGTATTTGTGAGCAATACCTTTGATCAGAGCTTCTTCTATTAACATGGGACGATTTCCACTAATCAACCAAAAAAACAGTCAAATGTTATTTAAACCTCAAATATAATATAACTAGTTGGTTAACGAATAGCAATGTACGTTACATCCTTTCTATATCAAATACTGAAATGAAAAATCAACACTGGTAATTACATCACACAGAGACTGATAGGCTCATTTAACTTAGAACACATAATTAAATAAGTGATGTAGAAAAAAATTCTGTAAAATAATATGCCACATGGGTCACTCGACCAATTCGCCTCTCTAAACATACAGTGGTATTTCAAATTGAAAATGAAACTGAATAATCAACACAATCCTTGAAACTAGACTGGCAGAGTGTCTAATAGCTCATCATCTGATGTTTCACCTAATTTTCAAAAGGAAATCTTGCGCATGGATCTAATTAGAATAACTGACTGGTTGGAGGAGGAACAGATAGCTCATAATGAGTAAGAAGGCCACCTACTTGGGTTTTGGAGACCCCAAGGGACTGTATGCCGTCACTACTATACCATTCTCACCACAATACTCCACAAGCCTCTCCTGGGGCAGGTAAGGGTGCATTTCAACCTGGGAGAAGACAAACATTCAGACACAGTTTTGTTATCGAAATGACGACAACAGATTGCTTAACATGTGATGCCTTACGAATCTAAACAGATGAATAGGACATTTTAATAACAGAAAATAAAACTTAGCTTCATTCTGACAGAAAAGAGCCTATAATAATGACACGTTGGACACGCTAAAGGCAAAAGACAAAATCTCTGGTAATGCAGCAAGTCTGTGTTTGACGTGTTGAAATTATATGAGATGATTACAGAATTAAACTCACTTGAATGCATCTTGCGTTTGATATTCATGCAACAGGATTACAGAATGAAACTTACTTGAAGAATAGTTGATTTGTGTTTGATATTAGACATCATGTGAGAGGAAACCAGAATGAAACTCACCTGAAGGACAGCGGGTTTATGTTTGATATCAGACATCATGTGAGAGGATGTCACAATGAAACTCACCTGAAGGACAGCAGGTTTGTATTTGATATCAGACATCATGTAAGAGGATGTCACAATGAAACTCACCTGAAGGACAGGGGGTTTGTGTTGGATATCAGACATCATGTGAGAGAATGTCACAATGAAACTCACCTGAAGGGCAGCTGGTTTGTATTGGATATCAGACATCACGTGAGAGGATGTCACAATGAAACTCACCTGAAGGGCAGCTGGTTTGTATTGGATATCAGACATCATGTGAGGGGATGTCACAATGAAACTCACCTTGAGGACAGCAGGTTTGTATTTGATATCAGACATCATGCAAGAGGAACCAGAATGAAGCTCACCTGAACTATAGTTCCTTTGTGTTTGATATCAAACATTATGTGAGAGGAAACCAGAATGAAACTCATCTGAAGGACAGCTAGTTAGTGTTTGAAATCAGACATCATGTGAGAGAAAGCCAGAATGAAACTCGTCGGAGCGATAGTTAATTTGTGTTTGATATCAGACATCATGTGAGAGGAAACTAGAATGAAACTCACCTGAAGGACAGCAGGTTTGTGTTAGATATCAGACATCATGTGACAGGATGTCACAGTGAAACTCACCTGAAGGACTACAGGTTTGTATTTGATATCAGACATCATGTGAGAGAAAACCAGAATGAAACTCACCTAAAGGACAGCAGGTTTGTATTTGATATCAGACATGTGAGAGAAAGCCAGAATGAAACTCACCTAAGGACAGTGGGTTTGTATTTGATATCCAGACATCATGTGAGAGGATGACACAATGAAACTCACCTGAAGGACAGCAGGTTTGTATTTGATATCAGACATCATGTGAGAGGATGTCACAATGAAACTCACCTGAAGGACGGCAGGTTTGTATTTGATATCCGGAATCATAAGGAGAGTGGAGACTTGATATCGACTGAAGTTGCAGACTCCTATTGCCTTTGCAAGACCCTGGTCAACTAACTGTTCCATGGCCTAAAAATGTAAATAAATACCATAAAAGGATTAAAGTAGTCACATGAAAATCAACAACAAAAAGTCAAAGTGGCTAATCTTTACCTGCTCTCAGAATTGTATCTAAATGGTTTACAACTAATACTCATTTGTCATAAGCTTTGAAAAAAAAAAAAAAGCATAATTTGAAAATAAATATTGTTACATAATTAACCTGATTGTATCCACACATGTACCTTCCATGTTTCACTGAGATCGTATATCTGCAAAAGCAACTTTCCATCCATTGTTGTCGGGAAAAGTGTTCCATCGCCTTTGTTCTGAAATGTAAGGCAAAAGAAAAGTCTAACTTACATTACCAGTTAACTGAAAAAATATATTACAAACATTGCTTTCAAGTTAATTATCCCTTCCACATGATCACAGCCAATGTAGATATTAAATGATACACCGAACGTCTCAATAAAACGTTTACAGGTACACTGGTTACACTTCAAGAATCAAGTTCCAGTAGTACAAAATGAGAATTGTAAATTCAATTACCTTTAGGCCAAAGGGCATATGAATGAGGTATAAGTCCACATATTTCAAGTTGAGCTCCTTGAGCGATTTGAGCAGGCAAGGCTTGACTGCATCTTTACCCAGGCAGGCTGCTGGCAACTGAAAAGCAATCATACAGCTCTTACTGGAACAAGGCAGATTGTTTTAGAAAGTAAATGATACTTTAAAGAGAGCAACATGACTATGATTCTTAATTTCCATAGTAACGCAACATAATCTTCATTTATTACCTTTTGTATTGAGAGCACAACCAAAATGTACAAAACATGAAATGCTGCTAGCTGTCCACATCCCTATGTATATGCAAATGAACAATTAAACAAGGTATGCTCATTGGTTTTGTGCCTGGAAATTAAAATCGCAATTATTTGGGTCACGTTACAATGGTGCCTCCTTTTTAGCATGCCAGACATAATTGCTGACATACTTACAATGCTGCCTCACCAGAAAGCCATGCTGAGGATGACACCCTGCCCAGTCACATTATACTGACACCAAGCCAACCAGTACTTGGCCTATTCCTCTTCTGCTGAGTGGCAATCAAGGTAGAGCCAAAATTATTGATACAAGAGTCTTAAGTTTGGCTCATTTTGGGATTGAACCCCAGATCTGCCATTTAGGAGGCAGATACTCTAACCACTACTCCACCATGAACAGTAAACATGTGATGAAACGGACCAACTCTTTTAGAACAATTTACACATAGAATTAACAAACACATGCAGTTGTATACCTACATAGTGTATATGTACAGTGTATATATACCTTTGTTGAGATAAATAAATCTCCTCTCTTCAAGACACCCTTGTCTATTTTCTTCTGGATTGCCTCGCCAATATTTTTCTCATTCTCGTAGGTCTGGGCTGTGTCAATGTGACGATAACCAGCATCAATGGCATCCTCTACCACTTTACATGCACTGTCACCCTTAACCTGGAATAAAAATACACTTATGGATAGATTGTGAATGTTAAACACCCTTGACACTTACTCATAAAGATGGTAAGTTAGATGCATGTAAGTGGAGAGGCGTGTACAATGCTGCAGAGGATTTCGTGCCACATCCTGTATGTACACGGATGTCCCGGATTAGTTTGCTCACACAAGGCCTGATAATGTTCTTAAAGTTGGCTGACTACAAAAGCAGTCTGTTATATCCAGTGACTTAAAAATGATTACCATTTATCAAAGTACTGACCACTGTCATTTTATACACCTTTCAGATCATAAACATTAGACACAGAAGTAAATAAGAGATCAGGAGAACAGACAAATGGCAAAATCATCACCTGGCACACTCAAGGGCAGTAATTAAGAATGTGAGCAATGTTTAATAAAATTTCAATCAGATGTAGAGCGAGATAGGATTTTAACTGTTCATTAAAATTACAAATTGAAACATTGGTATGGCCAAGCTACAACAGCCACATCTGAATTCATGTTTAAGCATAAAATTAATACGACGACGAATGAAATAAGTGAGTAAATTTATTCACAAGTAACAAATTTAAATTTTCAAGTCCTTGAAGTTATCTCCCCTGATCCGATCCTATGACTTTATATGGTGCATCTTAACGTAGTTGAGTCTAAAGTTACAAAGTTCCTTTGAACTTTTACGTCGTTCTAACGCCTCTGTTGGTACAATTTGAGAAAATACCGATGGCAGATTACGTTAGGGTCGGAACGACAAGCATTCCGTAACATACGTGAAACGTTCCCAGTCCTACGATTGGCATGGAGGCCCCAGTGTTCAAGCGAACAACTTTTTGTTGCTGGGAAGCCATCTTCCCAGAGGTAGTTTGCCGTGTGGCCTAGATGCCGGGTATCCTCATACTAGGTTAAAAATAGACGGGAGTGCTGTACCACCAGTAACCCCCTCCGCCCCCGAAAGGAGGCCTGCCTTATACCTTGTGGGCATTCACCATCGGTGATGCTACACCATGTGTTAAAAACGTACCTGTCATGCAGTTGTGTGAGAGTTCTCTAAGCCCTCAACAGCTGGAATCCTTGACTAGGCAGGGGGTAGTGGGTGGGGGGAATTCTGCACTAAACTCCACTTGCCATACATATAGGACCTCTGTAGTTAATTTTGTAACATGTCTTGATTGATCTCACCAACGTGCCATTTGTAAATTAAAACCGTAAGGATGACAAACGAGTAGGTGATTGGCTTGGTGTATATACAGTTCCTACTCACGTAAAGAGTTATAAATCTTACGTTTCTCTACAAGATTTGGCTTCCTCTCGTACTGCTGTCAGTATATTAATTACTGTATACGTTTACACCCAATGTGCGACAGGCGTACAAAACTATATACATGTAACATAAGCAGTTAACAAAAATTCGTTATCTGTAGGGATTTCGGTTTGTTTACATCCAGCTGTAGAGATGCACCATGCACATACGTGTCAACTGTAACCATGCAAATTGCAATGTAGCTATGGGAAAGCCCGTTATATCTGGATCAGTGTGGTTGCCACAGTGAGTACGCCTAAAACTTTTGCTTTAAGGCAACTCAACAGATGTACACATTATCATTTACACAAGGCTCTCAGTCACTGTGAAAACATGAGTGAGTAATGTTCCTAAAAAGAATGTATTGCATGGGTGTCTGGAGTTACGTGTATACATATGCATGTAGGCCTACATGTATATGGCATGAATCAGGAGAAAGAACTTGAGTATGGATTTACATGGAAAACGGCATCCATTCTATTTTGTTTTGCAGATGTTTACTGCTCGTTGACATTTCTGTCATGAGAGTGTGTAGGGCCTATGTAATAAAAGTGAAATTTTTCGCGATAATTTTTTAATAGTCTTATCGACGTTTGTCAATTCAGATGCATGTGACAACCACAGTGTCCTTAATACAGCCTAAGGGATTAACCAGTGTATCAACAATCAATTTTGCTTACACCGAACACTGGCAAACTAACCTGTGGTTTCTTAAGGTGTATAACATAAATACTTCATTTTACTATAAATCAATTGGGGTTCAGTGCTCGGACGGGTCAATTTAAAGATTTCAGAAATGAAGCATGCGGTGATCATCAACAGTTGTCACTGACCATATATCCTACCAGTAACCTATGTTTGTATATCGTGTGTCTGGGACGAGTATGTTTTCTAGCTAATGACACATCAAAACACACCTAATCAGAATTGACACTTGTTTTGTTAATGTATTGCACAAGTTTTCTCTGTTATGATCTCTGGAGGTTTCTATATTATACTCCGTCGAGAAAATATCATTAAAACTTCTGTGCATAATCTTGTTGATCCACCAACTAGCTTAGCAAAGTGCAAAAGCATAGAAACTCCGAATAAAGAAATGTAACGCATGGTTGACGTTCTCGATATTTCGACAAAGTTTTACTTGTCATCTTCTGACTTAGTCGAAATATCGAGAACGTCAACCATGCATTATTCGGAGTTTCTATGCTTTTGCACTTGTGTGTATGCCTATAGATATTTCAAATCCTCACGCCGTGACAGGCATTTCAAAATTCAGACTTAGCTATAATGTTTCTACATACATAAATGCATACACTGCAATTAGCACATACTTGTGTACACTAAACAACAGTAGACTTGCTGGGTAAATTGCTTGAGCTGATTTCAGTAGCTGGCAAAGTATACAAATCTGGAGTAAGAATTAAGGAGTAAGAATGTAGTCAGGCCGTGCAGTCTTCAGTTACTAATTCAGATGGTCAAACATTGATATCGGAGGCACAACAGTCAACCAAACAGTTGGATGTACAACTGTTTGTTACCAGTGGAGGCATGATAGCAGGATCTTGGACAGCGAGGCATGAATTGACACAAATCCCCTTAAATTCAGATCCTTACCCTGGAGGAACCTGTATATCCAGATCGGTTGAGTTTTTTACTTACATGATGCTGCTACACGTAGGTTAAATTGCAATAAGTTCCTCAATTAGTTCGCATGGATTCGCCTTGATACGCCTAAATATATATACTGAGATATATCAAGAAGAGATGTATATGGCCTTGTCTACCAAAGATAGCAGACCAAATAGCGGTATCTAATTATGTACTAATTTGATGGATTATGTATTATGATTATGATTATGGATTATGTACTAATTATGTAATCTTCATCACCATATATTGTTTTCCACCACGTCGCCAATTTGCTCATTGGTGCCCACTTTCACCAAGCTTTGTTAATCGATTTCTCGCAAATCTCGTCCCCTTTTGGGGCTATAACCTATACGGCGTCTCTTGCAAGAAAAGTTACGCAAAATGTGACTTACAGAGTTTTGTGAAAGTGATCCCAGTCACGTCGCACTCTGTTATCTTTCGCAACATTATTCATTAAACACTTCGTACTCCGTATTCTCCCTTACCGTGCCCAAGTTTGTTCTCTTCAACACATCGTACTTAGTTATACCTCAATGTCTGCATGCTACACTGTTTGTCAGCCGTCACAGATTTCAGTACCGATCAGTGAAACTTCAGTGCCATTGCCAATAAAGACTGGAAATAAACTGTCCACGCCTTGACTCACAACTGGACACGCCAATGCCATCCCTAAACCCCAAAGTTACTATACCATCCAAATAAAGACGTGAGATGTCATCGTCCGACAAATGCTGAACGTATATATGCGTACCATTGTTCATTAAACATTACATTTGTCTGCCAAACCCAGAAGATCCCAAGACCACCATGCCAAACATGGGAAATGCCATTAATTTATCCAGCTAACACTGGAGGTGCATGTACCACCTTCTACAAAGATTTGCAGCATCATTTTTTTAATGCACCTTGCAGTATCAGACAAAACTACAAGGTCCATGTACCATCTTTATATAACCACCATCAGACATACATCCGTCTTCCAGGAATTTCTGGCACCATTATCAGACAAAACTAGGTGGTACCATGGTTTGAAAGTAACAATCTGAGGTATCACTATTCATCCAGTATGGGTGACATCGACCATGCTAACATTGAAGTTTGAGAACCTCACAAAATCCACTTGAACTAGACATAGGTATGAGTACTATCTAGCAGACGGAGGAACAATAAAAGTTGTAACACGAGTTTGTGACTGTAAGGTGCTATGGAAACCTGACTGAGATGATCTTTCAGTTTTCTGAAGGTTTATGATGACAACTGAATTGTCGTTTATTCTCGTTGTTTTATTGTAGTATACCCATGTTCTTATAATTTTCCTTCTAGATTGGCAACGTAATTCAGTACATGAAACCGTTCTCTGAACTTGCTGTTTTCTTTAATGTCTCCAACAAACTCATCACAGAGTTCACCAGAACTTCTTTCATTTATGTTTGACTCACTTTGAGTCAGTTTGCCAGAGGGAAGGAATCCAGTGGACTAAAGAAAACCTCCTGATGGCAGCTAGATTTGAAAGCATGACCCAAGTCACTTATAGGTTTGGGAATGCCAGAAAATTCAACCATTTTGCCATTCAGTTACTCAATAGATAGGAAAAGCATTTACTTAGGTTGTAATATACAAATAGATTTCCCTGCAGGTGATGTTTCCTGATGTATGAAAATTAATGAGACAAGAAAAAGACATAACAATTGTTAAGAGATGACAATCACAGAATTATATTAAGATTCCCCCCCCTCCCCGCACACAAAATTCATAAAATAAAGTTAAACAAAAATAATAACAATAAAAAAAATATCTATAAATAGTGGAAGAATAATTCATATAACATATGAAACAATTTGGCCCGATCAAGTCCGATAACAATCATACTCCTTGTAAATGAATAATTTTTGTGACCTGTCTTATGTGACATGAGTAGATGCATAACTATTAACTTGGAATCAAATGACTGGCCAAAAATAATAGAATCAATAAGGTACTGTCTGATACATCCACAAGCTCATCTTCAGCTCTCAATTAGACAAAAGCCACAAACATGTAGACAAAAACTATTGCTGTCTACCAGTTCTACTTATACAAGCACTTGTACATAGATTTTTCTTCCCACTGAAATCTTTACAGGTATTAATTTGCTCAAGGTTACAGGGAAACACCTACGAGTACACAGTGTTTGTTTTCTTCATTACAGCACCACTATAACGTCGTCGGCAATTTTCAGGCAAGACAGGCAATGAGAGACACAATGATGGCTCTGCACTGGTTGATTCAATCTCCTTATAATGGTCACATCTAGTAGCTGCTTTCTATACTGACTTGCTGCTTACAAGATCTGACATTTCGATATCAAAGCCTCAGACAGCCTTTCTATTTAAGATCAATGGAGCTCTCAGAATCAATCAAAATGAGGACCATGGGTGAAATGTTTGGTCATTTATCAGAACACCTATTCCCAGCTCGTCTGCTCAACTTAATTCTTGCTTTCATATTTTTGGAAACGAGCCAGCTCTCCGGTTGTGGTTTGAAACAATGGCTTTGACTGGCATCTAAAATCTGAGCTCTCTGTGCAAAGAAGGGTCAAAAGATGGGCTGGAAGCTAATGTTATCTGAGATCTAGTAAGCAAGAAGTCTGTCAGTGGGTACCACATGTAAATCTGACTTTTGCAACACCAAACTGAATGTTACATTGAACCTTATATGATTGGAACACAGAGAAAGTTTAAATACAATATTCAGTATGAACTTATTCTACATTAACGTGTATTTATCAGCCAATGAGGATTTTACTGGTAGTCAAGGAAATGGAATATCATACAGAACCAGTATAGGTATATTATACTTGACAGGTGAAACAGATCAAGAAAATGGACAGGTAAAATCTCGAGCAATCTCAGCTTTCCATATTTTCCAGGTAACACCATGTCTCTGCATTGGAATGCCACATGCACTGCCTTACGTTGAAGCCATTATTAGCACTTTTCAAGGTGTGGCTCGAAATTTGATCCAAAAGGCTGTTTTCTCTTGCTCCATATCAAATGTTCCTCGAACTGAAGCTGAGGATTTTTTCAGCCTCGATTTTTTGTTCAGCTCTAAGTCTTCGGTAATCAGCTTTGAAAAACATCAGGAAAACTATCACAAAAAATACTGTCAATCCAGAGGCAGAGAGATTTGGCACTGCAAAAGAGAAAGGATATTATAATCAACACCTGTGATGACTTAAGACTATAATCAGTTAAAGGCCTAAGTTATGACAACTGGGGTCACAATGCTCCCTGAACTGGTTTGATCTGATCCATTTTCACACATGGACATAAATTTAAAATCAGACAACCGCTGCATTAAAGTTCATTTTTAAATTTTAAATTTTCCTCCTGACATCCGTTAAATCCATAAGCTACCTGAAAGTTATACCGTATCTCTATCAGTTACAGCATATATTCGCACACATTATTAATGTATATCATCAATACTGAACAACTTACACTATGTCCACATCACACTATCATCCTTGGGCGTTATTCTAGTTGAATAAGTCATGCAGATACATATGGACATAAAATCCCATGCCATATGGGCCTAATATAATCATTAACTGCCATGGTAACTCTATCTAAGACTGACGTTTTTTTAATTATGAGGTTTGCAAAATTAAGTAGATTTCAAAAATGTCTGTATGCTATTCGTTTGATCTTGATTTTGGAAGTGTCGTCATCTAAGGGCCTAGTCTTGAACGACAGCCTTCAACTCCTGCTGGCAATGGCTCTGTCTCACCTGTGTAATCCTGATTGACAATCTCATCCACACAGGTGGAGTTCTGTACACAGCCATTTGACAGGAGCTGCTCCCCTGAGGGTTGATCTTGGGCTAAGACACCCATATCTAATATAAACACTATACCCCTTTCTCTGTCTCACCTGTGTAATCCTGAGGGACAATCTCATCAACAGAGGTGGAGTTCTGTACACAGCCATTTGGCAGGTACTGCTCCCCTGAGGGTAGATCTTGGGCTAAGACACCCATGACTAATATATACACTATACCCTGTATTTGTCTGAAAAAGAAACAGTGGGGACATCAAAGCAACACTTTCCCTAATTCTTCTATTTATTGGGACAGATATTAGTACAGTTGAAAGCAAAATATTCCCGTAGCAATTACACATACATTAGCTAAAAAGGGAGGGAATGGTGTCCCAAAATTTAGAAGAATTAAGGTACACAGGTTTAATCAACAGGCCGATCCATTCTGATGCATTTTTTCAGTTCTTTACATCATTTCTTGGATGCTTATATTTGCACAAAAAGTACCCAAAGTCGCACAACTTTCAGGTTCTTGAGTCTTACTCATCTTAGAAAGGTGTTCTGAGGTTTCCATAAAATCTAGGAAGATACTCTACTGGAGAAAATTGTTTCCGCACTAAAAGCAATATTTTATGACATGCTGAGAATTTTGACATTTCAGCTGTGACGGAGAACATATTGTAAAAGATCTAAAATTTCACCCCAAAAATTCCTTTTAAGAGGAAATAAATGAGATTAAATATTTTGGTGTTAAAACTTACATTTTTCTTGCAGGATATCATTCAACCTTTTAAACAAAGTTCAAAACATCTAACATCAACACAACTCTCAGAATCAGTCAAGTATACAACTAAGTCAAAGGAAAAATTTTAGCATGTATTTAACATGTATAATTTCAGTGATCAACTGACAACTTCACCTAATCAAAATGACCTAAAATTTCGCCCATAAAAAGTCATTTTTAGAGGTACATTAAAGTGATAAACAATTACTTTTGGTGTTAAAACTTACATTTTTCAGATAGGACATGATCATACCTTCCAAACAAACCTCTAAACACCTGTCTAAAAGCAGCAGGACTCTCAGTATTATGAAATATGAGTAACTTAGTAATGGACGAAATTTTAGGTCATTTAGGGTAATTGGATCGCTTACCCAGAAATGATAAGGAAGCCTGCACTAGTAGCCTCTGCCACTGGGTATGTACACTCTACCCCTAACTCCAGACTAATTGGGTAGAGAGAGAAGCCGAAAAACCCAAACAGTGTAACAGTCACAGCTATGGCTATCTCCATCTCTCTGAGTCTTGACACCTACAACAGTATTATGTGAACTAATCAAAACATTCATTTTCCAGAATTCTGTGACAGATGTATGAGATACCAGTAAACAATTAAAATGATTGAAACCAAAATCCATTTACTGCATAAATCCCAAACTTGAATCTGAAAAACATGTGAGAATGAAAGTCGATCCTGAATAACCTATTGCTTCTCCTCATGATGGGATTTGCCTGGTGACTTCTTGTGCTGTGCTCAAGGAGTTTTCACCTATCAGGTGAAGGAAACCTTCAACTGCCAGTGGAAAACCACAACAAGTTTACCAGGCATGTAACAAACCTCCTGATGTAAAGATGAGGTAAACATCCTGATGTAAAGATGAGGTAAACCTCGTGATGTGAAGATGAGGTAAACCTCATGATGTAAAGATGAGGTAAACCTCATGATGTGAAGATGAAGTAAACCTCATGATGTATGGATGAGGTAAAACTCCTGATCTATAGATGAGGCAAACCTCCAGATGTAAAGATGAGGCAAACCTCCTGATGTAATAAATGAGATAAACCTCTTAATGTAAAGATGAGATAAACCTCTTGATGTAAAGATGGGGTAAACCTCATGATGTAAAGCAGAGGTAAGCCTCATGATGTAAAGCAGAGGCAAACCTCATGATGTAAAGCAGAGGCAAACCTCATGATGTAAAGCAGAGGCAAATCCCATGATGTAAAGCAGAGGCAAACCTCATGATGTAAAGCAGATGTAAACCTCATGATGTAAAGCAGAGGCAAACCTCATGATGTAAAGCATCAACAGGTTGTTATACACAATTATTCCTTGACTGATGTACGAACGTCAAACCAATGGGTAGTGTAACCTTAGTTGTGACCACTCACTTCTGTGAAGGCTATTAGACTGAGAGTAGCAAAAGCCCAAGATAACTTGGCAATTTCCTCAAATTTTTTGGTTTTGTCCACGTAGGCCCCAGCGACTCCTGCACCCACAATACCACCAGCTATCATCAGAGCACCACAGAGACCCGAGAAATTCTGGCAAAGACAAAAGAAAGACAGTCATGTGTTAAAAACAGCAGTTCACTGGGCCTTTCACATGATCAAATGAGACATGTTGATAACTAGCCAATCTTTTGTGTTGTACAGGTACAGTTTGAGGGAAATCTAAACATCAAAACCACATTCAACATAATAAATGTACATTGTATATAAACTGAATATTTGCTGAATATCACCACTTTACAAAACAGATTTTGTCCAAACAGACAGCAAACAAACATGAAAGCTTAAGTCAAGCAACAAACCAAAAGGAAACAGGCCTTGAAGGTAAGGTTGTACTGAAAGAGCAATTCCTCCCATGCTACAGTTTCGTATTTTGTGACACCTACCTGATACACACAACATACAGTAGTAGTGTACTCACATCTGTGTAGTTTCTGGGACATAATATTTGCTCAAACAGAGTGCTGAGTGTAGTGACCAGGCCCAGGCCACCACCAAAGACAAAGCACAGAATCCAGTATGACTTCATCTTCCTCATCTACAACAAAAGAGCATCCCAAAAGACTGATTCAAGTAAATCAATATACATGTTCATGTATTCATAATCTAAGCTTTCACAGCAGTAATTAGTCATTCCTCCACACAATACATGTCAGAGGTGCTTAATTTTCAAATATTGGAAAATCAGATCTCTATACAACAAATTAGGTTCTAAAAGTTTACCTATCTGTACAATATGCACTAAATATTTTTTGAAAACATTTACACTTATATAATACATGTCTACATAAAAGCTGACTAGACTTTAAACTTTGATAAGTTGCCGAAAGCCTTCTGGTGGGAACATAAACCAGACAGCTAATGCTATCAAGTTTCTATTTTTTTTCTTTTGTTGTTTGTTATTTTTATTTTTTTGTTTTTGGTTGATAGGTAACCCTGTGATCAAGAATATTTCAGCTACAGCAGCATGATGATGGTCAAGTGCATGGGAGTAGGCATCTGGTCAAACAAAGGGGGCACAACTCTACTTTACTTTACAATCCAGCTGACAAAGCAGACGCAGTGAGAGCTACACACAGCAACAATTCTAATTACAATAAAAAGTCAGAAGATTCCCAACTGCATGACAGTTACTTTAGTACTCACTCTCTTTAAGCCTTTACAGAAAGGCTCTGAGGATTCTGCAGCACTCGCTGTGGGTGGGGTAGGGGGGACAGAACTACACACGCCGAATGTAGCCAGTAAAGTCACCAGGGCTGCTGGAGCTGTGTAGATAAGCATCTGAAATACAAGGTTGTCACACAGGTAAATACAGGTAGATTAATACCATCATGAGCAAAGGTCACTTGCCAGTGTTATATGATGTCCTGGCATCACATGTTCAAACACCACAGCAGGAGCCGGACTAGAACACGCAACCTTACTGATCAAAGGCTTGCAATTAGACCACAAGAGCAACCAAGGCTCTCTTATTATTCTGTTTTCAACACAAAAGCAGCATTACGTACACACACAAGAATATTCCAGTACAGACTGCGTGCAATATGTGTCATAGCCTCCCTCAATGCGACGTTCCGCCATGTTGGCTGACACCTGGGGCCCATATATTAAATACAGCAAATACATATGCTGTTCTGAAGTTCAGTTTCTAATGTGAATGCCCTACTCATGTGCATTTTTAAGATCTCAGAGTACTTTAATAATACATGTACAGAATGGCATTTTTGAACACCTCTCTTGGTGGTAGAGTGGAACTGGAAATGATCAGATAGCACTACTGAGATGCATGTAGGTGCAGTCACACCCAACAGGCCTATGTGAAAAGTTTTTAAGCCATGACAAAGACACACATGAAATCACACATGCACATGCAATAACCAAAACACAGATTTACACGTGTTTTATTTCTTTTTCTCTGAACTATTTGAAAGACAAGACTAGGATACACACGTAAGCAGATGTCATATGTGTCATATATGAACAGTGTGCAGAGGGACAGGGTCAGCCCTATATAACACATATACCATATGTTTTATGAATAGCTACGATTATGGAAATTTATAAACCTACGTATGCACAAGGTATGTCACAGGAAATATAAATTAAAATACGCCCTTAATTTTGTTTCTTGCCTTCAAGCAGCAATGGCATTTCATTAAGTTGGGCCTACAATTTATCCAAAAATACATTAGGCCTATAGATGAAAAATATTGTTTCATAAACAAACATCGGCCAATTTGTATTGGCTTCATGAATATTGAATTACGCTACAAGCATATTAGCTTAGGGAAATTAAGAGTTTTGGGACTTCTCTACAGGCCAGGTGTCAATAATATGTCAATAATCCACTCTGCACGTTCATTTTATGAACTATGCCCTGTTCCATCACTCCTAAATCTTTTTCTGTAAACATGAGAGTTTGTTTTCCTGCATGTGTTCTTTCTTCTCATCTCAAATACCACACCATGAAAACTCCACCCGATATAGTTTTACATTTGAGACCAGTGTCTTCGCGAGCTTATTGGACCCTAATCGTGCTGTCAGTGATAGCTTACCATCCAAAATGGAGGATGCACTGTGTTGCTAGGCTGTTCAGCGGTCATGTTACCTTTATTGCACGCTACCTATATATGCAGCACAATCTGACAATGCTTATGGTACACGACCTAAAATTTCTCCACAAACTTGCTTTCTAGAGGCAAGTATAGGGTACAAAATATTACTTTTCAGAGCTAAAGCTTACATTTTTCTAGTATTAATGTACCTTCCGAACAAACCCCAAAAACCTTTTCCTCGATCAACAGAGCTCTAAGAATCCGACAAACTGTGCAACTTGGTCAAGGGCGAAACTTGGAGTCATTTACCATACATGTACCAGCATATCAAACAATTAAAATCATGCTTCCGTTGTAAATATGGACAGTGCAAAAAACTGAAACAAACAGGAATATTCTTCTGTATTAGTGTATGCTTACGAGTAACTTCATGTCTGCGTTCTCCTTCACTACAGCTGGGGATAATACATTAGCCAGAAGGATGCCCACCGGGTTAGCTGCAAACAAAGGCTTACATCAATTAGACACCTACATAAATGTATAAAAATTGCAATGTAATACAAAGCATGGCAACACTTTCAGAACATGGGAAAAGGTCTTAAAAACATCATCAGTGCATTGTCAATTGAATCTGCATATGCTACAAGCCATCTGTAAATTGCCTCAAACTAAATGTATATGGTCACTGTATTTCCATTTGCATTTTAGTGTCACATCAATGATGTTTGTATCTCTGAACCTTGATAATGTTCCATAATTATCACAAGAGAGGAAAGAAAAGACAGAACCACAGTGTAGAAATCACATTGTGATACCACAGAAATACAAAACAAATTTTACCAAATTTTCAACACAGGCTGTACTGTAATACTTAAATAATTAAATCCGACAGGTTTCAGAACTTCTTGTTGTTGTTGAAATTGTTTCTTTTTTTTATGGTAGAAATTTTTCTCTAATTTGAAAGTGGACTGGTTTATGGATGTGAGAAATCATACAGGGCTCAAGAAAAAACTTCCTCAGGTGTTAAAATGGTAACTTTCCATTGAGCTCTGAAATACATGTTAGGCTACAGCCATGCCAACAAAAGGTGGATTTTAAAGTGCACACTTATCGGGCAATAGCTTTTGTCCTAGGTATCTTATTTTGCTAAAAATATAGTAAACTGGTCACTCTAATTCTTCTCATTTTTGGGATATATGGTCTGCTCTTTTAGCCAGATTACATGTAACTGTAACAGGAATATACAGTTTCTCTTTTCTCACCTGGTTAGTCAATCTTAACAACTTATCCATATCTTACTTTTCTAAACAAATGAGAGAAATATCTGTTCAAAAAATAAGAATGAATAATGAATGAAAATGAAAGAAGAAGATGGTATATAAGCACTGTCTACCTCCAGGCTGGAGGGAATTTCCCCTCAGAGGCATGGACTTGTAACCTTGAGATCGCTGGTTCAAATTCCCAGCTCTCAAGCCCAGTTACATTTGACAATGCGAGCAAAGGTGGCTGGGGTGACTTAAGTAGCAGGCCATGAGTCTGTGAATGTTCAACTTTCCTTTCGTGGGAAGTGGAAAATGAGGGGAATAATGGTATATAAGTGCTCTCTACCCTCTGGCTGGAGGGAATTTCCCTTCAGTCTAGTGGTAGAGGTGTGGACTAACCCATCGAAGCCAATGTGTTGGCTGTTGCTCTCTGACCATCGCTAAACCACAGGCCTGCTAGTTTGGTTGGTGTGAACATGACCAAAGGCTGAGCTACAGCAGCTAGGCTCTGACCAGTGATCACAATTGGGTAGCGGGCATTAATATTCAGTCCCTCTAAGGTGCTGACCGTCCGCAACACTGAGCCTATCAAGTTGAGCCATGTCCCAAGCAATAACTGAAATAATTATCATACCATAATTACAATGATGAATCATACTGTAAGTCACCTGAAAGTTAGCTCTTTCAATTGACGCATACTCTGCTTGACTCATCTACCTTAAAGGGCCTCTTAAGAGTTTTTAGCCAAGATTAAATACATGTAATTTCTTATCAGAAAAGCTTTGGTGCTGGCATCAAAAGGGTCATTTTAAGGCTTTCATGTGCTTCTTAAAGTGCATTTAACAGACCAAATTTCAGGGGCAAGTATGGTAGGAAGCCTAAACTGTACGTTGTATGTAACAGCTTCTTGCACATTTTATGTCACAACACATACACTCATAATCTTTACACACTCGTTCATATAAGTTGTGATTTTTTGTTTTCTATAATATTCAAGGCGACAGGCAAACCAATACTTTATATGCAAGATTTTCACTTACACTAGTTCTCAGACCCATGGTATCTATAAGCCAAGTGGCAGCCAAGCCGCATGGAATGGAAGCTACCAAATACACTAGAGATAGCCAGTTGACCCCCATCGAACCAACATTGTAGAAAGTCGCCGTCTTGTATGCAATTGGTGAAAACGAAATCCATATCTGTAGAGTGAAATAGGCAACGTTAATCAGCGATCATCAAGCAAAGTTATATCAATTTTACTGAAATGACAGTATTTTGGTAAGATCTTATGGTGTATCTATCTACTGCACACGGAGGGGATAACCCATATTACCTATATCGTGAGGACGTTCTTTGAACGCTTATTCTGGCTGGTTTATACCCCTTTTTTGACAACGCTGATCTATCCACAGAAGTGCACATTTGCTTTCGATGCACATGAGTAAAACTATCCCAAGACAAAGCGGAGTTCCTTATAATTTATTGGTAATGAGTGGTGGTCCCCGTTCAACATTCCGTGTCTGATGTTAGCGTTTGCTTACATTTTCTATCACAGAACAACTGTTATGCAAACCAAGATCAATGGACACATATCAACAATTTATATTGGACTGCGTGTAATAACTCCTCGTTTGAAAATTGCCCGAGAGGAACTAACGGCCGATTTTCGTTGACTTCATGATCATGTGACAGTGACGCTGGTTGCATCTCTGAGCAACTGATAACGCAACACTTACTGCGGCGTTCGATAGATTCAGGAGGGCTACCACAAAAACATAAAACCATCTTCTCTTGTAGACTCTGTACTCCGTGTCCACCAGGTATCCAGTACTCGCGTCTATTCTGCTGTCACCTGCGGACTGAATACTCGAGCTTTCCATGACAGACCACGGACCTCGATGTTCAGCTGCTGGCTCAATGTTAACATGACACTTCCGGTTTGAATCATAGGGGACCATTCCAAATTTACGAAAAGTTTAATTTAACAACCTGTCAAAGGGATGTCAGCCTAATACGATAGGGCTCGCTCATCGTCTTATAATACAAATTTCATCACGGAGACAGTTACAAAATGTTTACGTTATGGGCACACAAAAGCTCATGCCACATCATATTGGTCACACCGCTGCCAGCTTTCCCCTGTTCCAAGCACAAAGATATTAGCATCTACAGACTTTCCCAATATTCTTATTATGATCTGTTTTGCAGTGACTTTTTACATGGGGGTGTAAATGCTTCAGATCAACAATAGATTCTCACCAACTTCTTGCTACTCCTTGCTATCTGACGCAATTGTTATTTAACATACATGTACAAAGCCTTTGCAACTCCAAAGTCAGGCAAATTAACGACAAAAACACCCAAGACATTATCACAGTTTTCATTTTATTCATTAATACCAAAGGGGTCCATGGATCATACATTAACCCAACTATGCAAAGTATATGAATTGCAAAAACACAAAACACTTACATTTACATATGTAAAAGCAGTTACTTTGTAGGGTTCAAAAATCAAAATACTAAACCAAAAATTAAAATAAGATTGCTTCTTAATTGCGTAACGCAAGTATATTATGAAAAACACATCCGTCCCATAAATGCGTTTCCAAGAGAATAATAAAACCAATAAATAATGAGCAATTTGTAATAACTTCACACTTCTTAAATAATATTTATTTGATTCTTCTTTAAAACCTCATTCAAGAATTCTTACTAACAGAATATCAGTCATTTTCACGGGTGGTGGAAACTGTAGCGGCTGGGGTAAAACACTGCCCTTTGGAAAGTTTCTCAGAAATTTACCCACGTGATGTTTAACATTCGTGGAAGAGGAGTAGTCTTTCACAAACATTAAAATATGCACAGGGCCCCAAACTGCTGATGTCCACTTATTGTCACCAAAGTCCCAGAAACAATAGGAGTGGTTTTCATCATCTTTTTTTTTTTTTTGTAAATAATAACCTTTCTCTTTTCTACAGTTGTTAGAGTCTTCAAATCAGGTCTTGATTATTGATATGTATGTGGGAAACAGTCATATTATCCACACCTTAAAATAAATTTCAATTTATAATACACTGTATTTCATATGTATGTCCAGGGACACACAACCAATTTCTATTATGTGCAAGTGTATGTTGATCACCATACATAATTAATATGGTAGGTGAAATTCATTTCCTTTGGAATGGTCATCAGCAATCTTTCAAACAAAATCAGCCAGACACTGAGATTTTACTATAAATTTTGTAATGAAATTAAACATGTATGTCCAAACTTCTTAATTTCATGCAGTCCTTAAACCAGCTTGTAAGATCTGAATTTATACAAGCTAAGATATCTTCATTTTCTCATGTGTATCAGTAGTAACAGGCTGGTCTAAGTTCTGATGGGTGATCTGACTGCCCCCAATTCTGACTGGACACTCAGAGGAATCACTTCCCAGTGCTGCCTGCTGGCTACTGCATGGGCCGTTGGTGCCCAATCCATTCCATACAGACACAACAGGAACTGTCTTTTCCTGGGACTTCGTCACAGCTGGTAGGGGAAGGTCAGCTGAAGATCCTGATGGTACCTGGACAGCCGAGCTGATCTCAGTAGCTTCCATCTCACCAGATTCTTTAGCAGACCTGACAAGCAGATTAACAAGTTTCCATAAATGTTTCACAGGCTACATGTATGTGGGTGACTTGGACCCACTTTCACAAATCTTTGTAACTAATGTTGTAAATCATGTCGCTTTATGGCTTTTCAACCTTAACATCATTTCAGCAAAAAACTGACAAGAAATGACATTTATTAAGTTTGTAAAAGTGGTCCATGATTAAATGACTGTCATTCCCATATTTATGAAACCTTTCTACACTTTCAAAATTCTTTCAATTTGGAAGAAAGTTGGCTTGGCAGAAAGTAAAGAATTCCAAACCCTTTATTTTTTCACACACACACAGAGCTATATCCATCACAATTACATTGGTGCCTGTGTCTGTATCTTAATCCATTCATCCGAGAGAATATAACAGATGTGTAAGGAACTGACACACGTTCCAAAAAACAACAGTAAGCTGATTGTCAAGGTCATGACTAAAATTGTCACAAATTCCCTAACTCCTCAACAAATCTGACCAGTGAAGTATAATTTTAGATGCAATTTGAAGACATAATTTAAAAGACTAAATTGTACTGTTCACGTAGGGGCATAGTTGATTTTCAAAAAAATTATGAAATAACCTGTCCAGATCAGATAATATTCCTTTAATGTGCCAAAATGTGCATTATGTCTGTGGTCTAATTTATTGAGACACAGAATTAGAGAAACTTTTGGGCTCAAACTAATCTGTATTAAGATTAATAAGCAACTTGAACACAAGATATGATGGTTTGCCAGTATAAAGCTTAATTTTCATTTACATAACATGTACATGTATATAAAATTTCTTCATATAAAGTCATGATGTCACCTTTGTAGTTTTGGATCAGGTTCTTCAGTTGTTTTTTTTTTTTCCAGATATGGTCTTGGTAATCATAATCAACTTAGCCTATGTAGACAATAAATTGCCACCATGTACATTCTTACTGTGTATCATCACTGTCCATACTGGCCCCCAACTTCTGTTTCAATGACTGCCGGATGATGTCTTTATGTTTGGTTTGCATGTGCCGTATCAGAGTGGCCTCTTTAGCATAGCCGTAAGGCTGATCGCAATGTCCACACGTCAGCATCTTAGTCTGAAGATGGACTGACCTCACATGGCGGTTCAAATCTCCTATTAACAAACACAGATTATATTTCACTGCATACATTTATCATCTTCAATGTGATGACTTAGAGCAAAGCCCAATATGCACCATCATGACCTTTATGCCATCAAAAAATATCTTGGGTAGCTCTCTCTTTTGCCTACACTTGACTAATTGATAGACAGATTGGAGCAAAGTGCAGTACTTAAATATAAATGATAATGGTATAATACCACATTGGCAGCAGCCATACTCAAATATACATCACTTAAACGATGATGGTCAGTTGCCTGAGTGGAGGAAACTGAACTGCCTGGTGCCTTTCGCAAGCAGCTGATAAACCTTCCCACACTTGACACACTTTTCTCCCATAGAACAAGTTCAGTGTGTGCACTTTACTGATGGCTCCCAACAAATTCACAAGCGGCCTTAAAAGTGCTGTCATGTTAATGCCACCAAGGCCCAAGAACAGTGGAGCTAGGGGAAACTTCTCTCTATTTGAGGGAAACAAAGAATAAGCCCTCGATCTCAAGGTACCTTTTCCAATACTGAAATGTTTTAACATCTGAAAATGAATACAGCAGATTAGCAGATTCATAACACTCTTAAAGAGAAAGGGACTGTGCCAAAGTTAAATAACACTTACCAGACTGATAGAAATTCTTGGGACAGTAGGAGCATTTGAAGGCTTTCTCTCGATTGTGAAATCTCATATGGACCCGCAGATCACTTCTTCTGATATAGCCTAGATGAACAAGAAATAACCAATGACAATGTACAATAAGAATAATTGGAGTTGTAAAATATATGCAATAAACATATGGTTAGGTTACTAGCATGAATGAATGAATCCCAATCACCTGATACCTGGAAATGGAGAGTGGTTTATCACTCGCCTAAAGCTTAAGACAGGTATGTCTAAAGTGGTACACGCTCAGCTCAAACTCATCAAGGCTTAAAATTCTGGCGACTGATAGATCTCTCGCTTTCTCATGGAGCTGTGTGGGATTAATATTGGTATTAACAAAAAAAGAAAAAGACCAATACTTACATCGTAGATATAGACAATCACTTTGGAGCAAGTAAAACTTCTTAAATTGCATCAACAGAGAAACACGGATTCAAAATCATACTTTTAGTATACAGTGTATGCATATTTGATTCTTCATTTGCTAGGGGCATCTACTTTTCAATTCTATGTTTACAAGCTCTAAGCTTTCACAGAATATTTACTAGATGAACTTAATCATGTGTAATCTGACAATTACAGCATCTAAAGACGGGTTATCAGAGAACTAGTCAAGGGTCACAGATCTACAGTTACTAGTGCAGTCACCAGAGAAATATCAAGACACGAGTATGTGTACATGTATCATAACTGCAACATGTGCATACCTCGTGTAGCTCATGCATTTGTGTTTTTAATGAACTACTGAACACATATACATTATCTTTCACATGAAAGAATGATCTAATTTGGACATATAACATGAAGTTGTATATTACATGTAATTATACTACCTTTGGAACACACAGAGCACTTGTAGGGTTCTTCTTTAGTATGTATCAGCTGGTGTCGCTTCAGGTCACATTTCTGTAGAAACATTCGATCACACTGCTCACACTTGTACCTGTAGTCATCCTGCAAAAGCAAGCACTGGTCTGTTCAGAAGAATGGCACTTGGATATGTGGGGGTAACTAATGTCAGGGCATTCAAATTTTAGATGTTTTGCTAGCACCCATCCCAACAGATGTCCAACAAGTTGATCACCTTTTCAGGGAGCATTAAAATTATAAATGCTTTCATTTACACAAGTGAATACATAGAGGATATTCCACAGTGAAGGTTGAATACTATAAATATTGCTCAAGTGAGGGGTGGAAGAGATTATCATTTCCACCTTTCACAAGAACAATATTTATGGTATTCAACCATAACTGTGCAAATATTCTATTTATTATTTATACTCAGATTGGAACGTCATAAAAATAAAGTTTTGATGTCACGGCGTCTGGAGCATAAGTCAAGGTCACCAACAGTGTAATATCAAAATGTAATAACAAAAGTGATATCTAACAGGTGAAGATATCACTTTTATCAATGAAGGATATACTGGGATTTCACTGATGTATAAATAATAAAATAGATAACGTTATTTCCATCTAAGACATATTTACCACAGTGAAAAAAGTTGTTCTCTTTCCATATGCAGTATGAAGTTTAAAGCAAATCAAACATGGTTGATTAGTACTGATTAAGTGTGATACCGGTTATTGCCCAGAATGCACAAAGTATTGATTGGTTCGACCTTTTCACCTTTCATTAGAGCAACCAAGATGAAGGTATTCAAAACTTCAGAGTTCAATATTATACCCAGTGTTTCCACTGACAAATTTGTCAGATTTC
Organism: Acanthopleura granulata; assembly: GCA_016165875.1. Classification (NCBI taxonomy): domain Eukaryota; kingdom Metazoa; phylum Mollusca; class Polyplacophora; order Chitonida; family Chitonidae; genus Acanthopleura; species Acanthopleura granulata. Next base: position 15,779,386 of record JABBOT010000001.1, on the reverse strand, counting down.
CACTAGTAATTTGCAAAACAAGAAACATTTTTTTTTTTTAAGAAAATACATAATCACCTTAACATGCACAGTATGGATCATCCTGTGCCTAGAATAGTTTCCTAAACGATTGAAAGTGGCACTGCATAAATCACACTGGAAAATGTGAGGCGGCTTTTTGGCAGGTATAAGCTGTACAAAACTAGTCACTGGCAAGCTCTTAGCATCTGACACATGTGGAATCTGAGGAGAGAACGCTTCCCCAGACAAGTCCTTTGATGCATCTGGTCGAAGCTCTGCGCTGGACTTAATATTTGATTTACTTTGTGAAGAAACAGGATTCTCACTTAACCCAGCTCCTGTGTTGGTCCTATTTTCTTGTGTTTTCGAAACTGAAAGATCTGTTCTTGAGACTGGAGGTGAGGATCTCCCTTTAGTTGTCACCACAGAGTTGCTGGTCACTGAGCCCTGAGTTTCTGTGGTGCTAGTCTTGGCTACTGTGCTCTTGTTTTCAGAGAAGTTGTGAGAGATCCCAGGTACACAATCTGCTTCTAAGTTCAAGAATCTATCAGTGTCCATTTCAATACTTTGGTCATTTACACTGCTGGAGCTTTCAGGTGAGTTAACGGGACTATGAGCAGCACTGGGTGTCTTGTTGGATTCAGACACTGAACTGACTAACTGGAATGGTGGTGGGACTGTTGTAACTGGACTAAGTATAACTGGGAGAGAAACGGCATTCGTCAGTTCTCCTGTCCTGTCTGAGGACATGGGCTGGTCTGCTATGCGTAAACCAGACTGACCAGGGTTCTCAGGCAGGTACTGACTGGCAAAGCTGGAGGTAGTCTGTGGGATACAGGGTAATGCTGTCACTAAATTGCATGATGGAACTGTAAAGCTATTTGAAGCCACTGGAGCTCCAGGGGTGTGTCCTTGTAAAAGAACCAAGTTTGTTAATGCAAGGTTATGTTGGCCAACCCTAATAAGGGAACAGTTATTGGTCGTATTTGTTGACTGTGCACAAGAGCTGGCAACTAGAGGAATATTTAAGTTCAAAACAGTGAAACCTCCAGTTACACTGGTAGACACAGGTTGGCCTGATGGAGAAGACAGTAGCATAGGTAAGTTAAAACCAGTCAAATTAGGAGAGCTGGTGGCACTGATTGCTGCTGGAATACTGTCACAGGTATTGGGCAGTTGTTGAGACGTGTCATCTGACGAAAGCCCCAGACAGGACGAATCCCGCAGATCATCTACCACTGACTCGTCATCTATCTTAGCAAAGTCTTCACCCACTGTCAATGAGGACTGGTCAGAGAACACGAGACCAGTCGGAATTTTATCACAGGAATCCTTCACACAGCCCAGGATGTCGGTGTTACACTCGGACAAATTGTACGAGACTCCTGAGTGTTTCAGTGTGTCATTGCTATCATCACAAGGGTCCAGCCCTGTGTTCATGGAATCAAGCGAAGAAACGGAATTGTCAGGAGGGACTGAGAAAGAGCAGCTAACCTGAGCTGTGTCAAACAGCCCGCCATCTCCATGTAGACCGTCGGACAGGTCAACTATACCTCCTAAACAGGGGTCAGGTAACAGGGATGAGGAGGACAGGCCTGGTGAGGAACACCCAATATTAGACTCTGCTGACACCAGATCAGCCATGGAGGACATGGGACAGGCCTCTGACGCTATTGGTGAGTCCGTTCCATCCATGTCCCATATTGGGGAAGCCGGTCCCGTAGGGAGCACCTCCACTACTCTCTGTAACCTCCTGTTCAACTCCATCTTCATACACGCATTTGTTTACGCTTCTGAAAACTGTTTCCTCAATCGCTTCCTACATGTCACTGCATTGCGCTCTGGCACAACACAGTTCTCTGTCCATGTCATCTTCAAGAATCACCCTGAAATATACATATAATCTCATTACATATTCATCAGAAAATACATGAAACTTGGCTGATTAATGAAAAAATCAGAATGGATATTATCTTAAGAGAGAAACTACTGCAAACTGCAGCTATCCCCAGATTTCTAATCCTTTAACACATAAGAACAAGATTCTTCAATTTACAGATTAACTGTTGATGCATGCTAGGCCAGATCCAACTCACACATGGGGATGTCCTGGTCAAATGATGAGGATCAGAGTCAGTGCAAACAAATGGATTTTGTCTGTGCTATTTGATATCGTGATGACCATAAACAACCCATGATAGATGCTGCGCATCACTATGACACTTGTACATCATAAATCTTCACTACTTGAATGGCTGATGTTCAATGCCCTACTCTAGACTATATGTTGCCACAGAACTCTCCTTGGGAACGTTATCAGTAGAAATGGAAATATAAACAACATGAAATGTGTCTGACGTACGGTAAGGAACATTTACCACATAAAAAGTACTCTAGAATCAGTTCAGGTCAAATGAATGTTCCCCATAATCAATTAACGTGTCCTCAGACCAGATAAAGCAAAACAGGTCCACAGCAATTATATAACTTGAAAAAAAATCAGTCAACATTTTGATCTGGTTGGGCCTAATAAAAAAGTCATAACACACACCCAATCAAAAATAACAAATATCTCCACGCAAAAGGCTATGTAACTGTGGAAATAATTTTGGCCAATCAAGAGGCAGGATTATGTAAAGCCTGATTAGCAGAAATGACATGAATCAGGACCTAAATTCATTACCAGGTTATACCTTGAACGTACATAATGCTACTCTTCCACGGATACAATAAGAAGAATTGGCACTGCAGCTGGATCGAGAGATCATGCTGGTTTGGACGAGACAAGGTTGGGGCTCTCACGAAGTACCATGATTTCACTCTAGTTGATAATGTTATTGTTGTTGATTGCCTTTCAGTGTCAGTTCGTGAGAGCACCTACCCTGTCTTGTCCAAACCAGTGTGATCTCTTGACATGACTCCAATGCTGATTTGGCAGGCTTATATGGACAGTTGGTGTCTGTCCCTTGTTTTGTAAGTGCAGAGACCAGAACAAAGACCTTGCAAGATGACACACTGCACAGCCAAAAAGTTGCACACACAGCAACGTCGGTTACAGACGGCAAAAGCCTGGCTTGGAATTTCACTGTTATAGTGGCAGGCTTCGCTTCACTTCATTCACCCACATTTAGTGAGTAAATTGTTGGTGTTTTCTGATAGCTATGGGAGCTTATGGCAATAAAGCATAAATATGTTTCTCAGAGAATGACTAAAATATTATCGGATGGTGCTTTTTGTAAAATTCAAACTCCACTCTCTTTACTACACTTTACGTTATACTTTCCTGTTCTTTTCCTTTAGGTTCTACCTCGTTCTCAACCTTACCTGACAAGCAGTAAAATGGCAAAGACCCTACTTACTGCTATTTGTAGTTTTGCAGTGTTGTCATATCAGCTCTGAGCCAATCAACAGCACTGCCTTAGGTCACGTGACACATCAGTTTTGGCAAACGTCTATACCACTACACCATTCGGTTTGCTGTGTCAAAAGCTGTTTTTACGACATGATTAAGAGAAATGAATTCTGTAAGGATTCAATGTGCATTTGCGTATGTCACCTGGATAACATTAGAAAAGGGGATCCTCTATGCTACAGTTAGTGTCCACCAAGACTCATTCAGGGAAGCATGAATGAACTGACGTCACATGCCGCATGGAAAGCGACACGCCCAGCAACCTCATCTTTATTATAACCATTAACAAGCCGAGGTTAACGCTGTTTGGGCGAGACATGAGTGGGTGCGCAATGAATGTTTAGCGTATTATTCAGCTGTTCAAGTTCAACATGAGATTCATTATTTTGAGAATGACAACCGACAATTTTCCATTTACACCATAAAACCCATGACAAATTGTGTACTTCATACTGTCAGATTTAGAGATAGTTATGTGTTGTTGTTGTTCCATGCATATGATGCCATACACCTGATTCGATGAATTGTTTTTCAAAAACATCCCTCGTATGGTCGTTATTTTCCGTGCATAAGACTAACGCGACGATTTTATCGTCAGTGTGAAGAGGCAGTAGCAAAGGACGACAGTCATGTCTACAATTTCCATTTTGAATTTGGTGTCGCTTACCAGCTGTCCTTCGCGGAGAAAGTTTCGGCGACTAGCCCGGCTTGAAAGTAGTCCTCATCAGATTAATCCGCGACGACACATGTAGATGTACACCGGTTTTAATACATTAATATATGAACAAAAGTGCCGAGCGTGTGCCAGCCACTGACACCCAGAAAATGCTGCAAGGCAAATTGAACTATTGGGAAAACAGCCCGTCAAAACTTGCATGTGGCCTAAATGTATATTTCTAACACTCCCCTCACTGCACGTGCATTTTGTTTGCTTGTCTTCGCACATGACTTCCTTGTAGTGCTGTGCTTACAGCATGTAATTATAGCCCCAGGGTTAATCACTTCACACAACTACTGCATCTCTCATAGTGTGCGTTTTTATTTTTTCGTATTTTTGTAATTTGCATGATTCTGCGGAACTTGTGTTCTGATATATTTATTATAACACTGCAGAATATGAAATGTGGATGAAAACATATGTGAAAGAAACTCAGACTCCAGAGCTGAGTGGGCGAATGTCAAACCAGTAGGCCTACATGTATTAACTTAAGCCGGTGAGGTTTCCTTGTCTTTCAGTCTGTTCGTGCAGCCGCTACAACACCAGTTGTTTTGCTCCTGCACTGCACTTAATTTTTTGTGTAGATACAGGTAGATACATGTAGGCCTACAGCAGTGACTTGTCCCACCTCACAGAATTCTATTTGTCCATTTCCCAGCCAGGGTGCCATCGCCATATGTATGTGTTCCTAGTATATCCATATAAATGTGACTGTCTTTGGGCTACAATTCCCAGTGATTTGCATGTGCAGTTTTAATTGTTGGGTAGATACAATTGAAGATACAGAGATGGGGATGTGTTCCAAGCCGTGTAGTATACTGTAACCAGGTGGCTCTGTGTGTACTGCATGTACTGCATATAGAGATATACAGAGGCATACAGTTGTTTGGGTGTACATTGAGGGGAGTGTTAATTATCCATCGTTCATAATGGAAGCCAGAATGTTTAGTTCTTGTAGCACCGGGTACTAGTTGTTCGTCATGACACCTCCCTTTAAGCAGATGGGTCAATAATTGCTTGCTCTCTACAGCTCTCAGGCTTTGAATCCAGCGCTTGCTGCTTCAGCTGCAGCTTTAAGTTAGGATGTTGGGCCTAGTTTTGTCACTCCAGGCTCTGGTTTCTTCCACCTAGAAACCTGACAGCTGACGAATAAATGAAATCTTCTGCGAACAATGTATAATGTGTTCAGTGGAATCGCTACGCTCAGATGCATGGTTTTATGAAAGTGCTCAGGAGTTTTATTGGTTGAATATATAGCAACTGTATATGTAAAGCTTCACAATATGCTAATCCCTTCAATGTGATGTGATTGTTTTACGCTGTACTCAGGAATACTTCAATTATACGACAGCGGAAAGCATTATGATGGGAGGAAACCGCACAGAGTCTGAGGAAACCTGCGGCCATCCGCAGGTTGCTGCCAGACCCTCCCACGTACAGCCGGGGAGGAAATCACAGCGACTGTATTGGTGGGAGGCTTCTGGGTCATTGAGATGCGCAAGCGCGCTTACCGACTGCGCCACGGAGGCCTCAATTCCTTCAATAATACACCAGTATGCTCAGGTCTCTGAGGTGGGTTGTGGCCTAGTGGTTAAATGGTTGTTTGTGAATGGTAGGTACACACACTCCATGTCAGCCTCAAACTGGGAATCTTCAAGATTAACCCCACACCCAACCATTCTTGGTATCGTAATTGATAATGAAACATGACACACCAGACTCACTGTTTAGGTGGTTTAATAATTGCACCTTTGTATGGAATAAAGAGTAAACTTGAACACCTAAGCGGTTTAAATAATTGCTGGACAGTTAAGATATACGTATGACTTGTGTGACTCAGTGAAGCTCTTATTTACATATGAGTGTCAGTGATGGAATATTACACGGACATTCATATGTACTTAGTTATCAGATGTTTTGTTATGCCATATTACAGAATGCTTAATTTACAAGACAGTAGTCATCTTCTAATACAGGTATTACTTTTGTGACAGTAACTTTTTACCTATACCTGTAGAAAAATTAATTAAATTTTCTTTAGCCACTGAATTTGATACCATTGAACTGAACCATATATTTCTTTCTTTTTTTTCAGCTTTTCTTAGCCCAAAAGTCCATTTTGTTTATGTTTTACAGGGTTAAGGCTCTTGATGAAGCAAGTCTCACATTTAAATTGAACTCCTACTGGTCAGGAGGTTTGTAAGGTATCTTCCAGAGGGTGCTGGTTTACACTGCATGGGCACTTGTGTCCTGCAACCTTCAGTTAAAAATGACCATGCAGCAAAGTTGAAGAAGTGTTCAAGTTTTTAAAACGGCATAAAAACACCAATCAAATACAAATATATGCCGTAACACTGGAATATTCCACCAGACTAGGAAGCTAATGATTCTGAATCAAACTATCATAATGAACAAAAGCCAATGAAACCTGAAATCACAATGGAAACACCTTTATTATATAGGGCAATATACAAACCAAATAAAACAAAGTATACACACATTCACATGAATATACAGGAAATCTAAAGAATGCATGATTTCAGTCAGACATTAACAATGAATTACATGTGTGTATTGAATACGTGACAATTTGAGTGAATCCTACATGGAATGCCAATCACTTGAACGGTAGTGTGTTTCATTAGATGTGATTAAGAAGTGATTTGTGATGGATAGTTACCTGCATATATCATTTTTCTGGTTTCATCAGTGGCCATACACACTTTATACTGGGTGATTAAACTACTGTGTTACTTCCAACCAGTAGCAATATTATTAGAGCACATGTTCTAGAACAGATAAAAAAGTTAAACTGTGATACTTGAAAAAACAAATTATCAGGACAACAATACCAGAGTCCAGACTAGCACCACAGAAGCTCGATAATGTCATAACTCTACCAACAGGAAGCTAGACATGGCCTTGACCTCTAGTTATTGTTCAACCCTATATGGAGCATGATATAAACTTTGCATACATAAAGCTCTGTCACAGCGTTCTGAAGCGACACACTACACTTTCTGATCACAATACCACCTACATTTGATTACATTTATGAGTAAAAAGTCAGATACAACACAGTGGTTAGAAATGTCTTGGACACTAATACCCATTAATAAGTTTTGCAAATTCAAAGGTCTCATGTTTTGATACCAACAAAGGCAAAACAGGCATTCAAAATGTGAATGTCAGACTGCTGATATATAAGAGAGCTGAGTTGCATACATACAGCATGATGGAGAGATGATATTGGTCATGTCCAAGGTGGCCAATGATTCATTCTCAGTCCAGTTGATTCGTTAAAGTTCAAAACTTTATGGAGATCGACTGAGCCTTATAAATATTTATACAAAAAATTGATATATTGCCTACAAATGATATGTACAAGTTATATTCGTTTCCACAGTCCTGGGCTGCAAAAAGTACCTTATATTCTCGGTTGATAAGTGCACACACAGTACAATATACAGCAATACACTGGTACTTTTCCTACAATGTACAACAGTTAAGTTTGGCTGGTCAGTGGACTCCCCTGGACATTTGCAGGTGCAAGTCATGCAGAATTTCAAATCACTGTTCAACAGAAAAAGTGGAAGTTACAGTTATCATTTCTTTTTCTACTTGCTTTACATGTGTGCAGATAATATGAACGCATGCATATGTACTATATAACATGTGGATGATTTGCCGTATAATAAGTCAAACATCAACCATACCCCAAAAGAACAGAAGTAGTTAATGGACCCCAGAAGCCATGACTTGAAAAAAAACCAAAAAAAAACCCCCAAAATAGTACACTGCAGTTTTTCCCAGACTCCAAAAAGAAAAAAAAAAAAACAATTTCTACACTGATGGCCTTCTGAAAGTGTTTAGGACCTATGATGTCATACTGTAGCCTTGTGTGGTCAGGCATTCTGGGTGAATTGATCATCCTGAACAGTTTATGTACATACACCTGCCTGTAATCCATTAACCAATCCATTCCAAAGTTTGGAGATGCAAACATCATAAGCTAACCCATCAAAAATTAATGACTGGAAATACATGTACAGGCATGGCCAAGGCTACCATAATTTCTTATCAGTTATGTGGGGGGAAAAAACTTCATTGTACAAATACTCAAGATAATTCTTGAAACAGTGGACATGGTGTTGCACATGTCGGGATGTTTATTCCACCTAAGGATTTATGTGTGCTATTCACTGAGAATGTATTCCTTTATTGCATTAAAACATGCAAGCTAACAAATAAAATAAATATGCCATTGTTAAACTGGACATACATTCATCCAACCTTCAGAGTGAGCTCATCCTTGTCTTATCCACAGGACAGTCCAGAGCACAAAGAAGAAGTTGATTGAGGGCAACTGCTTATGGCATATTTTAAAAAATACACCACATGCACAAGGGTTTTAAGTACTTGAGTAATACTTTACAGCCTTATTAACACTGCCTAAACCTTATGTCCTGTGGGTGTTCCTATTCTCATGAGCAATTAACAGGGAAAACACAAATACATGTAAATGCCTCTGTGATGAACCAAATTCCTCTGAAAACAACATTTCAGATTTTCATCACTCTTTATCTAGCCAAAGAATTCATTCCACATTTAGAATTACCATAAGGAATTTTACTTTTTCAGCAACATAAGTTAGATCAAACCTAGATGTATTTCGAGGTTCATGTACTTCTAGAAGAGATTCTTTCACAACTGGCTAACTACTGCTGGAGGTGAAATGTACATGTACATAAAGACCCATGTACATAAAGACACATGTACATACATGTATATACATTGCAATAATTGTCTTGCAGTCTCTTGGTTAGTAGGGCAGCCACTATGACGTGCATCACAAATGTTGCCGGTTTTCACACAAAAAAAGTCATTTACATATCATATACATTTCAGAATAGTATTAATTCTAAAAATTCATAAAATGCTCCTGTGCTTTGTGGAATGACCTTAGTAAAAGTTAAATGATGTTAACTCTAAGCCTCTTTCTTACTGCAATAATGGCTAACCATTACTAAACATATATCAAATCAAATCAAATATTTATATGTCTATACCTGGTATGTACAAATTTTACAGTCCAACTCATATTCAGATAAAATTTAACAGAACAGTTCCAAAAACAGTTACCTGTGAAAGATTTTAAAAGCTGATTTCAAACTGAAAATATTTACATAATTAAATAAGATATATTTATACAAACTGAATTTTTACAAAGGAAAGACAATTTTTATGTAAAAGCCAAAATCATACAATATTACAATAATGTATATTTTCAATGTTTCGGCTTTGTTTCTCCAAGTTCTCACGCCACAAAACAGTTTACAAATTAACAAGTTGGAAACCATACAATATTTTACAATTTTTGGGGATACGCTACAAACTTTTTAATGCCCATTTCACAAAGAGGCCACGTGTATGCAATACTTCTTTTGTATTCCCGCTGTCATCAGCCCTATACAGCATCATCTGTATTGCCATTTGTTCTGTTCATATGGTACACATGCACATTTACCAGTAATTTTGTACTTACATGTACATAAATCTTCTATAACAACAATCGGTTATTTCAAACACACATAGACGATGCCCTGAAAATAGGGATAAGCAAACGAATTCCAAAATATGTTGTTCTTTTGATTTTGTCCATATATATAGAGAGGAGGTTGCAACAAAACTATATAAATTGTGATGAAGTTTAACACTATTTCAGTGATATTGTGGCAACAAAACTAGTCTAGTAAAGGGGATATCTGTGAACCTTGTCTATAAATATTGGTAATCATCTGAACTAGCTGAATACTTCTGCTGAAAAAGCAAGCGCAGCTATATCAAACGAGCAAAAAGTGTAATTTGAAAAAAGCTTATTGTTCTCCGTAAAATGTATGTGGGGTCAGTAGGACAGATCCACACAAAAGAGGTAAACTCTATTTTACACATGATTGGCTATTATACCATTTATAACTGACTAATGTACATGTATGTGTATTTCTTTACGGTATGGTATCTATTGACAAGGCATGAGTCTACCACCACGGCTGCGTGGTGGACAGAACAAACCTGGGGTTCACAGATGAGAATGCTACATTCCTTCTTCTGTCTTCTCCAAACCCAAGAAATGCAGACATACACAGGAATAATTAATTAATCAATCACCTCACAACTCCATGGAGGGTAGTCTGACGATGCCTGTTTAAGATGAGCAATGCAGGTGTGGTGCTGTGATGGTATCCTGGTAGTCAAAGAGTTTACCTGGTGCTTAAACAACCAGTGACAACCTTGGGAGAATGTGTGGGGTGGGGTGGGGTGGGGTGGGGTACAAAGACAAACAAGCTGTGATCATATCACCTTCATTGTTCAGGTTGTCATTAGGCAGTCTTAATACTGCTGACTCAGCTCTCTATTGAAGGGTCAGACTCAGATACAATCACTTGTACAACATACCCCTTGGGTATCTTTGCATCCACAACTCGTAATTTGTCATTCAGTAGTCGGCCGGAGAAGAACCACCTTTGCTTAGAAGGCTCAATCCCTTGTTCGTCGCCTATCCTCTTTTTCAGTTTCAAAACAGTGTCTGTGGTCCTGACAAAGAGTTTGAGGTCCTTGTTGGTGTGAGACAGTCTGAATTTGATGGGTATTTCTGTGCCGGGTGAAGAGTTTTCTGTGTCCACAGCTGTGTCTGTCTCACTCACATCCTCTATCAGGTTTGTCGGGGAGCTCAGCACATACACAGGTAACTGATACCGGTTGCCCAGTTCGTCATAACAATCCATCAATGTACCTTGAAACAACAACAGCAGCAAGGATATAGAACAGTTCTCATTACAGAGGAAGACCGAGGAAGTATTAGGCAGTTTGATGTAAAAGACTATGGTTTGAACATTTAAAAATGACGATCAGATATTTTTTACAGATTTTTTTAGTAGCGAAGCAATAAATTTTAAGGTACATGTAAGACATAACACACATACTATCACAAATAATAAATACCTCCATGTAAAAGGGGACATAATTCTGAAAGTAATTTTGATCAATCAGAACATCGGATTATGTAAAGCCCGATTCATGGATATGACATTTATCAGGCCCTTAAATCATTACCACTCTATTTATTTATGTATTTACTTGATTGGTGTTTTACGCCGTACTCAAGAATATTTCCCTTATATGACAGCGGCCAGCATTATCGTAGGAGGAAGCCCGGCAGATCCCGGAGGAAACCCACGACCATCTGCAGGTTGCTGGTAGACCTTCCCACTTACGGACGGAAAGGAAGCCAGCATGAGCTGGACTTGAACTCACAGCGACCGCACTGGTGGGAGGCTTTCGGTCATTGTGCTAGGATAGCATGCTAACCGACTGAGCCACGGAGGCCCCCCATTACCATTGCAAGTTTTGAATGTACATACATGTACTATTCATGTACGGAGGCAAATTGAACTCAAATACAAATGACTGACTGCTGCACTTTGTTTGTCACTGCACAGACAAGAATGAAGGGCTGGCAGGATGACACAGTGTGCAGATTTTGGCAGCACAAACAGCACGTTGAATACAGACGGAGAGGAGCCCATCATGACATTTTACAGCTAGAGAGCAAAGGGTCCAATTCACGTCAATCAGCATCCGATCTGTGAAATGTTGGCAGTATCTGACAGTAATATGAGCTTTTGTTGGATGGTGTTTTTTAAGTCTTCAAATCTTACTCTTTTCACAACAATTTATTTTATACATGTATTTCCCCGCTCTTTTCCTTACACTGATGTTCATGAGTGTTAGTTTGCTTGAGGTCTCGCATCGCTTACAACATTATTTCGCTTTGATGAGTTGTGGCTATATTTCCATATTAGGAGCTAAAGAAATCTGAGTGACATGCCCATCTTGCACACAGTGAATGCTCTTTTAACATCAACATTTGAGCTCAAGTGTAAGCAACGGCATGCACAAGCGTGGAGAAAGGAAAGGCTTGGGATGGCATGGCATGCCGACCAGGAAAAAAGTTTCTTTTTGTTTTATGTACATGTACCTAATAGAAGTGGCATAGATTTCCATTTTAGGAGGTAAATATGTGCTAGGGTAGGCTGAAAGTTATATCACTTGTTAATTACGGAGGTGCTCTTGGCGGTCACAACAGGTCCAAACATCGAAATTGTCACAGCCACCTTTTTGGGTCATGGCTGGACCCAGTGTAGACATATTTTTATTGTTGCCTCACTGGATCGCCATGCCAAAGACACAAGACATGCCAAAAGAAAAAGAAATCATCACACTAAGCCTGTAAGATGGGAGTAGCTTGTAGTAACGTGAGATATTCAATGTTATCTTACCATTTGGCAGAGATATACTGGCACCATCCACAATAGCCTGAGCTAGAGAGTGATCCCCTGTTTCCAGAGCATATGCTGCAGCTTTCAGGGCATCCCAAATCTCCTTCCTGCCCTCAAACGCTGGCGCAGTATCCCAGAATTCATCTCGTTTACTGCGCAGCTGACCCTCGGTTAAAGGCACATCGCTTTTCCACTTTGGTTTTTCTGGCTTCAGTGGCTGATTTCGGCCTGAAAATGTCAAAGCATTGCAAATTTACAAGCCATGTCAAGGCCAAGCAATTGTATGACAGCATTCTTGTGTGCATACATGTACATAGACAACAATCTGACACTTGTCACAGTATAAACCTATTTCTGTACAGGCTGATCAGTCTGTGCTCCTACCTCTGTGAATCGTCACAATCTTTTCATCATCAGCGTCAATCGATGCTGATTTACCCAGACTAGCTGGGATTGTCATTAGGAACTCGCACCATTTTACACCTTTATACATGAAAGGTTTGGCGGTAGAGTGTGGATCAGGGAGGGGTACATATGATTTACTACTGCCTGATGATGATTTGACAGCGGCTCCAAATTTAATGAATGATATGCCTGGAGGATAGAAGGACATTAATGTTAATTTTAAAATGAAGTTGTGTTAGTAATGGTGTTTTATGTTGTACTTCAACACCGACAGAGCCTGAAGCCCTGGAGCTATATGAAGCTGCCTTCTTATACATGTGCATATATGACAACAATTACAGACAAGAACACATGCACTGGCAATAGCCTTTGTTTAATGTACAGTTAGGGAGCACTGATCACAACATTCATGTACACATTCAAATAAGTACTCATTTTGTGTTGTCATCTCCTTCATCTTTCAAAAAAAAACATATAACATGTGTATCAGGCTTCACAATTATGTTTCTAAATGAAGGTATGGTCTCACTTTGTGCATCGTGCATCACGTGCATCACTGCATATGCTTGCAACTCCATTTAAGGCACGCTATTAAAAATGAGCAATTAAGCATTTCTTTAATTAAAAGAGAATGAATGAATGTCTGCGCAGTAAGCTGAAATGTCAACCTGGTGAGGTTTTAGTAGACCTTTTTCATGCTTGTCATACAGACTCAAGTCCCTGTGGTCTGTAGCCAGTGTAAATGTCACGATAGGTAGGGTTCAGTAGTTAGATAAAGGAACTCAAGGTAAAGCAGGTAACAGAGACAGCTAATATTAAACCAGGCTGTGGTTAGTCAATCAGACATTGGGGTTGCTAAAAGGAAATGCTGGCTGGGTGCCTGGCTTTATCTGGAAGCCCCTACCATGTAACTGAACAGGTCAATCCAGTGCAGATTCCCTTCAGGGCTCAGTTGTAAACTACATGCTGTACATGTACAGCCCATCAGACATCCTTGTCCATTTCTTACACAAGCAGAACAATAACTCTACCTCCTCTGCGTTATATGCAGATCTATATCATTTGAAATGACATATTCCCCAACAATGCATTCACACAGTGGAGATAAACATAATACACTTTCATACTTGTGTATACACATGTAGTTCGGTCGGTTGGTATGGAATATTGTTTTTATTCTGGCTAATGAAAACCTAGTAGTTTTCCATGTCTAGCAGTATTTATAGTAACTGTCTAATTTTTATAACATCGTAACCTGTAAAGTGGTCATAAAAAACACAGTGGCCTACTTTGTTTACATTCTTTGTGGGCCGAGTAGAGGTGTATACATGTGGTAACATCAACTGCACCAACACCTATTCATCAGAGTGTGCAATATCACTTACTGAACACATACCATATAAGACACATGAGCCTACCAAATCAGCACTGTAGTGTAAATTCTTAGGATCCTAATTCTCCCTAAATCGCCACAAAATTGGCCTCTGCCTATCACAAAATAACCGCATGCATCTGATTTCAGTCTAGAAAGGCAGCAAATCTCTGGTTAGATATACAGTATCATAGCTCGACTTACAGGTCTGCCATCAAGTTGCAAGACGCACGATACATACCAGAAATATACTACTGTGTAAATGTTCAGGCATTTCCTATTCATTCTCACCACGCCTTACTGAAGAGGACACATGACAAATGTCTGTTACACATCACGTTAGAAGAGCATCTCCGCGTCAAAACACACAAGAATAATGGTAACTCCGGTGAAAGCAACTGTATATTCGTGTTTGACAGCACATGTACATTATAGCACATCAACAGGAGTTAAGACGTGGGCCCAAGTCAGACAGCAAAATATACCTTTCCCTACATGATGATGTATATCTTCTATCACGATCTTATCACTATGTCAGGTCTGGGTGCCAGCAAGTAAATGATATGAACTAAAGTAATACACATATAAAGTACATGTATATGTATTTAGACATGTGTGGTAATTACCTCTATGAACACATATAACTGAATGGGATCCTGTAAACTGAATACATAAGAGCATTACGATAAGGGCATGATATTAGCGTAAATGTAAATGTATGCTATGCTGGACTGAGTTATATGTCTGGAAAACACATCAATTGGCAATTCAACACGGAGGTGACATGACAGGTGCATAACAAATAATATGCCCTTTTAAATGTGTCCTGATAATACAGAACAAATCTCACATATACATGTACTTAACTGTTAACTGGCCACCACACAGCTAAATTTTTCACCTGCATATATAAAAATGTGACTGAAGTGCTACTATAATCATCTGAACAACCTGATAGACATTTGCGTAAAATTTTATAGGCCTTACTTACGGGTGTTGAACAGACAAAATAAATTCTGAATACCGTGGGTTTGCAGTGGAGTAAGTAAATTCTGAAAGCCATGGAACTGGCTAACCAATGAAGTGGGTAAATTCTGAATGCCATGGAACTGGCTAACCAATGAAGTGGGTAAATTCTGAATGCCATGGGACTGGCTAACCAATGAACTGTGTAAATTCTGAATATCATTAGTGTTAAATATGCGAGCAAATTCTTAATACCGTGGGTTTGCAGTGAAGTAAGTAAATTCGGAAAGCCATGGAACTGGCTAACCAATGAAGTGGGTAAATTCTGAATATCATTAGTGTTAAATATGCGAGCAAATTCTGAGTACCATGAGTTTTGAGTAGAGAGAGCAAATTCCGGATACCATGATAATGAATAGAGAGGGTAATTTCTGGGTACCATGGGAGAAACAGAAAGGACAAATTCTGGATATCATGAGTGGTACAGAGCGGGTAATGTCTGGATATCACGGGTGGAATAGAGAAGGTAAATTCCAGATATCAGAAGGAAGAGAAGCGGTAAATTCTGGATGCTATCTGTGGAACACAGAGGGTAAATTCTGGATACCATGGGTGGAGCAGAGAGGGTGAATTCTGGATACTTTGGGTGAAACAAAGAGGGTACATGTAAATTCTGGAGACCAAGGATGAAAGAGAGAGGGTAAATTTTGGATACCACGGGAGGAACAGAGAGGGCAAATTCTGGATACTATGGGAGGAACAGAGAGGGTAAATTCTGGATGCCATGGGTGGAACCAAGAAGGTGAATTTTGGATACTATGGGAGGAACAGAAGGGGTAAATTCCAGACACCATTGGTTGAACATAGAGGGTAAATTCTGGATATCACGGATGGAACAGAGAGCGTAAATTCTGGACATTTTGGGTGGAGCAGAGAGGGTAAATTCTGGATGTCATGGGTGGAACAGAGAGGGTAAATTCTGGATGTCATGGGTGGAGCAGAGAGGATAAATTCTGGATACCATGGGATGAAGAGAGAGGGTAAATTCTGGATACCATGGGTGGAACAAAGGGGGTAAATTCTGGATACCATGGGAGAAACAGAGAGGGCAAATTATGGATACCATGGGAGGAAGAGAGAGGATAAATTCTGGACACTATAGCTGGTGCGGAGGGACATCTAAGCTTTATAGCAATAGACAGCACCTACACACTAGTTTGCTAGATCTTTTCAGTACTACCAGGGTGAGAACTATTGGTACAAGAATGTACAGCTGTGCAGGGTCTGCTGCTTACGTGTACCGAGCAGTTGGTTCACTGTCCATACCTTACAGAGAATACCAGTAAATATTTTAGTTACATTACAGAGAGGCAACCACTTCCTTCTCCTCTTCGTGTAAACTGTGCAAACAAATTCTGTTGTGGCAACTATTCACATGCATGACAGCACTTCAGTTATACATACATCTACATGTAGTATCAGTAATGAAAGTCCACTGGGAAAATCCAGGATGTCAGCAGGTAGACAGATTACCACATGAGACGGAAAGAAATCTAAACATGATCTACTTGTTCTGCGTAAGAAGATTTCCTTCTCTACAGCAGGAAGATGAAACTTAGCTTCTGACCTTGCACCAAAAGACCCAGACTTGGTGTAGACTACACTGACCAGGAAAACTCATGTACCTGTACATGGGGTAATACTGAAATCCATAGATTTTCCACAAACTTAACTGACCATAATGCCACATGGTACTGACATGGCATGATATATCATTATGAGAGAAGAGGTTTCCCTTAGGGCTTGGCTGAGAAGTATTAACAGTGACCCAAGTAACATTCACAATATATGCTGCAATAAGCAGTAGTACATTGCTTAACATTTTTGTCTCTCCCCGAACTAAAGTGACAATAGAAAATCAATATAAACAAATATAATGATAAACACCACTTCTAAACTCCTCAGTCATTTTGACTGTGTGTACATACTTGAGCTATAAGATTTATGTTTCAAGGAGCGTTGTTTTTTTTGTGTGTTTGAGATATCTTAGAGGCCAGTGAACAAGGATTATCAGAATAGATGGATCATCTTTGGTGGGGGATTAATTGCTTCTGTTGGAGGTTCCCAAATCCTGGATCAATGAGGTGACGAATTTAGATCTGGCATTTTGATATAAATTTACCTGGGTACAGTGCCAAATACAAATCAACTGAACTGTAACAAAATAAACACAAGCACACCAACATGTAAGATACATGTGCTTAATTTGTTAATGACCCCAACCTCATACAATCAACCAAGGACCTCAGACTCAAAGAGCTCAGCCTCATACACTCAACCAAACAGTGCAGCCTGTCCTCAAACACTCAATCAAACAGCCAGTCTCATACAGTCAAAGTCCAGCCTCATACACTTAGAGTGCAGTATCATACACTCCATGAAACAGTGCAGCTTCATACATTCAATGAAAGAGTGAAGCCTCATACACTCCCTGAAAGAGCCCAGCATGTTACACTTAGTCAAGGAATGCAGCTTCATACCCTCAACCAAACAGCCCACCCTCATACACCCAGAGTGCAGTATCAAACACTCACTGAAAGAGTGCAACCTTGTATACACTGTACTCATTCAAAGACTGCAGCATCATACATTCAACTAAAGAGCCCAGCCTCATACAATCAACCAAATTAAGAGCCCAGCCTCATACACTCAGTCAGAGTGCAGCCTCATACTTTCAACCAAGAGAACAGTTTCATACACTCAACCAAAGAGTGCAGTTTCATGCACTCAATCAGAAAGCGCAGCCTCATACACTCAATGAAGAAGTGCAGCCTCATACTCAATCAAAAAGTGCAGCCTCATACATTCAAAAAGTGCAGCTGCATACACTCACCCAAAGAGCGCAGTTTCATACTTATCCAGCCCCAAACACTTACTCAGCCTCAAACACTAACCCAGCCTCAAACACAGGACCAGAAAAAAGCCCAGCCTCAGAATCCAACTAAAGAATTTAACACCCCTGCTTTAGTCACACACAGCACCATAGAGCGTCATGCAGTCAGTTTTATAGTCCAATCTCATACCTTTGTCCAAGCTGTCCTCCCCTTATATTAAGCCAGAGAAGCTGGTCCCACAGATGTATGTTTAAACAGCTAGGGAGCAGGTAACAGTTTTCGACGTCATGCGATGAACACTAAAAATCCACATATGCATTGATTGATGGCATATCATAAATAAAGCAAATTTGCAAAGACAACATAAACACATTCTCAGAAAACTGGATTCAGAGAGGCCTAAGTATAGCTTTGACAAGTGAATGAATCAAATTACACGTCCAGTGAGCCAGTGAAATGAATGAAGAGGGGGACATTTGTTGTGATTGATACCGACAGAGACACTGACACACTGGTGTGTTAATGTCAATATAAGTGTGCTGACCATTATACACCATACCTGTGACATCTGAAGACTCACCCGATGGTGAATTACCGTCTCTGTGAGCACCAATACACCCACCCATGCTGCCCGAGGGTAGGGCGACGGTGGTAACTGTATATTTTGTTGGGGAATCCCTTCCACAAAAGTTTCTTCCTCCTCTGCCGTGACGTCATATGTCTACAGCGCATGTTCACATCTGCAGCGAATGGACAAAAAAAAAGAAGAAAAAAAGAGAACGAAGAAACAATGAAATATGACGCGCGTGAATATACTATAGACATATGTTGTTTAAATAACCCTAGTTTATAAATTAACAGATATTTGCAACATTTTTAAAAAAATGAAATCAGAGGGAGGGGAGAGATAAAGGAAAATGGCTGCGCCCATATGGCGAAGTGCAGTGGAGGATTATATCGTAGGCCATGCTGATAATTCTTCCGCCGATGTTGTAAATGGTATGAAACTTTAAGTTCGGAATGCTTTTTGCATGATAACTCACAAGTAAAATGTTTCGTGTTTATGTGGTTATCTTTTTACACTTAAAGCATACCACTTCTGCCTCTGAGAACAACACCACCACCATTTGACAGATATACAATGTCGTAGAGTTACTTCCCCCTATTCGAACTGCCCTCTCTGTGTAATCGGTTGACTTTTTTACGCCAACATTTAGAGAAACCTTGCCAACATTTTATTGTTATTTATTTCATTGTTATGATTGCTGAGATATTGGAATTTGCATTTGACATGCCGCGATCACCAGCGACACTCAAATCCCGTGTCAGAGGCTTCTTGTTAAGAAAACGCGGTGACTAACCGGTTGCACCATGAAAAAGTCAAATCCACGCCGTAACTTCTCCCTTTCACATCTCTACACGTAATTTTGTAAGGATTATCCAATAAACTTACATTTCTCACGAAAAAACCCGTACCACACAGCTTGTATGCTTTCTTCTTAAAAATAATTCTTGATCGGATTACCCTTACAAAATTATTTGTGTTAATGGGTAGGAGAGATGTTGATTTGACCAAGTAAACGTACATGTATGTAGATTGCTTTTTCCCGGCACAATCAGTTATACTTATATATTTGTACAACGAAAAGTCTAAGACATGGGATTTGAGTCGCTGGCAGCCACGTCATTTGTGATTCAAATTCCAACACGTGAGCAATCTTGGACTACTAGTACCACTTGATATTTTGGACGTGTACAATGGTGTCATGTTTTCATGAATTAAGACTTTATGCACTAGATTAGTGAATACATCAGCTTCAAAAACTGAAGCTAAAACTTGCACCTAGTGATAATGAAAGTCAAAAAGTCCTCTTTCATGCTCAGTTCAACTTTCAGTGTTGGCCTACTAGCTTCCTAGACCCACATGTTAGAAGACGCTAGCAAGGATTGAAGGGTAGCTAAAGGTAGACAAGGTTGTCACATATTGAATCAGGAAGGAGACCATTTAGCTAGCTGCAGAGATCATTTAATATGTATGTTTGTTGTGCTAAACTACATTCTTATCTGAAATGTTGTTATGATATTCATCCATTACTTACTGTGCATTGCGGGGGTGGGGGTGGGGGAGGAAGTAACAAAGTGTCTAGTTGATTCGCTGAATTTAGCATATTCCTTAGCAGTGTTTGATGGTAGCAAGCACATGTTTATCATGCAACTACGTAGTGGCACTTGAAAATGAATTTCTGAGTCTTATAATGTATTAGTATTTCTCTGAAATAATCATAGGTTATTGGGTTGTATGGATGAGTCTTAGGGCTTGGGAAGCGGCAACCTTGTGAGCCACTTCCCAGGACCATGACAAGTATGGCTGTGATATTGGACAGTTGTAATTTAGTACATAATATTATTGGAGAATGGAGCTGGACAGTTCGGTGTAATATACAGTTGAAATACTGAGCTAATCCAAATGTATTCCTTCAAAGTTACATTGCGTATTTGTCAGTTAAAAAAGTTCAGTTTTATGTATTTATATTGTTCTTTTCTTAACTTTCAGATTTGCTCAAGAAAAATGTCACACTTGTGGAAATTGTTGAACACATGGGGTAAGTGTGAAAGAACAGAAATATAACCTGTTTAAAAGTCCATACTTTTGGAGAAGAGTTATCATCAGTCAGAATCAGTTTGGTCCATGGTCCATAAATGAAACAAAAATTTCTGCCATCACCTCTCTAAAATTAATTTCATGTAATAAGGTTTTTAAATAGTTTTGAAATATTGAGTAATCAGAACCATTGTCTGTCGACTTTTTGACATATTCTAAAAACAAAGTTGGGCTTACATGTACATGAAGCATTTGAAGTAAAAGTTGTTCTCTGAATAAAAAGATGCTAAATCATAGTAAAACAAGGCTGTTTATAATATTTATTTATTTATTTGATTGGTGTTTTACGCCGTACTCAAGTATATTTCACTTATACGACAGCAGCCAGCATTATGGCGGGAGGAAACCGAGCAGAGCCTGGTGGAAACCCACGACCATCCACAGGTTGCTGGCAGACCATCGTATGGCCGGAGAGGAAGCCAGCACGAGCTGGCCTTGAACTCAGAGCGACTGCATTGGTGGCGGGCTTTCTTGGTCATTGCGCTACGATAACGCACTAACCGACTGAGCCATGGAGGCCCCCCTGTTTATAATATTAAAAAGAAGGCCGAGGCACAGGTGTTTCATTTGACTCTGCTTACTAGCTGGGGATTTGAACCACTGATCCCTGAAGTTTTCAGACCATGATTCTATAACTAGACTAACTTGAAATTATTGACAGACTTAAGGTAGATATTACTTCTATTCACCTTAATTTTTTTTTTTAATACCAGATCCTCCTTGATCAATCCCGATGCCAGCGTGAGAGCACGAGGTGTACGACTGTTGGCAGATATCGCCCATAGCTTGCCAAGTGAGACTTTCAATGAAAAGGAAGGCAAGTGACAGTGACATTAAAATCATGTAAACATCTGATGATATAGTTGAAAAGGTTTTGCGTAATCAGTGAGGAAACCTTTTGATAAATCAGTGAGCAATTCTTGGAAAACTTCAGGTTTCCTTGGTATTTATAGAAGAAAACTGAGATAAACTGGAAACTTGTGAAACGTAAGGTGATAAAGTGACATAATCTGAATGTCAGTGTGGCAGTAAGTGGAATCTGTACACTAGACTGACCATGTAAATAACGTCTGTCCAACTTATGTCAAACTTGACTGTTGGCAACACCTTTCCTCATTATGTTTACATACTATATAGCATATTTCTTGACAGTTGACATGCTGGTGACATACATGGTGGAAAAGCTCAAGGATCATCATTCAATCCAGCCACATGCCCTGTATGGTCTTTTAGCCCTGGTAAGAGCATTTAGTGATTTAGACAGAGAACCACGTAACCCTGGGAAATATTAGACTTGCCAAAGGTCTGTGATTTCCTGAGAAATACTGTCCACTAAAATTGCAAGTGAAAAATTCTGTGAGTATGGCCTTAAGAATGTTGACATCAATCAGTCGAGATAGGGAACCACATACATGTAGCGCTGAAAAGAGGATTTAATTCTGCACCAGATCTTGACAGTAGGGAACAACATAGCACTGGAAACAGGATTTAATGCTCCAGGCAGGAAACTGCATAAAACAAAGATATTCTGATTAAGAGTGAACAATGAAGTCTTTAGTCACAGTCACTTTGTTGCTTCTCTAATTTTAAATGGAATTATATGTAATTTTTTTAAGGCAAAAAATTTCATAGTTATCACAGAATGAATACAATTTACAGACGTGAGATTTTGGCATAGGAAAGACAAAATAAGTATTGTTCTGACGAAAATATTTTCCATGCTAGTCTGAAGTTAAGTACTTATTTTACTTCTCTACAGGTTTATCTTTTAAAGAAATACTCCAGGTTGAACTTTAATGTGCAATAGGGCAGTTTCGACTTCTGACTCTTTTATCGCTAAAGGTAACATGTGACATGACAAAAATGATTGGCAACTATTTCTGATTACATTTGATATAATATGAGTGTATAAAAAGGTGTCACAAAAATTTATTTTGGACTTGAACGAACTGTGGTGAAAATTGAGCAGCTGAACATTTGTGAACTTAAGAAGTTACTAAAGAAATGTCATCTATGCCTCCTAAACATGGTGAGATTGGAGATCAGTAAAGTAAATTCACCAAACATTGCCTAACGTTTTTGACAAGTCACATGATACCGTAGGACTCTTTTTACCTTTAGCGACAAAAGAGTTCGATCTCGAAACTCCCCTATTATCAAACTTTATTCATGGCTGTGGAGAGCAAATTTTTAAACATGATATAAAAATCTGTATCTCTTATGTATTTGTATCTCTGATTTGTTGGAATCCACAGACCTCCTTCTCTCCACTATGTGATGGTGCTGCAGGAAAAATTTGCCACACTATTTTTACGGAGGTGTATAACCAGTCACTAGCTCAGCGTGACAGGCGATCTGTTTACCAGATCTTGTTGAATTTACTGAAAAGTAGATTAAAAGGTGAGACTGAAAACAGTTTCACTCTTCTTTCTGCATTGTTTGTACATGAAATATAGTGATTTAGATATGTTTAAATGGCAAATAAACTCCTCATAATAATGCATGATGTTTAAATCAGGTATTTATATATACAAATTGAAAAAGGAGCTTACTAGGGTATTTCCAACCAGTGTTTTCATTTTACAAAATTTAGAATAATAAAATTTTGGGTGAAAGCATCAACCATACATTGGTAGAGTTAGGATTGAGGATACATCAGATGTTTGAGGTGAAATTTCGGACCATTTCAAAACTGCCTACATGTATCTTAACACCTGTTGTTGACAGAGGTAGAGAAGATGGCTGGGGAGTTTGTACATGGGTTTATCCAGGCCATGGACATGGAGAAAGACCCTCGCAACCTGGTTGTGGCTTTCCAGTGTGTGGAGACAATCTGCCACAAGCTGTCGCTAGGTAAACAGTAATGACAAATCTGAGGCTGGATCATATGGTCCTCTTATCAGGTTGTTCATAGAAATTCAAGAGACACCTTGTTATACATACATGTGCATACGTGTTTGAATTTATTATTAGTGACGTCTTTGGTGGACTCAATTTATAGTTGAATATCTTGTGGATACGATGATATAAGGACGGTTACTCAGTGTTAGTTTAGAGTTAACATCTTCGTACACAAAGATGTGATATATACATTTACCCAGTTCCCTCAACCTTTTCAGATATGAAAGAGCAGTCGACTCAAGCATTTTATGTGACTGTGCAATTTGATTTAGGGGACGAAAGAACATTAGTTGGGTTTGCCTATTTCAGGATTTCTCAAAAAGTAAAATATCAGTTTTCGCAGAATAATGCCCACAGAATATGCTTGAATAAACATCTTTCACATATGCCAAAAGGTTTAAGATGTGCAATCAAACCTAAAACCCTGCAGACCTAATGCATTGAAACCTGAATACACTGACAGGAAAAGTACAAATTTCCGTCTCACCCAGATGTCTGCAGGCTTCACTGTAATACCGGATTTGGATTTTAGTGATCTGATTCCATTGAAAATGTGATCTCTGTTTGATTTTTATGTTACAGGTGTTTTTGTGGAGGAAATGTTTGAAGTGTTTTCCTGTTACTTCCCTGTGGACTTCGCTCCTGTAAGTCACCAATCCCAGTTAGACGTCCTTAGTCATCCTGTATTATGTAATAGGGGCTACTTGTAGAAAGGGATCGTGGTTATTATCAATTGAGAAAATTGTACAAATAAGTTACTCTTCTCACTCATAGGAAATTCTTGTAATTGTAATGTTTTGAAGGTATGACCGTACTCATAGGTCTGACTGCAACAAGCGTAAATTGACAGTGTACTAGTCAGTAAGGTATTCTTGCCTTCATAACGTTACAGCACCAAACAATAACAGCATGTGAAAACATTCTCATTTGTTTTTGAGACAATTCAATTGCACAAGAAAAATTACTAACTACCAGCACAAGCATTTGCATAAAAGTCAATTTTGTAATTTTTTTTTTGCTTGAAATCCATTCTTCTTTGATGTTTTGCTGCTTTGCATGAGATGAAATTCCTTAGTAACTATGGTTACAAAGTTTTCTTCCACGTTGTTGCCCTGCTGTGGTGTAATGCAATCTAATGAACAGAATGCCAAAATGTTATCTCTGTCTGTCACTCAGGGCTGTGATGGATATTTTAGTGTTCTAGACCCCAGTTTCATCACTCATAAACCAGAAAGTTGTTGTATCAATGGCTTTTTTAAGCCACAGTCAGATCTTCCTCCCTCTTGTATTTTACAGCCTCCTGATGATGTGTTTGGAGTCAAGAGGGAAGACTTAATACAGGGACTTGAGAGATGTATGTCAGCCAGTCCCAAGTTTGCCCCATTCTGCTTACCATTACTGCTGGAGAAAATCTCTTCAGATCTACCCAGTGCCAAGATAGATTCATTCAATGCATTGGTAAGTTAATGTTATGTAATTGAGAAATACTCATAGTCTTTTTTTCTTTGAAAATAATTTGTGTTTTTGGCAGGTGTATAATAGAAATTGTGTTCATGTTTTTTTCTTTACTATATTCAGAAATACCTTTCTTGCCTGCAATTGTGATATACATGGAACAAAGAAAACTTAGTTACGTAGATTGACAATTTGACAGCTGAAAAAAGACCTTAAAAATTATACCCAGTTTTCTCTACGTCTAATTATCACCACTTTCAGGGAAGAAGCGAGAGAGTCACATGTGCAGTTTAAAACACCAGTCAGATAAATAGGCAAATGGTATTTTGTGGACCTCTGCTTTAATGTTTATTGTGTGGTTTCAGGTCAAGTGTGCAGAAGTTTATGGAACCACTGGCCTGCAAGAGTTCCTTGGATCTTTGTTTTCTAATATCAAAAGGGAGGTAAGTCATACAGAAGATACTGGGCTCTGTTTTGAATTACATGCATCTGCTTTAATGTGTGTAACATGTAGTCATTGTAACATTGATATAAATGAGATGTGTCGGGTTACAGGAAGATGCACAACTTTCGGTGAAAATCGTGTTTGCTGGTGTTTTGCTGCAATATTTTATGATCACACATACAAATACACTGAAAACTGTGACATACAACAGGAAAGAACTAAAGAGTACATAGGTTTGGACAAATTGGTAATGATGAAAGCGTTTTACAAATTCTCTATTCTGTCAAAAACCTACACCAGTCAGTTATTACAAGACGGGCTAAACTTAGATTCACATGCATTGCCTTCATTTTGGCATTGGGTGAATTCTGCGATTTACTCCTTGCCACTCTATTCATCTTCAAAAGAAACATATAAAAAAGGTAAAAAACTTAATGCTGTACTTTCAGTTTGGAAATATCTCCATTTGGCATTGTCTTAACATGGACATGTAGCTAGCTCTTTTTATGGTTAGGTTTTGACTACAGTTTTTAGATAGATCAGTTTTATATCGTGAACGCTGTCAAGACCAATGTGTTAATGTGAGAATTTTCTCCTGTATTTATAGGTGTACTCTTCGGGTGACCAGGCTATTGAAGATGCAGCTCTGAATGGTCTTACAGCCATTGTCAGAACTCTTTCAAACTCTGTGAGTGAGGTAAGTGGGTTTTGTATGAAATGCTTCCCATTCTGTGATCAGTTTTGTCTTTTTCATTTAAATCTTCAGTTAAATATTGATACTCTTTTGTTTTTTATTACAGAAGGGCAGTGTCTCATCTTTGGATTTTTTCCTGGATGATGTTTTAAAAGGTAATCGTAATTGCTTCATTCTTTTAAGTTTCTATTGAAAATTTCTGGAGTAATCAGCATAATTTTCTTCCATTGGTGTAACATAATTTTCTTATCAAGTGCATTTTTCTGAATCTACCATTTACTTCGATAGTAATTATACACATACATGTATAATTTGTGTAAAAATCAGTTTTCCTCTTCGCATTCTATGATGAGTATTTATGTGTTTGCACACTACATGTAAACTATGAATGGAAATAATGGATACCCTGTGTAAAAGATGACTGTTGTACACATGTAAGTGTGTTATTCTTGATCTCTGACAGACTGTAAGGAGACCCTGAAGGAGCCGAGCCTCCGTTTGTTTGCTCCTACAGCCCGTATCCTACAGGCCATGGCAGGGAGCTCTGACCCAGCCTTCTGTAAAATAGCCCAGGTCGTCATGCCAATGCTGATAGAGCAGTTTTCCTCCCACACACAGGTAATTTGCACTGCTTTAAAGAGTGTTTCAGACAAGAGTTTTGAGGTTTGACATAGCACCATTTAAAGTGACATCTTGCATGGTGGAAAAAATCCCTCGTTGCTCTGATCCTTAAAAAGTGGTAATAGTGATGCTTGACATGCGATAACATTTAACTGATGTGGTTCAAATATTCCTCTGCAGGTCACAGAAAGAACAGCTATTTTAAATGTTGTACAGAACTTTGTGAAACTCTCCAGTAACTTCACTTTTACAACAGAAGGTATGTAAAGGTATGGTCATCTGATAATGACATTTATACCAAATTATAAAGAGCATTATGTCTTTACAGGCTTCTAAAATCTCCCTTGCAAGATATGTCGGTTCTGTCATATTTTTTTCCTCAGGTTTTTATGTGTTTAGAAATGTCAACCACCAAGCTGTATACTCTCACAAAGGTTAATGGTGCAGTTTTATTTATTGCTTTATTTATTTGTTTATATTTTTGGTTAATACTTTACTTTGTATTTACAATCTTTGTTGTTATAATAGCAGTCAGGTTGAGAGGAATCAATCAGCCACAGGTTCTGAGCTCCATATAGCTGTCAACCTATCCAAGGTAAAGCTGCAGCAGAAGCTACAAGACCTTGTTTTGTTCATCTAAAATTCATGTTTTTTTTTTCATTACAGTGGACAACCCCTTAACAAAGTATAAGGAACAGCTCTACCCTTTGTGTTACAATCTACTTACGAACAACAGCACAGAATTACGCCTTTGTGCTGTCAGCTGCCTGACTGACATGTTTTCAGCCAGGCTTCTCAGTACAGCAGATCAGGAGCTGATGGCAGATCAGCTGACTGGGCTTGTCTTCATAGATGAAGATGCCACACTTAGGTAAGTTCATATACTTAAGTTAACCAAATAGGAACACGAGTAAAACTATTCTCAAGGTGCAAATCATGACATTTTTTTGGTGCTAGTGGACTAGCAGTGTTCGGCTTGTTGTGTGATATACTTAACTCCCACAGGCATTGTATACATGTCTTCCAGTACTCTAGAGTGTGGAATCTTTTATTTAGATAAACCATTATACAGCCAGTAAGGTGAAAAACGGAAATGATGCCCTTTGCTGTGATTGACCTGTACATGTATTTTGGCATTATGACAGGGCATCCAGCGAACACAGTTTGTCATGTTTGGGGGCCTCCTCCCCTTCTGTTGTCATAGACAGAGTGATACCAGCTTTGGTGAACTCACTTCATGCAGAGTCAGGTGAGCAAGTTGCCTCCAATATTTGGAGAAAATCGTCAGATATCATTGGTCAAGGGACTATAATTCAGAACATAAATCCACAGAAGAGCTTTTTTTTATATATGTTGTAATAACTTGGTACATGTACACCTAAACAAACTTAATTTGATCATTTCAAAATTAACTTACATGTAGTAAGTTGATGTTTCCTTTTATTGTTGTTTGCCAAACAAAAAAATAGCAAATGAAATATCTCTTCATTCTTGAAATTATTTACAAGAAGCCAATTTGTCAGAGAAATATCTGATGTATTAAATTAATGCTATGCAGTGTCTTTACACTGCCATGCAATACAGATTGTACAATATGACATTTCTGGCAGACCACATTATGTAAATGTTGGAAAATCACACATATTTAGAGGATATTTAGGGGATATTGCACAGTGAAGGTTGAATACTATAAATATTGTTTGTGTGAGAACATGGGTTATCATGCTCACCTCTCACAAGAACAATATTTATGGTATTCAAATTTCAATGTGCAATATTCCATTTATTATTTATGCCCTAACAGTATCATGATTTTTTCATAACTTGACGAGTTTTTGGCATTTTTTCCAAGAGCCTGATGTGGTGTACATGACATCATGCCTTCTTGTGTGAGAATGTAGCAGTTGACTAAACTTGAATTATGGCATCATTCCGCTGAGATCAGATTGGAGCTTTATAAAATAAAAGGTTTCTTTTTTGATGTCATGACATCTGGGTGTGAAATATCAAAATGTGGTTTTTCACTGCAGTGAAAATAATACTTTTATCAGTGAAGGAATTACTGGGATTTCACTAATGTATAAATAATAAATAAATGTGAATAATATTTGTTGTACAAGTTCATTGTGTTTCCTGATAATATGCTGATCCACTTGCTGTGTTTCTTTTTCTGTAGTTCACATGGAAACTGACGGGCAAAATCCTTCATTGTGTAACAATGTCTCCTGTCTGCAGACCATGGTTTCCATAGCAACACATGAAAACATTGCGCTTAAAGTCTTACCAGAATTTATTAAGTATCTGAAGTACTTATCCAGAGGTCAGTATTGAATACACAGGGTAAACATGTCATCTGTTTGTAGTAGTGCGATATAATGGCATGCCTCTTCTTTCACTATGTCGTCTCATGCAAAAGTCATTTTGACCATTTTTCTTGTGTAATTCTTCGAATTTTTGGAATAGGTATCAGTAATACAGACACAAAAAAAAATATCAGTATATCCCAGTTTTTCAACAAAGTGAATGTAAAGATGTCTTGTTTATTAGATGCACTAAAGGTGTGAAAAAAGAAAGTGTGCATTCCTGTTACAATATTTTGTATATTGACTATAAGGGGCAGACCAGGTGTCCCAATAATTAGGAGAATTAGGTACAAAGATTGCAATTTGTGTCATGTTACTTGAATCTGTGGCAGTGGACATTTTAACTGTTTTTAGAGCCAACCTGCACAGTGTTAATACATATACTGTCTTAATTATTTTATTAATGTACAAAGGATATGAAATACTTATCCACCAGCAATGAATACACATGAAGTTGGAATATTTCAACACTGTGGAATAGTGCTCTGCAATTGGTATAACCTCAGGTTAAACTCTCTGGCTGAGCAGTTTCAGTTTGTGTCATGTTACCTGAAGTTGTGCCAAGAACATTGTGCATTGTCAAAGGCTTCCTGGAAATTATTATCATAATGCAGCCTATATGTAGATGGGTTGAATGTTGTATCTTTATGTGAAGTACTACAGACACTCCTGTATGTGGAGGTGCAGTATTTACAGTTTGTGTACTACTGTATAGTACTGTATGTCTTCAGGTCCTTAAGTCCGCCAGGGGGTGGGGGGACATCCATGGACGAGGTGTTCAGTGCAACACAGTGGCCCATGAGCCCCTCACCAATGCGGTTTCTATGAGTTCAAGTCCATCTCATGCTGGCTTCCTCTCATATTCACCGTACTGCCACGCTGGTTGTGCGTTTCTGCGAACTCAGTTTCCTCCCACCATAATGCTGGCCTCTGTAGTGTATGTGAAGTAGGTGTAAAACCTTAATCAAAACCAAACAAAATCCCAAACTAGAATGGGGAAATAGGTGATCATCAATGTAAGTGATAAAATTAGTCTAACAATGCAAACATTTTGTCTACAGAATCCAACAGTGGTGATATGGAGGACTGCGCAGTTTGTGTCTGTGAGTGTGTTTACCGTGTGATGGAGAAGACACTGACCAGAGTGTCTGTTGTCCAGTACTGCCGGTCAGTCACTGTTCCTGAACTGTTAGGCCTCCTGGTCAGCCAGGCTGTCCAACTGGAGACCAGTGCTCTCCTCCATTCAGATGCTGCTGTGAAGAACGTCGCTAAAACTGTACAGATTTTAATGACAAACCTCTCGAAAAGGTAATACATTAATTTGGGCGTTAGAGAAGTGTGAAGCAGTTTCTACAAGAGCAGTATTCATGTTTGTTTTTCTACCTTCAATCTCTGTGTAAGGTGATTAGACATGTATTAATTATGCAGTGTGGTATCAGTATACTGTGTCAGGTTATTGCACCATGTCTTGTATGCTTGGCATGGTGTACCAGTGGGGCAGCACTGTATCAGTTTGTCAGCATGAGGATGTGATTGGCCAGAACAATCTAGAAAGCAATGTTAAACCTCAAACAAACAACAATGTTTTCAGTTTTACAAATATAATATGAAACTTTTTTGACCCAGGTGTAAACTGTCTAAAGCAGTGATTTTCATTCTGTTTTGTAGATGTGGTACACATGTTCATTATAAGTAAAGATTATCTACACCTTTGTTCATGCTTCTGCAATGCTTGATTGAATGGGTTGCAAATTGTAAAGTATTAATACGTTAATGATTTCATATTCATGTTAGTTTCAATAACAGAAACCATTATGTATGTTTCAGTGAGAGCAGGGACTTCTGCACTGATATGGTGGCCCTGTTTTTACGAGGAACACTGCCACCTTCAATAAGGGAATACGATGTCAAACTTGACAAGCCATTTCAGCCCCTATGTGTAAGTAATCTGGAGAAGTCTGTTGTACTTGACCAATTTTCACAGTAATTTTTGCATCCCCTAAGTATTTTTCTGGGAAGGATTGGGCAAAATTCTCCAGACTTTTGTGTCTGGGATATGTAAGAAAATAATGCACTAATAAATGATAAATTCTGAAGGATTTTCTGTAATTTTCAACCTGTCTCTTGATGTGTATTTGAGGCTTTCTTAATTATGGCTACGAAACCTATTAAGTTAAATCTTGTTTTCTCCAGGAGTGGTTATGTTCTAACATTATATCAAGACACCAAACATGATATTCTAATAGTAATCCACTGGTGTCAGGTGTTGTTGGAATTAAAAATTGATTTTAATGATTTTATACCTGAATCATGCAGATACTAACACAAACAGTGATGATGTTTGTTGAAGGTTTCATCACCATGGAAACAGACTCAGCTTGTTTGTGTGCTGACTGCAGTAGTGTGTTCAATACCAACAGAGGTAAATGATGATAACTATCGGTTTGTGCTCGACACAGTTGACTTATTGCAATCTTTCAATCTGTTATATATTTTAATATCCACCTTATTTCTCCACTGTGTGTTGTCGTGGAAGTTACGCCAGGTGCAATTTGCGACTGTTTAGAAAAACAGGCCCTAGATGTTCAGATTATATTCACTATGGATTCCTTTAGAAAAGAACGCATTAGGTGAATATGTTGCTTTGTAACATCGAAGAGCTCAGATTCTCTGTCAAGTTTTGTCTGATTTAACTCATCTGATCTACTGCTGAGTACTCATCTAAAACCAGATGAAATCTACTTTGTTTCCCTTTTAATCCATTCAAGAGTTGCAGACTCTTTCCACCATCATTGACAACATGAGTAATGTGAAATAGGTCACACATAGGTCAACTCCAGCTCACCTGTTCTGTTGTACTGATTGTATGTAACTGTTATTTGACAATTTCATCTGGCAGGACAGGCTGAAGGAAGAGTCAGAGCTGTTAGAGAAGTTGACAGACTTGGCCCTGAAGAATCTTCACACGTTTACCAACGAGTCAGCAGCTAGATGTGTCGGAGGTTTGGTCAACAAGATACCTGAAGGTAAGCCTTTTGGTGTATCGGGGGTCTGGTCAACAAGATACCTGAAGGTAAGCCTTCTGGTGTATCGGGGTCTGGTCAACAAGATACCTGAAGGTAAGCCTTTCTGGTGTATCGGGGTCTGGTCAACAAGATACCTGATGGTAAGCCTTTCTGGTGTATAGGGGTCTGGTCAACAAGATACCTGAAGGAAAGCCTTCTAGTGTATCGGGGTCTGGTCAACAAGATACCTGATGGTAAGCCTTTCTGGTGTATCGGGGTCTGGTCAACAAGATACCTGAAGGTAAGCCTTCTAGTGTATCGGGGTCTGGTCAACAAGATACCTGATGGTAAGCCTTTCTGGTGTATCGGGGTCTGGTCAACAAGATACCTGAAGATAAGCTTACTGGTGTATCGGGGGTCTGGTCAACAAGATACCTGAAGGTAAGCCTACTCGTGTATTGGGGTCTGATCAACATGATGCTGAAGGTGAGCCTATTGATGTATTGGGGGTCTGGTCTAAAGGATACCTGAAGGTAAGCCCATTAGTGTATCAGAGTCTGGTCAGCAAGATACCTGAAGGTAAGTCTGCTGGTGTATAGGGGGCTTGTTCAACAAGATACCTGAAGGTAAGCCTACCGGTGTTTTAGGGGGTCTGGTCAACAAGATTGCTGAAGGTAAGCCTACTGGCCTGTCATTGGTCTGGTCAGCAAGATACCTGAATGTAAGCCTACTGGCATGGTACTGGTGCATTGGTACTCGCGTAGAATCGTTTGCCAGTCAGGTCTTCCATGGGGAAAACTTGAATCTCCTGGTGTGAATATTTTCATTATTGATGTGTATGACTTATGTGATGCCCTATGTTTCTGAATGTTTCCAGTCAGATTTTATTTTGAATAAGAATATAAACATCACACTCAATATTTTGATAACAGGCATTGTCATGATGAAATGTTAGCCCATGGCGCCCCTTCTTTGCATGG
Source organism: Acanthopleura granulata (assembly GCA_016165875.1). Lineage (NCBI taxonomy): Eukaryota > Metazoa > Mollusca > Polyplacophora > Chitonida > Chitonidae > Acanthopleura > Acanthopleura granulata. The sequence goes on along the minus strand of JABBOT010000001.1, from coordinate 15,746,154 downwards.
AGCAGGGGTAAGATCTATACCCTGGAGTGGTCTGTGGGCTGACAAATTTGCTTCTCTGAGACGATTCTGAACTGTTTGAGTGGAAATCCTTACAGGTCACTTAATATTTCAGATAGGGTCACACCTGTCTTACAGATCAGTATGGAAAACAGGCTTGAAATCGACAACAGCTTGATTTTGGAAACTGGAATGTACACAGGTGTTGGGATTTTGCTCTTGGTCAAAAATCACAGCGTTATCTTGTGAAATGTTGCAAAAACAAAAGTGTTGTGTTTATATTTTTGTTCAGTCTATTTGTTGAAAATGAAATTTTAGAACTGTTTTTATAATACCAAAGAGTACAAAAGATAATGTTTTCATGTTAAAAAAATTGCTTGAAGACATCTGTGTTTTTGCCACCTGAGTTTGAGTTGTTTTTTGCATACTTGTGTCTTAAATTCTACAGAGCAGGAGGTAGAATCTGTGGCGTCCAAGTTGAAGGATAGACTATTGGATGTTGTCTTGTCACAAACCAGCCAAAGCGAGAAGTGCCGAGCCTTGAACGCATTGATCTGGTTGACCAAGGCGTTGGTGTTGCGTGGTCACTCTTTGTCTTGTGACCTCACTAGTCAGGTGAGTGGAATGGATCTCCTTCTATTATTGTTTTCATCACATACTTTTTATTATAAATATGGACGCTTATGGGCAACCACATCAAGACATCCTCAAAACGTATAGCGTACAGTGTGGCCTTGAAATGCTCAGTATATCTAGTAGATTTTTGAGATGACATGAAATGGGGTAAAATTCTTATAATCACTGACACTCGCTTTAATATTTGATAACGCATTCGCCTGATTTTTAGTGCACTTAAACATTGTACCTGCCAAAAAATCAGTTTTTTATTCCGATACCAGCATTTGACTCATTTATTATGTTTTTAATTTTGCCTGTACTTGTGTCATTAATGTAGCCTCAGTTTATGCAGCTCCCGTGGCCCCTGTTTACATGTATGATGTGTTTGCTGCCTCTGTGTGTGTTGGTGTTGGCTGTGTTTGTGTTAATGTCGGCTCTGTTCTTGTAGCCCCTGTTGCCTCAGTTTATGCAGCTCCCGTGGCCCCTGTTTACATGTATGATGTGTTTGCTGCCTCTGTGTGTGTTGGTGTTGGCTGTGTTTGTGTTAATGTCGGCTCTGTTCTTGTAGCCCCTGTTGCTTCAGTTTATGCCGCTCCCGTGGCCCCTGTTTACATGTATGATGTGTTTGCTGCCTCTGTGTGTGTTGGTGTTGGCTGTGTTTGTGTTAATGTCGGCTCTGTTCTTGTAGCCCCTGTTGCCTCAGTTTATGCCGCTCCCGTGGCCCCTGTTTACATGTATGATGTGTTTGCTGCCTCTGTGTGTGTTGGTGTTGGCTGTGTTTGTGTTAATGTCGGCTCTGTTCTTGTAGCCCCTGTTGCCTCAGTTTATGCAGCTCCCGTGGCCCCTGTTTACATGTATGATGTGTTTGCTGCCTCTGTGTGTGTTGGTGTTGGCTGTGTTTGTGTTAATGTCGGCTCTGTTCTTGTAGCCCCTGTTGCCTCAGTTTATGCAGCTCCCGTGGCCCCTGTTTACATGTATGATGTGTTTGCTGCCTCTGTGTGTGTTGGTGTTGGCTGTGTTTGTGTTAATGTCGGCTCTGTTCTTGTAGCCCCTGTTGCCTCAGTTTACACATTTCCTCCCCTCAGATTGTGTCCTGTCTGGAGGATACAGAGTTAGGATGTATGGCGGCCAATGGCTTCAGGGTGCTACTGCAGGAGTGTGACGACGTGATGACCCCGGCTCAGCACGCCTACATCAAGCTTATGTACAGACAGAGAATCTTCATAGAAAACATGCCCAAGTTGGTGCAGGGATTTAACAAAACTCAACATGGTGAGACTTTGGTCTAGGAGATAGACGTGCATCTATTACAGTTTGCTCCCCTGGTGGTGCACGCTGAAGACAATCTTTACCTGTATAACTGAGTGCTGTGAGAGTGAAGTTATTTAGTGAAGAGTGAAAAACACAGTGTATGTAAAGTATGCAGAAATGCGCACATTCCTTTAAACTGTTTTCCTTAGTACATTCTTTATTTCTATATTTGTCTTGTTGTTTTATTTGGGTGATTGTTTTGCTGGTGAATATATTAGGATGATGTGAAGGCCTCCGCCAAATTCCTATTAACATGTTATTTGGTTAGTTTTCTATCTTTTCTTCATGCAGATAACAAGAAGCACTATCTGTTGGCTCTGTCCCATCTGGTGACGTTTGTACCTAAGCAAGTCCTACTGACAGAAGCCAATACTGTAAGTTTCTCATAAAAATGTTTCACTGCTGTTGATCCCTTTCCAGGCTCTCTTGTTTTCCTGCTAAATTTCACAGTTTAGAGATATGACGAAATACTTAGTATTTACCACATTATATGCTCTTTAACACTCACTTAATAGACAATAAAACATTACCATTAATAATAAAACCTTTTTACTTTCTTTACTATGGCTGAAGTTTATGTGGGACTGTGTTTCATCTGTTGCAGTTAGCTCCCCTGATGGTGCACTCTTTGTTGTGTGATGACACAGACCTGCAGTTAGCTAACCTGTCCACACTGTGTTGCTTGATCAGTGATGCTCCAGAGCTGATCTCCAAACATGTCGACTCTCTAATGCCTCAGCTGTTGAAACTGTCATGTAAAGGCCAAACAATGGTAATACAATGCATTCTGAGTGTTTGATAATTTGATTTTACCAAGATGTTACAACTTTCAGACATAGCATCAAAAATGATTGATACAGGAGATTCAGGAAATTATAGAAGTTTTGATAGACTAGGCTATATCATGTGACGTACATGTATCAAGTGCAGTGTAATTTGAATTGTGGACAGGTTTCTTATGCATACTCCATTGGCAATAGCTGCAAGGTTCCTTAAAAGTCAATGTTGTCCAACACTAGTGAAAGCCCCTGTGAAAAGAGAGCATAACGCTTCAACCAAACACTAGAATAATTTTAAGAAGTGCTTTGAACAGATAAAAATTTGGACATTTAAGCTCATGTATGTATGTAAATTGGGCAGAAAATTCCGTGGTAAATATATTATCTTTACAATTTCTCTGTCATGGAGAAATACATTATTTGTAAATGCCAACTTTAATACCTCTTACACGGAACAGATTTTGAACCCAAACAGTGTTTGATCACCAGGTCATTATAACTCATATATAAAGTATAAAAATACTTCTTGTTTTTATGTAGAAAGTGAGGATAGGGGCATTGAAGTGTTTGTCTTCCTTCACCCATCTTCCGCCTCATGTGATAATACCTCACAAGTCTAAGGTAGTAAGGGCGCTTGAACCTGCATTGGATGACCACAAACGCCTGGTGAGGAAAGAAGCTGTTAATGCTAGAGGAGCATGGTAAGTCAACCTGTAAACCATTGCTTGTCCTTCAGCTGAGATTCACCATACTAAATTGGAGAAAATGAGGTTACACACCTTGCCATGTTAAAGAGCGATTTTTGTTTTTACTTCCGTCATTTTTTGCTGTATCCTTTGTGATTGTTTATATTGAAGTTACATGCATATTGGTTGGCAATTAATTTTGGTTCCAAGAATGTTTTGTTGTAATTGTCTTTTGAGCTTCAGCTTTAGGCATTTAATGCTGTCTTTTGTGCTGTTCTAGGTTTTTACTGGGGGAGCCCATGAAGTCAGCAAGATGATGTCAAAATCAAGTACACCACCCAGCCCCATCTGGCAGTGTTTTATGAATCTGCATGGTATTTGGATCATGCAAACAATGGCATGTCCTATTTTACAAAAAAAAAAAAAAAATATGAAATGAAATGCATATGTAAATTTATTAAGACGTAAGATGTCCAATAACAATAAGAATATGCCAGTATCTCTCAACACAGTGCATCATAATGTCCAGATATTCATCAGCATGATTCTCTCCATTCTGCATGTACATGTGTATATAACCATCTTTGTATTACATTTGTGAGTTACAGTTACAGATTATTGGTTACATGTTGTAACATAAAATTGTTATGTGTTCATTTCCTCACACTACCACTTGGCACTCAGCATCAGAGAAACAGTGCTTGTACTGGTCAACCCCATTGTCTGTGTAATGTGACTGGATGGAGGATCTCTCTGATGAGGCTGAACATAAGTTTGCTGTGGGTTTGGTCAGCTACAAGTAGACACCATCATGCCCCAAGATGTTTAGTCTGTTGTTAATGCCTGTTTTGGTGGTGATGTTTTGTGAGCAAACAGGTTCATGTATTGATAGAGAACAACCGTGAATCCAGTTGGGATCGAAGTCACCATTTGCCAGGGCAAGGTGCCCAGTTACCACATATACCTGACGCGCAGGTCATTTAAAACTAGCTGTGTCACTGTATGATCCAGGCCATTATAAAACTCAGGGAGTACATGGTTGCCCTTCATCTGTCAGTCAGTCAGCTTGTTTGAAAACGATTCATCGTATTGAATTCAAACTTGATACATGGCTCTGCCACAGCGACTTACAGATCAAGTATGAATTCCAGGCAGTTGGTCAGTTTCGTGAAAATTATGTGAAGATTACTTTGCTGGTTCAAAGCGGTAAGGGATATGTATTGCAAACGCATTTTGTTATTCAGCATGGACATTCTTCAGTAGCTATATCGTAGTGGCCATACCGCTAAGATTGACTGGGTGTCTTCTGGCCCACATACACGGGAGCTTGAGACTTACCCTAATTCTTCTAATTATTAGGACACCTGGTCTGCCCCTTTTAGCCAATATACATGTAATTGTAACAGCAATACACATTTTCTGTTTCATGGTTTGTCCATCTATAAACATCATATTCATATTTTTACTTTGCTGAAAATTGTCAGAGAAAGTAAATTTTTTGCTTTTGGCACTACTGATACCCGTCCCCAATAATTAGAAGAATTAGGGTAAATAGGGTTGTGGTCCCTGTGGGCCATAACCATGCTGCTTTAAGACTGAACTGCATTCAGGTAACGATTTCACTTAGTATTTATTTATTTCTTTAGTTGCGCAATGACCCAGAAGCCTCCCACCAATGTGGTGGCTGTAAGTTCAAGCCCAGCTCATGCTAGCTTCCTCTCCCTCCGTATGTGGGAAGGTCTGCCAGCAACCTGCGGAAGATCGTGGGTTTACCCGGGGTTCTGCCCGGTTTTCTCCCACTAAAATGCTGGCTGCCGTCGTATAAGTGAAATATTCTTGAGTATGACGTGAAGCACCAATCAAAGAAATAAAATAAATAAATAAATTTCATTAGTTATTTTGGGTGTTTAACGCCGTACTAAACGTTTCCAGATGTGCCTTGCCATTTTTTCGCAACAGTCGAATAGAGATGGGTTCAGTTGTGTCTTTAATTAGCTGCCGTGTATGTCGAGCCCTGTCATTCATTAGGAGACCATGAAGTAACCGGTAAATGGACGGAAACGGGCGACGGTTATTGAAAAATTGGTATTGATTCTCGGCGAAAGAAGCTTATTTAAGGAGTATTTTGCCTACAGAATAATGAGATAGAAGTGGGTTTTCCCACGCCACGTGTACGGAGGCTCTTTGGGTATATATCAACCAGCTGTTGTATGGTACACCTCGGGGGGCATCCTCGTTTTTCATGAATACCGTTGTTCACCGACTGCTATGGCATGGTGAATAGAGCATCATCTAGCCACGTAAAAAGCTGATCCGGGGTTCAGTCCAGAAGCAAGTCATACCTAAGACTTCATAAATTTCGTTAATAGTTGCATTGCCTCACCTGGGGCTCAGCATAAGATGAATTGGCCAAACACTGGTCGGTCTGGTGTCAATACAATGTGCTTGCTTAAGGCGTGTCAGATGTCCTTGGCATAGCATTCCAGTGAGGTAGCAGTGCAAGTATGTCGTCATTGTACTAGGTCTGTCACAGGAGATAGCAACATGGTATGACCGAAGCAATGTTGAAAGCGACGTTAAATCCCGATCAAACAAACAAATGGATACGTTTATGGGAGGTTAATGAGGATGTATTGTTTCAGATGTAACACTGAGTTATGTTGAAAACCTTATGGTGTCATCCGTCATTAATTTGACGTGGAATCCGTCTGGCCAGGAGAGGTTATAGCTGTAGCACTATACATGGCGTCAAAACAACATTTGTTCCCGGAATACATTAAGTAGGCAAACATACCAACGTTTACGACCCTACCCGTGGTAATCACCAAGCCTCTGTGGTTTATGTGTTATTTTAAGTTCACTAAGTGGCCGTGGTTTGGCGAGTTTGGGCTTAGGGGCCTTAAGGTGTTGGTGCCTTTTTACTTGCAGGGAAATGGGGGCCTCATTCAATCTGGGTAGGTTGCAGCTCTAAGATAAAATGTCTGTTAGATACTTTAGTGCAGCACTCGCTTTCCTTCATGTGTTAACGTGACTTTAACATCTGATAGGCAAATATAAAACATCATTGAGTAAGTCGTTTAGCCCCAACAAGGTAAACACGAATGGAACAAAATTATATAACAAATGTTTTATGTCAGTTTATTTGGCAAAGTTGACCAATTGTATAGAGCTGTTTATGGCTCCTTGTATATACGAGCTTACTTGATATGGGCTCCTCTCAGTCTGGGGAGGCTGATGTGGGTAGTGGAACATATGGATTGCTAAGTCTGACTTATTTTGTATGGTATGAGGGCCATGTAATACATCCGGTCACTGGCCCTGAACAGGAGAGTGACTTGACCATCCACACTGTTCGCACAGGAGGGAGAACCTGTAATAGACAAACGCAATGATGCTCATGCATTGGCAGTCACACATATAATAAATTATACCCGTCAATTCAATAGGTAGCCTCCGTGGCCGAGGGGCTTTGCGCGCCACTTTACTGCAATGACTCACAAGCCTCTGCCCAATGTGGTCACTCTTGCGGGCGGTACTCGGGAAGGCAGCAATCTGCGGATGTCATGGGTTTCCCTGCCACCATAATCGCATAAGGGAAATAGGCTTGAGTACAGTGAAAAACACCAACGAAGAGATCTTTTTTTGAGACTGTTGCTCCAAGGGTAGCTATATACAGAAGCTACTTCACATACGCAATATTCACATTCAAAAAACATTCGTCTTTTACGCCTTCCTAGTGAATGTTTCCCTTATTGCATTTGACGGCTCCCTAGTGTATACATGTAGATACCAGAAACACTACAGAGCACAGGAAATCCTCCGCATCTCAACAGGTATTGGGCACACTCCTGACTTCAGCTGCGGACGAAAAAGCGAGAGCTCGATTTGCATATACAGTCCCACTGATCATGTTTCAAGCCATGCGGCCTATAACAAGTAGATCCAAGCGGTCTACTTTTTGTTCTTTTCTGTAATACAGGCCGTTGTTTAAGTGAAAGGGAGTCTGATGGGCTGCACAAAAGGGTCCATATCGTTCATATTTGCTGTGACCCTGCCCGCCCCACCCAACTGGTTTTTGAGCATAGAAATAAATGTGGCGCAATACAGAACAGAACAAGAGAGTTCATGGCTGTAGGCCAATTTGTTAAAGGAAGGCGTTATCCGAGTTCCCCATTGTCAATCTGAAACGACGTAGAGTATCACAAATTTGACCGACGGACAGACAATCAGAGTAGCCGGACACGATCTGTACGCGTATTTAATATGCTGACGACCTATATATATGCAGTACCTATCAGAATATTAAATACGCATACAGACGCAGATCGTGTCGAAGTACCATCAGAGCTGCATGTGGCAACTAAAAGGACTGATACTGTTATAGATATCACTGTGTCATAGATTTACCTGCCGTAGGCTTAGGTAGGTTTGCCCCTTTGCTCTCATCATAGATGCTGTCAATCAGGTAGACTCCGCCCTCGGAGGACAGACACACTTTGAACCTGACTGACGGATCATTTCGCTCGAATTTGACGCTGATGTTACCACTTGGATAGTCCCACCAGATGTTACCACGGGAACAGTCCTTATTAGCGATGACTTCAGATCCACTGTCCAAGGCAACATGTTTGTTGTGAAATGTTTATTTCTAGAAGAAACACCTCATTTCAGTCACCAATATGGATTCCTGAATTTGACATTGATTATTATCATTAGGCTACATATATCAAGGATTTCATTTTTGTAAAGGCGGTTACTGTCGTTTGGTAAAAGGTTATGACTGACTTAAATTTTAAGATTTTTTTCATTAAAATGATTTGATTTTTAAATAAGGGCGCATAACAGCAGGTTTGATCATGATGCACACTTCTAACTTTATTCATTAAACTGAGTCGAGTTCACCTTCAAGTTGTCGGTGTATCATTCAATACTTGTAGATAGTCTCAAGATTCAGTCAACTGGATGTGCTTACCAATCTGGAGGAAATACATTTTAAAAAATCGAAACACGTGTACCTGTAATGATTCCAACTAAACATATGGCGTTAGTAGCTAGAGCAACATTCTTGACGTACATTTTATGGACTGTAACTATTTCCAAACAATTTGAAATAATAGGGCAGATCTCAATAAACAAATTAGTTTCTTGTTTTGGATAGTTGGTAAATTCTTATTGACGGCACATACAGTCTCCTAATGAACCGAGTATTATTCTCCATATGGCATACTAAAGTACCAATCCCGACTCGAGGCCGTCCTAAAGTTACAGGCTTAATTTGACTGCTGACTTACCGTATTGGCCACAAGGTACATTTGTCACTGAACAAGGACTGGCCCCAGCATAAAGAGACGCCCGCCAGCAGTATTAGCCCCAGCCTCAACATCTTCCCCAGTTGTAAGTTGTCTTGTCAATGATAAGCCTAGGAAAAGAAGCCTACTGGTTATACTCGAATTACTCGAATTTTTTTTTTTCACGAATATCCACTGTTTTTTAAGATGCGGTGTTGCAATGCAAAATCCAGGGTACTTCATTCGGCATGCGCACAATTCTGATTGGCGGTGACGAACGTTATCGTTATAAGCCGATGTATACAAGTAACATGGCTCCATCTTCTAGTATTTCTAGATGAGTGGACATAGGAATCTGTCCGGTGAGGCCTACTAAAATGAGCGTGTCATGTACAACTGCACGATGATATGGCACCGGCTGAGAGGGTACGCAGTGACCTTTCAGTGATCATTAGGGTAGTGGAGACATTGCATCGCTTTTAGCTTTAACTTCCATACACAAGCCTTTAAAGAAGTCACATGGCCCATATACGGAGTGGTTCGCAGACTAGGCTTATGTTCAAACGTTAAACCTCCACATACAAGCCATTCAAGTAGTCACATGGGCCATATACGGAGTGGTTTGTGAACAATGCTCAAATGTTAAACCTCTATACACAAGGCTGTAAAGAATTCACATGGCCCCAGAGGAATTTGCTAACAGTGCCCAGATGTACAGGCTATACTCACAGCTAGCTCTTGATATAACAATGCCGGCTGACCCTGAACTAGTGAATTAACAGAGGAAATATCCTTTTTTCACCACTTTTATACGTGTGCACGACCTACTTTCATAAAATAATTGGTCTTATTGACTTTCTTCGTGACCTAGTATATAGAATAAAACTCGTCATTTATTGAAATGATGACCTTGAAGGTTACTGATATGCTGACCACATTCGAAAACATCTGGACATTAGAAGAATGTGGGGCGGTATTGGACAATTAGGGTCAGAACAAGGCTGGGCAGCACGGAATAAATGCGCTATGTTTTTAAGAGAGTGATGTGTAAGTGTACGTGTCAGTTTTTGATTTAAATCTTTCCAAAATACTAATAACGAAAAAATTAATTAATACTCACTCCTAATCGCCTCCCTCTGGTAATGGACAATACTTCACTTGTATGATGGCGCACCGATTATATGAATGGATGGAACAGTTCAATGGCTTGAGGAGTACACCATACCCAGGATCATAGAGGCCTCTCCGATCCTACGAGAGCTCGTTACGAACATGCGAGCTCATTAATGAAGGGCATGAACTGGGTCAGTTAAAACCACTCCGTCAGTGACAGCTCGTTATCTCCACGTCTCCATGGCCATCTGCTGTTCAGTAACCATATATACAAGTATCCACTGTCATTCTTTCCTCGTTTTAGTCAAAAGTATATGTTTGGTGTCCTAATGTGTTAAAAGTTAAAACATTATTACCGTTGCACGTGTTCCCATACACAGGCTGTATTAATTCATCCCGAAAACACAAAACTCTTGTCCTTATGAATATCAGTTTGCACCCTGGACGATTCCTTGTTATCTAGGTCACCGTAACATTTCTTTCAAAACCACACTATCCAACAGCAAGGAAGAAAACTTGTCTAATATCTAACTATATAATGTTAGCCGAGTACCTCTTTCGCTTATTCCTTTGTTGTAACAAAAATTGACATGATAAGAGTAGCAATATTCTTGATGTTATGCATTTCTCTGAGTTTTGGTTTGTGTCACTTCAAAACAACCGAGCAAAATTGCTTCTTTTATTTATTTATTTGATTGGTGTTTTGCGCCGCACTCAAGAATATTTCACTTACACGACGGCGGCCAGCTTTATTGTGTGAGAAAACCGAGCAGAACCAAGGGGAAACCCACAACCATCCACATATTGCTGACCAACTTTCCCGCGTACGGTGGGACAGAAAGCCAGCATGAGCTGAAGTTGAACTCACGGCGACCGTATTGGAGAGGGACATGGGTCATTACGCCTCACTGGGGCGCTGACTCCCTCTGTCACGGAGGCCACCAGAATTGCTTTATGTTGATATGTCTATAGTTTTCCCCTTCGTGTGAGCTTTTGACCGGGATTGCATCAACTATAATATACAATGATAACCGCAAGCGTTAAATATGTTTAAAGAGACCATATCAGATTATTTTAGCAGAAAAGCATCAGAGCAAATCCCATCAGATTATTGCAACTAATTTAGAATAATCTAAATACTTGCCTACATCAGGCTTGTCTGTGCATATGTCACGGTTCAAAGGGCACGACTGATATTTTCTAATAGGCAGTAATTTGAACAATTCATAGTAAATAGAGAATATTTAATTCGATCAGCAAATACGGATTTTTGCTTTTTTCGGTACAAAAATCTTCTTCCTTTAAATATAGAAAATTGTAACTCTATGCTCTGATATTAACAGACTACAATTTAGCTTCTCCCTTCCAAAGTAGGCTATTTTCAATTCCCTTCAACCATGGCTGGTTTTCCAACGCAATTTGAAAGTAAGAAGTTTTATTTATTTATTTATTTGATTGTTGTTTTACGTCGAACTCAACAATATTTCACTTATAGAACGACGACCAGCATTGTGGTGGGAAGAAACCGGGAGGAGCCCCGGGGGAAACCCACAACCATCTACATGTTGCTAGGGGACCTTCCCACGTACGGCCATAGAGGAAGCCAGCATGAGCTGGACTTGAACTCACGGCGACCTCAGAATTTTTAAAACATTTGATTCCATTGAGTATTTCTTATTAGTTAGCTAGATTTTACTATATATTGATTGATTTCGTTGTTGAATGCAACCAAAAGTCAAAGGAATATGGATTGTTTTGTAAGACCGGTTAATTGCTGCATGTAGATGCGCGCTGGTAGAGTGTGGTGTCATTTCTGATGTCGTCAATATGGTGGATGAATATGTCATTTGTATGAAGGTCTGGTGTCCTCGACATGGTGAATCAGTGTTGCAGTAGTAACACAATTTTCGTGTCTTCGACATTGTTACTCATTGTGCGAGTTATATGAAGGCTTTGGTCTCTTCGACATGGTGAGTCACTGTGGCAGTTGTATAAAGGCATCGGTGTCTTCGACATGGTGGCTCACAATGTGGCAGTTGTATGGAGGTTTTGGTATCTTCGACATAGTGACCCAATATGAGAATTGTATGAAGGCTTTGGTGTCTTCGACGTCATGATCCAATGTGGCAGTTGCATGAAGGCTTTGGAAAACAGGCACTGCACGGATGACACAATTAGGTGGAATTGCCGAAAGGATGTGAACCAAACATGATGGATGACAATATACCGTTTAAAATTACTTAAAATTTACCGGCAAAGACCTAGGGCTGCCTAGTACCATTCCGTTTTTACCAGCATGCACAGAATACGGAGGGATGGCACTGAAGTTGTTTTTACCAACATGCACCGAAAACGGAGGAATGCCACTGAAACTGTTTTTACCGGCAGGCAAAGAAGATGGAGGGATTTGATTTTACCAGCATGCCAAGAGGACGGAGGGATGCCGATGAACCTAGTTTTACCTACATGCACAGAAGACCTGGTCATTTGTTTTTACCAGTATGCGAAGATAATGGAGGGATGCCACTTAAGTTGTCTTTACCAGCATACAAAGAAGACGCGGGGATACCACTGAAGCTGTTTTTACTAGCATTCAAAGAAGACGAAGTGGTGACACTCATGATGCTTTTATCAGTAGAGGGATAGGTATACACAGACATAAATTATGCCAATGAAGCTTTATTTAGCAGTGAAAGGACGCATTGGCCAAGCAAAATGTTACGAAAGATTCCATAAAGAAAAAATAATATTTTTAATTATTAACATTGATAAACGTCCCCATAAAAACTTAATTTTATGGTTTTGATATGTATTACATCTGTGCTGATTCATAAATACCTTGTCCAAGCTGTATGCGTTTGCCTAATTAGAAATTACAACTGTTTATTGATTTCAAAAACAACTTTGATAACATCGCAAATTACTGGCCCTTGTCGCCATGTTTAATATTTTGTAGCACTTAATAATCATATCAAATTCCCTCTCCTTGATTACACACGCCACAATATTGGTTGCAAAAACTGGGGTTTTTATTATCTACTTTTTGTTTTACGATAATGAGTCCAAATTTCTTTTCTAAGCTTTAGTATTTCATCAGTAAATGCGAGTGTTTAAAAGATAAATCTCCCATTACTTTATTTACCCCACCATGAGCCCTGCTATATTTTACTGTGCGTGAGACTTCTGTTGAATTTGAATGTAGCGTGTCAGAACTGCCCTTGACATGGTCAGTATTATCAGTCATCTTGATAGATAAGAATTTGTAAGGCAAAATGAACCAAATAACTTTATAGCCATACCTGGTTGGTTTGCCTATTTAAAGGTGCGTTCTGTACGACGCCACATCGCTGTGATCTTGGGCATTTACGGACAGGCGCAAACAAGGTGGTGCAATATTTATCATCTTGACTTCCTTTCTCAACATGAAAAATTTTAATATTGTTTATTTTTGAAAGTGCCTTACACAACATAAACACAAGAAATGTTTTGTTTTTTTTTTCATCTTGCAGATTAGCATTACGGACAGACCATCTGGAGACTTGAAAAATGAAGAATCTTTTGCTAGTCTTGACATGTACAGCTTTGAGTTATGGTCAGTTTCCATATGATAAGCCATGCAGACTTACCCCCAACCCGTAAGTATTGAACTAAGGGACTAAAGAAATAGCTGCTAAGCGTATGGATAAATTTGAAAACATATGGGCAAAAATGTTGCGTCTTGGGTAATAACTTCATCTGTTTTTCCACAGCAGGTAAGCTAATTAGGTATTAGGTATTAGGTAAGCTTATGTGAAAAAATCGCGATTTTGTAAGGATTCATACCTTTGTATTCAGAGGCCCCAGCCTCGGCTCTACCATGACTATTCACGCCAACACGGACTGTACGGAAGGGTCGGTATTTTGGAACTACCCAGAAGGTAACCTCCGGGTGGCCTTCGAACGGAGCAGTCCTTCGGATGTGTTCGAAGTTTGCTTGACCAAGGATGGTGGCAGTTATAATGTCAACAGGATTATCGATGTTAGAACAGGAACAGTTATACCAAAACCCATAGGTAAGTGTACACACCCAGATGTATGTTAAAATCCACAGGTAAATGTAAAGTCCCATATCTATACCAAAACTCATAAATAAATGCACCGAAAACTGTATACCAAAACTCATAGGTAAGTGAACATACCTACATATATACCAAAACACATAGTTAAGTGCACACAGCCAAAGGTGTACCAAAATCCCTCAGGGTACTCACCCAGATGTATACCTAATCCATGGGTTACTGTACTCACCTAGAAGTACTCTGAAACCCATGTTTAATTGTGCACACCCAGGTGTATGCTGAAACCCGTAGGTAACTGTAAACATCCACATGTAGACTGAATTTAGTAGGGAACTGTACACACGCACGTGTAGACTGAAACCCATAGGGAACTGTACACACACAGACGTATACTGAAACCCATAGATAACTGTACACACCCACATGTATACTGAAATCCATAGGTTATTGTACACACCCAGATCTATACTGAAACCTAAAGGTAACTGTAGACACTCAGATGTATACTGAAACCCTTTGGGAACTGTACACACCCACATGTAGCCTGAAACCCATAGGTAACTGTACACCTCCACATAAGTACCGAAACCGTGGGTAACTCCACATACCTAGACGTATACTGAAACCCATAGGTAACTGCACACACCCTGGTGTATACCAAAACCCAAAGGTAACTGCACACTTCCAGGTGTATACAAAAACCCATAGGTAACTGCATACACCCAGGTGTACATTGAAATCCATAGGTAACTGTAAACTGAATACCATAGGTAAGTGTACATAGCCCTATGTGTACCCATAGGTATACCGAAACTCAATAGATAAGTGTCCACATCCAAATATATATACTCATGTGCATATACCCTATCCAACTGGTAGGTGCACCCAGCTGGACCCTCCAAGCGATCGGCTCTTGACTATTGAACTCTCATGCTCAAATCCACTGGCTGAGACAGGGCTTTTGTCACATATACCTGGCAAAAGCCGGTCGTTTACTCCAGGTACTCAGCATTGTTTGCATCACCAATGAACCCAAGAAGTGCAACATCCTTGAGTACAGAAATGAAACACCGGTAAATCAGTTGACCATGTAATGCAACATTTGAGAAAAAAAAGGTTTAATGAAGAGAACGTGGTTTGTATTGAAATGGCACTGAAATGACTCATGTATGATGCAAGCCATTTTCTAAATTGGTCAAGAATATCACTGAATTTTTATGCATAAGATGTTTACTTATTTGTGTATCAGATATAAATTATTTCAGCCCGACACAATGCAATTGTTCATTTACAGGTGATGGTGACTTCGATCCCCACCCTTATCTTATCTGTGCAATGCTAAAGTGTATATACAGTAGGCCTACCAGTAGATATGATATGCCGGTTCTACTTTGTTAAATCTATGTCGTTGACGTAAAACTTTTTTTCATTATTTTTGCGCGTTGTATATTAAGACTGTTGTACTGTTGGCTGTTGCCAGGTAGAGACGAGTGTGTGAGGAGTCAGGACGGCCGAGTCGTATTGGAATTCCAGTCGGACCGTCTGTTTTATTATCTGGCCATAATAATATATAAAATAAAGTAAGACGTGTATTTTCTCATTAGAGACTTGGGTACTCTTCAAACATCTCCCAATATCATTGTTCGTGTTTGGTTTTTCAAAGTAATGACGCCTTATGGTAACATCTTATTTATATTTAAGCCCCTTACAAAAAAGGTAAGAGACAGTGAATTCATGAAGTTTGCCTGAAGTGGAGTTTCTTCCCTGCTCATACAGGAGAGAGAAACTTGTGTATACTGGATGGACCTATGGTCTGTTCCGGCGCCACATACGATATTTCTTAAACATCGTTCACAAATTTGGACTGTAAATTATTTACGTTTCGATTTATTCTCTCGCGATTTACAACATAGTTGTTTGTTTCAGTTTGAATCATATATTCAATTATATATTCTGAAACGTAATAATTTCATATTACATCGTCCTTACATTTAATTGAAATGTTTTGATGTTTCCGTTAATAACCTTTAACATACGGAGACCAAGAAACGGTAAAAACAACTAAAAAAAACATGCAAAACGAGAGAAGCAGAGTAAACTTCTGAATTGTGAAATACCGTGTACTATGGAGATTTATTTGGCTTCGCATATCCTCGTGCCATCTCTTCGTCATCATGCCGTATGGCTGTGTATAATGCATCGCGTCATCGCTATATACCACGACATAACTCATCTAATCTTCATTCCTGCATTATGGTATTTGTTTCTAATTCCGTTCCCTGAGTGAAAAAGAAGCACAAGTACCGGGAGAAAGCAAACAGAACGTAATGGATAGTGATCATTTCGTAACATGGTGTCGTTTCTTTTATTGTACCATGGTCGGGTAATAGCCTACAAGGAAATTATAGTGCAATGATGGCCCTATCCGCCTTCCATACATAATAGTGTAAAGAAAGGAGCCCTACATGCTGTCTTGTGTGAAATATTCTTACGTTTTTTATCTAGGGGGAGCTTCCGCAGATAAAGACATACACACTTGAGATAAAAGTTTAACTGACAATCCCCACAAACCCCACTCCATCTCAGGAAAAGAGAAATGCACGAACAAGGAGAACAACTCTGTCTGAAGTAGAGCCTGAAAGAAGACATGTACTGCCTGAGTGATAATCAGCTTCTATGCCTGGTCAGTGAAAAATCGCCTCAGTCAGCGCATGTAGCAAGATATCATTTGAATGCAGACACACGCTTCGCGAATGGCGGGGTGAGGTCCCCTTGCGGTTGTTGTCAAGAAGGGCGCAGGTTGCGTTTGTACTTTGTCTTTGTCATTTCTGATATACAATTTGCAATAATGATTTATTGGCTACATTAATTGTATTTAGAATTAGGGCCCAGTAAGTGAGAGAGACCCAAATGAACTTTCAGTCGAAAAATTAGTTTAACTTATATCGGATACCTTCCCTTATTTTCTTACTTTTCTCTTTTTCACCGAATGTAATGCAGACACATTTTTTAATTCATAGGCAAACTTTATGAAACACGTGTCGAGTGATGAATTTCATAATCTTTTACTTTAAACCCAATATTTGTTTGTAGAATAGCTGGTATAGGTTAGGTAAATAAGTGCAACTTACCTTGACAGACTTGACAAGAATTTCCTCCTAACGGTGTAACTATGACAGTAGGCTAACTCGGCGCCACATAACTGCTATGAAATTCCAATATAGCCTGCAAACTCCACCGTGTAATATCGAAAGCTGACTGAATTTAATTCAGTTTTCTTTTAAATTCACATGTATTTTAAGAAAAAGGTAGTTCAGATATCATTATCAGTGGTTTTTCACTACTTTCACTTCAACGAAAAATAATAAATATCCTAAAGAGACGTGCACTGACATTCTTAAGCCTTTCAAGAGTTATTGAGTACGGACAATAAAGTTTATTTCAGATTAACTAAGTATATGTACAAAATGGTATATATATATATATGCACTATATAAATTTACAATTTATAAAATAGATGTGTTGACAAAAGGTGGGCAAGTATTTCACATCCTTAAAACTACAGGTATTTATGGTCCGTGTATCATACAGTACATTTATTGTCAACAATGGAATTTTATGTATGGCAAGATATAGACACAAAAATGTGGCTTTAGTCCTTAATGGAGATGGCATCACAGAAGCAAAGCATCACAAATAGGGGCACCAATAATTGGAGAGGTAAAAAAGAACAAAGCGTTCAGAAAACATAAAAGGCATATTTCTAAGTGTAACAGAAGCATAATCCGAATTCTTGTATTAGACAAAGAGTCAAACTGGGGCCTAAGGATTTTTCAACATTTAATATCAAATTTCATTATTTCATAATTAACGAACCCACATCCTTGATAAATAATACCCAAAACTTCGTATTTTGATAGGATCAGGTTGACGACGCTTTGGAATGATCAAACTGCTCCTGTGGAATGTTTAATCGAAGGCGTTGTTTTCTTGTTCTGGATAAATGTCCTGTAAAATCCACATCAGATTACACTGGTGTCCATAATAAACTCAGTAGGCAAGAAACTCGCTGTAACGCTGTATAGGGTACGACAGCTCATTTCACCCACTTAGGTATATATAATTAAGTCACATGAGCTCAAATGTGGGGCCGTTCAGGCCTACAATAGTTAACAAGAGACAGTCGAGTGCAAAATCGATAGGCATGTATAAATTACAACCGCAAATCTGAATATATTTGACACAATAGAACAATGCATGCAGTGATTTTGACAAGGGAAAGCTCGTCGAAAAATAAATCATTTCAAACATTCCAACCTATAGTACTTCGTACAAATCAGTGAAATGGCGTGTTTTATATCTCTGGCATATATCCCTGATATAGTGATAGTAAAAAGGTGATAAATAACTATGATAGGGCGATGGTATTTGGAGGTATAATCCCGTTTATCTAACACTACTGCATGGAAACTTAAAATCTGATATGCAAGGAGATGCCCACATAAAAGCGAAAGTTTATTTTAGACATATGTAAGCACTAAGGAGAGTTTTTCTCAAACATTTTTGGAATGTGTTCACACAATGTCAGATTAAAGCATGGGTTGCGGTGGAAGAAAAATATTCTTGTTTAAAGGCTCAGATTTCTTTAAGACAACATGTCTGATACCTTACATCACATAATCCCAGGAAAAAACAAGCCAGCAATAATAAAACATACCAGCGATTTCAACAGGGCATGCGCAACAGCGAGGACTCTGAGAACTGGTAATGTGATGGTTGACTTTTTCTCAGATACAAGATGAATAATTAGAACTGTAAGTCAGTGTAAGCTCGACGAATTCATTGACATAGTTACGGTCAAATTCTCTCAAAACTAAGTCAGATGTATAACTTGAAGTAATGTCAATCACAGTTTTCAGCTATTTATGTTATAGAAAGACACATGTGTTTCAAAAAAGCATTGTGGTTACAATTCGTTGTGGCCCACAAGAACATTAAGATGGTCCAATCAGTCCAACATCCGATCATGGGTCATCAAACATCGAAAATAAATGTTAACAGAATAAAGATTTGACTCGCTGTTCTGTTTAAGATTCCGATCTTTAAAACAGTACCGTATCTTATTAAGTTTTACACATTTAGTTGGTTAATCCATGTTTTACACCTTACCCATTACTGTCTCACGATACAAGACGACATTGTGGTGTATCGGTGAAGGATACCCACACAGCCTCCTGGACGCCACAACGCCGTGCCAGCGAGACCGGACTTGCAATTGGTAAGCAACGGGTTGTTAGTCTGTGGTGAGTGACACTTTGTATCACTAGAGGTCAACAAAGGCCAGTTATTCTTAGACCACTGTCGTTGAAGACCTTATTCCTGAGATTGTCTACAGGTTTTATAGAACTAGTAGACCTATGCCCATTATCACAGTCGTGTCGTATATTCTGCACTGGTGTCTCCACTATTGACAACTGTCTTTGGATGGTCCTCTGGTTTACAGCTATTGCCTTCGATTGTAAATGCCGGGTTATCTGCACCTGATTTCCCACCCACTCCACTCTCTACATCCTCCTGTTCGTCATCTTCCTCCATCTGTTCGTCCTCGCCGCTATCCTCCTCCTCACTGATGTTAGCCTCAGCGTCATAGCCAGATCTACTCAGAAGACGGGGGCCTGTCACAAAGCCAGTAGACAACGTTAAGATAATCCGGGCTTCATTACTAAATAAACCAGTATGAATACGGGTTTTATACATATACTTTGCGCATAAACGAGTTTAGAGTTTTCTTGTCTCTTTCCCAGTATACTATACTATGCCAAGACAAAGACTTCTGACGTAACGCCCAATCATTGGGCAGACCAGAATTTGGGAAATTCTCTTTACGCTGAGCACCAGGCAACCGACGGATTTTAAATTTTCAATTTTAAGTTCTAGGCCTGATCATTGTGCTTCAGACCGAATTCGGCATTGATCATGACAGTGAGGGTAATCAGGGTTGCCACTCGGATAGCTATACAACACAGTGCGCGAGATCTGATTTCATATTTGTTTTTTAATCTCGCTTAGAACATGCCTACACTTATACAACATGGCCAAGAAATTCTTCACCTGTCAAGGCAACCAGAAGCGCACCGATCGGAGACGTCAGGATGATAGAGACCACGCCCAACATCAAAATCTGAACACACAAAGATACACAACAAGTTAATGTTATGTACATCTTCACATAATATGCAAGATGACTATAGGTGTAAAAAGTCAGACCCTGCTTACAAAGGAAAAGAGCGACTTTTGCTTTGAAAATATAAACTAGGTCACTAGGTCCTTAAAAGCATTGATTTTAAATACGCTATATCTGTTTTGGTTATTGATTGGCAAGATTATAAAACTATAGACCAGAAAACATATACTTTTTATTGTTATTCAAGAGGAAAGAATGTCTCTCTGTTTTTATATGTAAGTTATGTTTCATTTTGTGTGCATAATCACACAATGGTTTTGGCCATTCCATCTGATACGATGGCTCACGGTGGCCAGCTGGCTTGTTCCCTTTCGATATCCTATATTATACCAGCATTTCTACAACATAAACGATAATTGTAAACAGACAGATAACCTACCGTCGCTCCATAGCTGACCACGTTTTCGGGGGAATTATCCTGGACTGCTCTGTCAAACACCATAGAGCCTATGGCCGCCTAGAGAGACAATACACGGGTGGATGACAGCATTGTATCAGGGTGCACAACCCATACGGTATAGCATGTGGCACAGCCCGAATACTAAACACTGACAGGACATCGGTTTGACTTGTCACTATTCTCATCAAGGATTCATGAACAAGATAAATTATTGATATACGAGACAGAGGAATAAAGGTGAAGAAAAAATTTCGAATTTAATTTTGTAAATATAACATTGTGTGCTCTATGATCAGATGATACGATCGATAACAACAAATTGTATGCCTTTTACTATGTTTGTAACAAGAACAGTCCCAAGAATCTATGCTGAAAACGTTTCTCATTGTTACCTGAACTGTAGCTTTAGGAAGCCAGGCGAAGAGAATGAAGACTCGTTCCTTGACGTTGAAATCTGTTCTCAGAAGAGAAAGGTACGCGAACAGGAGCCGGAAGCACAGCCCTATTGCGATGACAGCCACGCCTAAAGCTGGAAAATAAGGGCAACATACATGGTTAAAACATTAATGTCGGTGAAATATATCAGCAATATTGTAGCTTTGAGGTCCTTCTTCAAAAACGCAACTAATTCAACCACAAACATAAAGAATTGGTCTGCCAAAGAGCAACAAATTGGCATGGATGCAAAAGTACAGTGTGTCGACCAAATCACTAGATTCACGGCTTGTCTGAACTGATTTTACACTAATTTGATTAAAAGCAAAATTTACACCAATACAACATATATTGTTTAGTTAATCTCTGTAAATACTTGCCAACAGTTGTCCACTCCAGTTCGTTGATGTTCACAAGGGCTCCAACAAGACCGAACAGCAAGATTTGAAATATTGTCCACAAATGCCCAAAGACGGCTGCTAGAGGGTTCTGCAATATATTATTGAGACTTCCTAATAATACAAATAGCCGTTGAAACACAAAATACGCTGTTCCCACTTTGGGCTTAATGACAACTGATGGACATTCGCATTGAGCCTATAATGTAATGGTGAAATGTACATGGTGAAAAACATAGTCTGTGTTTATATGCATTCATTTGTACCGTTACAGTCTATAACCTGCTGAATAACCAATTTGTGCTGTTTGACTTTATTCCGTGTAAACAGTAAAGTCTTGCATCTTAACATATAAGCAATAAGCGTTGTCTCCAATGGTGGATATCTAACACACAGCAAAAGGACATAAAATTCTTTCCCAAAGAAACCCAACAGGTTTTTGTACCGATTTTGTACTTCAGTAAAACTTTTTAAACTTAACTAATACTAAACATTCTTCAATTTCAAAAAAATAAAGGCATTGTAGTGCATGTATATCATGTCGAAGCACAATGACACATATTTCAAAAACCAGCAAGTATCAAATTAGCAGTAAAACTGATCTTAAAGGCTTTGATTTAAGTAAAAAACTTGCTTTGTGGAATCGGCCTCTGCAGGTATCCTGACTCTTGTTGACCATTAAAAGCACAAGGCTTTGTCATGAATAGGGATTATCTTACGTCTTTGCCTTTCCAGCCTTGTTTCTTCCACTTGTAGGCAGCGACGAGGGCAGCTATGAGAACTCCCAGGGGTCCCGAGGACGACCAGTCCGCCACACTGCTGCCGAACACACCCAGCAAACAGCACCCAAACAAGATGAGGAACCGGTAGATGGCTTTGTTAGGCTGTCAACAACAACAATACTACACTATAATTCAGGAGTCGGGGATAAACAAAATAATATGAAATCATTTTACCAAATAATGTTGTCATTAAAAACAGCCTTGACAAACACGAAAAATATTATTTTGGGATGGGAATATTTGTATACCATGATAAATACTTAAATATGATATTTCAATACTTTAATATACCGGTATTAAATATTAGTGAAAAAAAAATTCGAACTATAAATATTCGATAAGCAATCACAACGATAATGTAGAAGAAATAATTTAAGTATCTGTCTCTTCAAATCCTTAGTATACAATATGTAATCCAAAATAAAAGCACCTACACTTTTCTTGTTGGGGAAAAACCAGAGAAAGATTCCTATTAGTATGCCGAGGATAATGGCGACTATGATCTGTAGAGGGCCCTTGGCGATCGTGTAGGAAAGGTCACCTGAAGAACGCAAACGGTATAGAGAACATGAAGGACTGAGCTTCAGAGATATGATACATCACCCACGTTAACTTTTGTGAATTTAGATATTGCTTTGTAATAGGTGTGTGTATTTTGTGTAATGCGTTGCATAGGCTACAACAAGTTTGTAACCCTGCGGGCAAGTCATGGACGACGCTCACAAAACTTATAAATTCTATTTTTGATAATTGTTTTATCGGAAATCACAACCTCTAATTTATGTAACATTAAAGCAAAGAAACTTACTGCAAAAGCTACTTTTTGCGAAAGTCATTTGCATAATTTGATGTCATTACTGCGATTCACAACTATAGGAATTTGAACGACCCACCTACTGCGATTTCTACATACTTCCAAACTTCGCCAACCTTTAAGAAATTTTATTGTTTTAAGTACCACTCAGCATAAATTATTTATGAATCAATGCCGTGGATATGCCCTGCATATATTATGTGCAAATAACTCCAGGTTTTGTTACATTCCCAGTCACGAAGCTCTGACAGTTCACAATGTGTTTGTATTGTGTTTAATACCTCAAACTTTCTTACCACACATGTTCCACTTTCGGTCACGCATGCTCTACTTGAATGTTCCTTACCACGCGGGAGGTTTGTTTACTTTGGTGGTTTGCAGGTGGGGAGCTACAGTTGAGCTGCCATTCCTTTGACTAGTAGATTTATTGAGCTGATACACCTTGACCACATTTTACGAGGGCTTAGTGACATAAATTTTAGCAGGGTCATTCTACCTCCCATGTGCGACTTAGAAATTTGTTGACAGAGGTGCTGACAAGTGTTCGGTATACTTTGATTTATGTCTTATGCAACGATTACTTGCCTAACCTCTTTGCACTGTCCACTTGAGCTGTCTTTCCCTGCTGTTTTTAAACACAGGGTGAAGCTATTCAGCAGTTATGACGTTTCGCTTGTGTACATCATAAACTGTAATATTTTTTCGTGGCAATATTTCTTTCAATGTTTTGTTCAACACATTCAACGTACCTGTGGAAAAACCAATGCCAAGTACAATACTGAAACATGTGATAGCCAACACATTGTCAATGCTAGCACATGCCATAACCAAAGTGGGCACTCCTTTTTCAACTCCGTATCCATCCGCCTGGAATTGCAGCATGAAAGGGATGGCGACAGCGGCTGATACTGCAGCAATAACAAACCTGTTCCAATAGTTCCGAATGCACGATATTAGTAACCGTCCGCAAACACGCGCCCGTGGGGGTGCAGTAAAATAGACACATTTTTCCAAGTATAAAGTCTACCTAAGCTGTTAAAGCTGTTAGTACTGTTTACCATAATATATTCAGTCATCATAGTCGCTTAGTTTAAAATGCACTTACAATGATGGTATTGCATTCAAAGCATACGTGTAACAGATATACCCCGTGTAATGGCACCAGTAACATTTGGATGCTTTTCACTTAAACAACTGATTAAGTGTAGAAGAAAAAATGTCAAGGTGAAGCATAAAAACAGACCACTTCAAAACCCTCTAATTCAAATATTTCCAAAGAGTGTTATTATTACAATAGAAAACGATGAAAACGCCACATTAACAAAACATTACTTTTGCATACCCTAACATGTAGGCAAAGTCCCAAGGAAAGTTTAGGATGTATCTAGAAGCTACGGCTATAGATGTGGCCTCGATCAAACAAGGGAGGAAAGCCAATCGTACGATGACGAACTTGAGTTTTAACAAAGCTTGTACGTCCAGTCCTAAGCCGGCTCGGATCAGGATTATGACCAGAGCCATCTTCCTGGGGAAAAGAAACATCAAAAAGAACAATTAGGGGTTGAAATCTCAAGTGGATGCCTTGAGGGTTATATACGAGCAAACACCAATTTTCACACTCCTGTTGCTACTTTAGTTTTCCCTCGCTTTCAAATTGGGCCAATAAAGGTGTGTATAACTTAATGTTCATTTCTCCCATTGGCAAACTTAAGACAATTTGTGTACAAACGTATTACTCATTCATTCCAACAGAAAAGTTGTCAAATCAGCTTAGGCCCAAAATTGCGCGGGAAATCGTACCCCATTACCACACGACGAGTTTGCTGGAAAGGCAGGTTACAGTATGCATTTAAATAATTTAATTACCGGTACCAATATCATTTGATTTTAGTGTCCCAGTGCCCACATGTAAACTAAGGTATACCAACACAAATCTGGAGAAAGAATGCAAGGTCCAAACTTTTATAGGCTATTATTTGGGCCAAAAACCAAACAATCAGTGTCGGTTAAACACCCAAAATGTGTTGCGATTACAGCTGAAGGCCATGACATAAATTACCGTGTCTTTGACAATCAGCAAACACTTAGCAGACATCTTGTTTCAGGTGAAATGTCAATTGAGAGAATCCATCTTTATCCTTTCATTGAGATATGAATCATGTATTTAAATGTAAAGCGTCTGTTTTTCTTAGAGCAGCGCTACTGAAACGTCATTTTGCTTGACCTTGCATTATTTTCTCTGAAGTGCATAAAATAGAGAGAAATCATTGAAGGATATGAATCACCTACCTGAGCGCCGATGACCAGGAATTCTTGATGTCCTGTCCTACACTGATGTATGGTACATTGCCAAGTAGGATACCCACTAATAGCATACCTGTAACACAACATTTGATTGAAAAGAGAGACGTAACCTACATAAGGAATAAAAATATACCGGTTAGAGCAAGGCAATAATCTGGCCAGCCACTTGTAACACTACATTAGATAAATAAGACAGACGACACATGCATATGGAGCACAAGTACACATGTACCAATAACATCAACGTAATAATCGTAAAACGTAGTGATAAGATAGATACAGACAGTGTAGTGCTGGATATACATATCATCACCATATAAAATTTACTACACAGGTGTATATAATTGTCTATTGTTCAAATTCTACAACGACCGTATATGGGAAGGTCTGCCAGTAACCTAGGGATGGTTGTGGGTTTCCCCCTGGGCTCTGCCAGGTTTCCTCCGAACATAATGCTGGCCGCCGTCGTATAAGTGAAATATTCTTGAGTACGGCGTAAAACACCAATCAAATAAATAAATAAATAATTATATAAATAAATAAATCCTACAAACTGTTGAAGCAGGTAGCAAATATTTGCTAAAAAAAAATGTATGTTTTTAGACCATGGTCCTCTTTATTGGTCATACATTGTACTGCTGCTATCAAGAAAGACGGAATGGAGTGAGCTGGGTGTTATAATGTATTATAATGGTAAAATTTATCTCTGGAAAGTCCATCGTTTACCCGACAAAGGCTGGTGGTTTGATCCGCGCAGCGGTATTTCTTCCAGAAATCAACAATCTGCATCTAACGGAAAAAACGCTTTAGTAAAGCGTTAAACATAAGTCGAATCAAGCTTATATGAGAATTTTTTAGTCACTCTAGCTTGAAAGTATTGACCTATGTGAGCTATAGTTTTAAAAGCTGGTGACAACCAAATCAAATTTACAGGCAACATAACACTAATATGTGATATATTTATGTCAGATCGATTACTTAATTACGCCATAGTGAGTAAAAGAGTGGTTGTTCTCCTAATATACATGTAATGGAATTAAATCACAAAGCGACAGCGTAGGAACAGTGTAATCTATAAAGTTTTTAGTCAGCATTTTTGAGTTGTCAACCAGAGACTTCCTATGAACAGGATGTCGTTTTTCGGGAGAGTGAGGTGGGGTGGGGAAAGGTCAACAAGCTTAGCTCTACCATGTGAGAGATAACGTTATACCTTTTGCCTAAAAAAAACCCCTAAAATATCACCGGCGTATCATGCACGGATACAAGCACCCTCCTCTCCGTTCGAATTATAGGTTATCACAGACACATTTAATGGACCGGGAAGAATTTATTTCCGCAAATATTCACATCAATTCGTAGAACAAGGCTAAAAAGTTTCGTGATAATGACAGTGTGCCTTCACAACAGCCAGAAGTTTTTCTTCACAATGGATACCTGTTGACAGACCATGTCATGCTCTGATCCGCTTGGTAGCCGAGATATAACATGGCCTAACTGTACTAAATCGATCTTGTTAACAAGCAAGATATGGCTATAGTCACAGGTGACATTCGTACTGATACGTAGAAAACCACAACGCATATGTCGTTATTTCAGAATATGCGATTACATCGTCGTTTCAAAGTCATTTTGATTAACTAATCGATAGACTGATTAGCGTGATCCTCAAGAATTTTTCTGTCATACAAGAGCAGTCAGTTTTGTGGGTGGTGCAAACCAGATTGCCCTGGTAAACCACCGATCTTTGGCTCGTTACTGACGAACTTTCATGCCATACAGGTGGAAAATCAGTGGTCTTCAACCAAAGCAAGACTCCGTATAAACGGTGATAAGAGCGTTGTCGACCGTTATTGTCACCAATAACCACTACCAATCATGCACGAGAGCAGGACTGAATCGATCAGCACCGAAGTCATTTTGAGAAGTTAAAGGAATATAGTTAAGAGACCACTTTCAAAGATAAGTACCATTTTGAATAGTTCCTGATTATTGGTCTTGATGAGTACAGTTTAATCAATCTATGCCTAAACTGGCAACGTTAATTGATACATAGATGGCTTACCTAGCAAGGGGGGTAACTTGATCACCTGAGCTAAATAACCTCCAATCGTACTGGCGATGAATAGAATAACTATTCCAAATATGTTTCCTCCGGGCATAACATCATCTTCAAGTATTGACCACAGCACTGCCCAAATGAGCACAGCGATCGTCCCTAAAGTCACCCATTTAGCCATAAACCCATGGGGAGGGCACATGAACACATATTTGAGACGCTCCAATTTGGTCGCCCGGCTCGGGTGGGGTTTGTGAAGTTTGGCATTGCACGGTGCACAGGCCAGGCGGCATCTAGATAAACAATGTTTGCATCCTCGAGAAGATTCGGTTTCCCCCAGGGTGTCCGAGGCTAAGGTGCCGTTTAGGATGTCAGAGGACGGGTGTGTGTCGGTGGTGAAGGTGACGCTCCCCCTTCGATTCATGTTCATGTCAGCTTCAACCTCGCCGCTGTCGTCTGCCAAGTTCTTCTCCACCTTACTACCAGGGAGTACTGCCGAACCGTTCATCACTTTTTCTAGTTTCTCCAACAACTGAGGCATGCCAACATCTGTCACAAAAATATAAGTCAAAGGTCAAACTGTATTTAAATATAGACATAAATCGTCGAGATATGTTATAAATCAAAACTGTGGAGATGGAATACTATTTTCTGTTTTTGCTTGCACCGATCTGTTTGGTCTATGGTAGGTCACACGTGTGGTATAAACTGATTGGACTTGTCTGCTTCACTCATGACAAAGTATATTATAAACATGTCATATATTTTCCCAATCACGTGTGTTTCATGTTGTGATCGACTGAACATGAACCTTTAATCCCGAACAGACCAAGAGGGAAAATTTTACCATCAATCACTGATAAATTATACAAGTATTTAATTCAGGCGGCATAAACAAATTGGAAGCCAAAGACTCGTGACCGTGAAGACGTTATGCAGTTGCACAGTAACCTGATAAGACAGAATCTTAAATCGAATACTAATCAAATATTACGTTCACTTAAACGTAACAGTTTTTTCTGATTCGGTTTGGTTTAACGGCACATATTCCCTGTTAGCAGGAACAGTGAAGCAGCTGGTGACGAACCCCATGAATTGACTCGAGCCCTCACTAGTGCCCATTACAGGCGACAGATCCAGTGAGAGCCTTTAAGACCCACAAATCCACATGATACGAATCAAAAACGTACCATGGTTAGTTGGTATTTGTATACGCATTCTTGTTTTTATGATCTCCTTAGAAATTACGAACGATAAAAACGTGCTTACAAATCTTATCCCGTTTTCAAGTACATACCTTACCACGGATGTGTATACTGGGTCAAATAGAGGCTTATACCGGTATACGCAAAGGGCACTGTGTTCCTAATGTACCAACATTAGACAGTAACGCTGAGTTCTGTTACACAACCCACATGCAACTTATCCAGTATAGTTCGTGTACATGCAGTACAATGATATGACACAACCCACAAAAATGTGAACCGGTATACATACCAGTGAATGTCTAACCGATGCACCTTCGCACTTCGTGTCATGCTTGCGCCCAATAACAATTGCAGATCTTTATATCAAGAAAATAGTTGTTTGGCAACGTTTCTGAGTAACAGGCATTCCCGCAGCCTGTCAGTGTAGGATAAGTTATCTTTGCATAGGACACAAGGCTAGCTTTCACTATGCATATATAGTAGGCCTATAGGTATCCAATATGTCCACTGTTTATTATGCAATGGTGCGCTGTTTTATATTCAGATGAAAAAAATGAAACCCCACCGACACTGATATGGGGAGACAGTTACATAGATCTGTTCATGTACTCACAGCATGTCTGGTGTCTGCGGCGAGCCTCATCATGACACGATTGCGGTGCATGACGGGAAGCAAAGAAGTATTAGATCTTACAACTCACGTCTGCACACATAGCCTTCAGGGTGTCCACGGCGGGATTCGAACCTCGTTTCGACCTCCGCCTAGCTGTTTACCGTCAGAATACTTTTATATGTCCACTGTACTTAGGAACTCATTTACATGTACACGAGTGATTACATGTATACTATGTGGACAAAACTCACAAATCGGTTTTTGCCTCTGCGTGCATTGTCACGTACTCTGCTGACAGACAACACTTTGTGTTTCAACCTTCAAATGTTAATTACATCGGCTTTCTTCTGAGAACAAAGTCCCTTTAGTGTGTAACCTAAAGTACGCCACATGAAGGATGACTAGTGGGACCACGTGAAGGCTAGCGGGAAGGTCCACTCGGAACTACGCTTTACGTAGAACTCGTTTCGACAATCTTGGGATTGTCAGGTTTTAAGTCTTTTTACAGTATTACAGTAAACATAACTTGGTGAGCGGACTGTCACATCGATCACGTTATCTTGTGTCCGCATGCCAAGATAGCGGTGTTAGATTGGGTAAAACAGGTTCGGGACAACTCTGCCCAACCTAAACGACGGTAGTGTCTACACGACTTGGCGACGTATGAACATGTGCCATGCAATAAGATAGAATATACAAATGTGAACATTACACCTAATAAGCTCTAATAACTAAATTGTAACTTAATTACCGGTAGTTAATTAGGTTGCTAAATGTCTACAGTTTGTTCCTTTGGAGATGCTGCTTGTAGTACAGTACCTCTATGCTTGTCCAAAACAACTTAAACGGCATATTCTCAGGTATACGATTTCCATACAACTACAGGACAAGATTCGTCAGATCGAGTAATGTAAAGTAATATTATTCACTCCTCGGTATAGCTTCAAATTATCTTCTGAAAAGAAAAAAAAAAACAAATTCTAAAAATGTGTTCTGTGCAAATATGATTTTGTCATGAAATAACTGATTCCTTGAGAATGAACTTGATCTTGAGGAATAGGTTTCGTTAGCAAATAGCTTCCCGAGGTTTATAATTTCAGGTCAGTTTGAATGCTTTTTGTTAATCTTAGATAAGGGAAGAGCTGGTGTTGCCAAATAGCAGAAAAAGTAAATAGGTCATATCGGTCAGCTATTTTCCGGACACCTGCAAATAATCATTGAGCTTTATTGTTTTTACGTGTACCGGTACTTGAAACAAAAAAAATGTAAAAAATGTGTAAAAAGAATACACACTGCTCTATAACTTTCTGTAACTGTTTTTTATTTTTGTTTTTTTTTTTGCAGTTAAGAACAACAGTATAAAAGGTGCCTTTACAGCATGATGTACGTTCCGTGACATCCACGGATGTAAGATGGCCGGCCACTCGGAAACTGCTGAAATGCTGAAATCGGTAACTGAGAGTATACATTGTGTGTATACATTCCGGACGGGTGACGGGGCGCTGAACTACAATATGGAGCTTTATAGTCCAAGGTTCCGTGTTTTATGTACTGGACCTACGGGATATCACAACCATAGACGGGAGCAATGGTAGAGCTTAGGCGCTTTCACGCCAAGTCAGATAAGTCCTTTCTGAACTACTTTTGCAGCCCAAAACAGGTGTCCCCATCTGTGGCTATGATATCCCATCAGTCCAGTATATAAACCAGGGATTGAAATAGCTGCCTGGGGCTAATTGGCATAAAACACCTGCCCCATTAGTTTGCCAATGCAGAAAATGCTCATTTTATTTTCTTTCTTTCACAGAATAGACTCAAGTGTAGGATTTCTAAGGTGGATTTTGCGCACCATATCGACAGCATCAGGTTTCGTTGATGACAAATGCATTTGCCTTGCAGCCGAAAATGCATTTGCCTTGCAGCCCCTGCAAATATAATGCCTAAGTGTACATGCGGGGTAATTTTGGCAAATCTGGTCAGAAGTATTCAAGATATACATGTAGTGTGTTTACAATATAAAACTGATGGCCCGACGCCTGGCTGACATATGATGATCGCTAAAATGAGCTGGTTGTTATCAGTCAATGTAAATGTACATGTACGAGAGAAGCCATCAGTAATAATATAGTTGTGTCTGTGGCATTTGGACGTTGATGAGAGCAATTATTCCGTGTGTTTTCTGATGGTTTATTATCGTGGCATTTCGACATGTTTACTTACGTCGCTGCTGTTTACAAGGTGCTTAGATACATTTATACGCAGCGTCGCTGATTTGGACAGTTGTAGTAACTTGAACGAGAAGGCATGCCAGGCCCCGAGATCATTGTTATTATCTGGAAACATTATTACGGGGTTGGAAATGAACTGCAGGTTAAACAGGGAGAAGTATAAAT
Source organism: Acanthopleura granulata (assembly GCA_016165875.1). Lineage (NCBI taxonomy): Eukaryota > Metazoa > Mollusca > Polyplacophora > Chitonida > Chitonidae > Acanthopleura > Acanthopleura granulata. Next base: position 15,714,657 of record JABBOT010000001.1, on the reverse strand, counting down.
TCCAAGTCATCAAATGTCTCATCTCGATATATACAGTATTTCACACCGGCAATCATATATATAAGTAGAGAATCCACGACTGGACGAGGGCATCGTTCCCCACAATACTGTAAAATGTAACATCCGATATAGCTGAAGCTAAACCGCACGTCTTCATTATGGCGATTTGCTGTAAAGGTGTAAAACCACTGCGTGTGTAACAAAAGTATGTAAACATCATATGGATGTATAAGCCTATGTACAGCCGTTCAGGTGTACAGAGATATAAGGCGACTATGTGTATGTATATATATGGTATAAATATAGTATATACTGGAATAATACCGGTATTAGTGATATCATAGGTCGAGGACACGTAAAACGATGCATATTCTCAGGGAGCCAACTGTCGTGGAAAATGTGACATGCTATATCAGGACGATACAAACAGAAAAATCCTAAATTCATATCCTCAAATCCTATTTCATATGATTTCCTATTGTTCAGCTTCACACCACTTCAAAGCGTTTCAGTTTACTTGAATTTTACAAGTTGCTGTGTATGTGTATCGACTCACCTGTCTCGCGGATCACCCAGCAGCGTGATAACAGAGTGTAAACCTACCTACATGGAACGAAACATCCTGAATCGCAAATTATGTTTTATGACTGCATACACTCTCATGCAGTAGAGACGAAATCGACACCAATGGAGCTGAACTTCATTCTATTTTAAGACACGTGAATGCACCTTGCTGAATCACCTAAGAACTGGTAAAGAAGACTTCACAATAGTAACGTGTGTGAATAACAGCTGCTGGTTCCTGGGAAGCAGAAGTGACCGCATGGCCTACACTGGGGAGCTGACTAAATGGATGCTGTGAATTGAGGAAATACGATACATTTGGCCTAATTATGTCTAGTCATACCAATATAGATCTACCTATCTGATCAGACTAAGTCCGGTCTGGCTGGTCAGTTACCGGTATATACCTATAAAAAAATGTATATATAAACTATCTAAAGCAACCGTGCAGGTGAGTCCGTAATGCAATATAATAGGCGTAAGTAGCAGCACTCTCTGATATCGTCATCGAACATGCATGGTCAATTTCAAGAGATAACACCTCTACCATTATAATGTAATTTATTTCGCTAATGTGAATAGGCTACAAATGTTTGAATTCTTGTTCCATTTGGCAAACTCTTGATTGTTGTCGGCATTTCCTTATATACACCAGGAAACAAAGGTCGCGAAGTTATACAAAACGCAGTCTATTTGACTTGCACGACAGACCATACAGTATTCTTGACTTGTATCACAAACACCATATGGTCTACTTTGCTTGTGTCATACACCATACGGTCTACTCGATTGGCACAGCACACCATGCAGTCTACTTGAATCATACCTCACACCATACCCTCTACTTAACTCATGCTACACACCATATATAGTATACTTCAATCATAACACACACCATACAGTCTACTTGAATCACGCCAAACACCATACAGCCTACCTGAATAACACCACAAATCATACAAACTGCTTGACTCACACCACATACCGTATGCAGTCTAAGTGGCTCATACCACAAACATCATACAATCTACCTGACTCATACCACACACCATGCAGTCTACTGGACTCAAAACACACACCATACAGCCTACTTAACTCATTCCACACACCATTTAGTCTATCTCACTCATACCATACACCATACAGTCTACCTGACTAAGCGTGACTCTTAAAGACTTTGACCTGATGAAAATATAAAGGTTATTTCTCACTTCACCAATGGCCCGCCTTGAGCACCACAACCATGTACACCAGAACTGTACTTGTACTAGTTCGGTGCCTGTCCTTCACGTTATCACTGTCTGACATGACCTACACACATCCCAGCTCTTAATATCGTAGGCTACCTTAACATCTACAGTAGTCTTAATGATGCTGTAGATTTATTGTGAAACACAATATCTTCCATATTCTTCAGGACAAACGATAACACGACGTGATCTATTACATTTTTCGGGGTATTAACAAATTGACGACTACAACCACGTACAACTGTACCTTATAGCCTGTTTATAGACATAATAACGACATTACCGGGTTTGCCTCCAAAACACTTTAGGTTGAAATATCTAACGCAGGAAAACACCTGTAATTTCAGTATTTCTGCATGAAAATTATTTCATATATTCATGTATTATTCTTTGATCAGCTAAGGATTAGGCCCTAGATATCTATAAGCCTGCTACCCGTATATGTGAGGCTCAGCTGAGTTGACAGTAAATCAGGCGTCATTTTCACTCGTTAAGCTATATGTACACTACAGCCTACACTTAAAGTACTTAAGTTGTGATAGCTGTCGATGTTGCCCTCGATCGCAGGATACCGCTAGGTGATACAACGACCACTCCCGTATTTTGCCAACTCAAACACTATATATATATATATTTTTTTTTTTTTTGGCATGGTGCTAACTGGTTTCCGTAACTCTCCCACTTCCATCTAATACCACATTACCCCTCCCTTTGAACAAGCCTTTACACAAATCAATAGACAGCATGTACTTGTACAACCTTGGCTGTGATAGGCTGTGTGCCAGTATTCAAGCAATAGACTAGAATTTTTTTTTTTTTTTTTTTTCAGACAGCCGACACATATTGTTTGCTCACCGTCCGATTCGTTTACACGAAAATTACCGAAGATTGCCGAGTGTATAACATCTGACCTTGTCGCTAGAAGGCGCTGCAGTATATAGAGCTTGCCTGAAAAATTTGGCCCAAAATGATCGTATTCGCGAAATCTTAGGGGTAACTTTTCGACTATGCCTGGCGCACTTGTCCTTGCTGTTTTGTCTGCAGCGATTTATGGTGAGTGTGCAAAATCCGAATGTTATATTTCAGCTTAGTTTGATCACTTCTTCTCCGCCGTTGTTGTTGTTTCTGACACCAGACCTCTTTACCCCGACCCCTACCACAGCTTAAAAGCTACATGGACATGCAATATCGTGCAAATGTCTACTGCAGAATATTTTGGAATAAGTAAATGTGTTAGCACTTTTTACAAGACATTATCCATTCTTATTGTTATGCAGTGTCAATGAATTTTGCGAGTTGTAGTTGAAAGGTTAGGCCTACCGGTGCCCTCTGTTTTATTGACTTCTTCTGTCAAGCTCAATCCTCAATGCATCTCACGCCAATGAAGGCATTCCTTGGAGCCTGAAGCTAATTTAAACGATACTGTGCATATATCTCAAGTACAAAATAAATGTAAGATAATATTTTGCAATTACCAGGGTCCTGTCTTTACTTTGAACACGAACAATTGTTTGCCGTATTCTCCTTCACTCCGCAGTGTCAGCAGTATCTCGAAATGATGCAGGAGTTTTACAGCTTTTGCCCGGCGCCAAGATAAGAGTGGTGGAAGGAACTAGGCTGGCTGTAAATTGTACCTCACACTCAGATGAGACACCCAAGGAAATGCAATGGAATGCATCTCGAGTGAACAAACACATGATCAGTGAGAAGCTGGATAATCGAACTGTGGCCCTGATCATTGACAACCTACATAGGTCAGACGCAGGCTTCTATACATGCTACCTCTTTCTCCCGAAGGGAAGAAAGTTTGAGAAGACGGTCCATGTATCGGTCGCTGCTAGTCATTCATCAGGTAGAGTCCTAGTCCGAGGTTGCTCAGACGTTGAAATTTGCATTAGAAATTACGCAGGTGCTCAAATTTCATGTCTGAGACCTTCGCTACACTTAACAGTGCAGCAATGTGGCCTGACTTTCAGACCGGCTCTCTGCGCCAGCGAAGCAAGCCTAACATGAGGCTAAACTGTTATAAAACTCATCCCTGGAAACTTATGTAACAACATAACATTATTTAGCCCATGTAAGGTAGATTTATAGCTTGAGACCCTGAGTGATAACTGCCGGAAACTGTCCGTTGTCGTGCCAAGATATTGAGAGTGTTTTAAGCGAACAGAGAGGGAGTTGTTTTGGATTTGCTTTATTTGGGCAACAGAGGCCAGAATAATTTAGATAGGCTAAATGGAATGGTATGTAGTCACCATATTTTCTGGAGAGTAGTTTTCTTACAGTTTTAAGCTCATGTTAGGCACGTTCCTTGGACGTGGAAGGTCGTTCTGAAAGTCAAACCGCATTGCTTCAGGGTTGAATGTAGGGCAGGTCTCGGACATGGAAATTTGAGCCTGGCTGGTCACGTCATTTCTAATGCAAATTTCAACGTCTGAACAACCTGGGACTACTAAAATCCAAAAAAAGTGTAACATTAAAACTATCGACTTGTGCTTGTTTGAATGCTCATAACACATTAACATGTGCAAATAGCTATAGCCTATTCAGGATGTCCCGTGCTAAAGACAAAACACATCATCATATCAGGTTAAAGTTTTTCAATTCTTTTTGGCAATGAAATTCGTCCTGTCCATCTGTTTGTCAATCTGTATCATATGCTGGCGGGAAAAGTTAAAAAATGTATGACATTTGTATGTCCAATTAATGTGAAAATGTGAAAATATTTTCTCCTCAGGAAACATGCGCCCATGTGCCTCAACAGAGTTCCGCTGCAAAAATGGTTTGTGTATATTTCTCCAGTTTCATTGTGACAATATAGATGACTGTGGAGATAATTCTGATGAAGAGGACTGTGGTGGTTAGTATTTATGTCCGGAACGACTCATGCGAAACTTTGAACATAAAATTTCGTGTAGAAATGTTTTTCTGTAGTGAAAATGTCTAGGTTATTTCGCCATGTATGAAATGATAAATCGGTAACAAGGAAAGGAAAATTGACTTGTGAAGTTTTGTGAAAGTGGTGCCACACCCATGTGAAAATTATAGAAACACTTACAACAGACTGGAAGTAGAATGTAACCTCATGCTTGGGATCAAGGAAGAATTTTGTTTATAGATGAAATGTCAGTTTCTGTGTCACTAAAATGGGAGGGGTGTAATTTCAAGAGTTGGTTGTTCCAATTTTATAAGGTGACTGAAGTACTATGGTTGAAACTGAACTCTTGCTCAGACTGACTTATTGTATTAGGCAGGAGGAGTTATACTGACTTATTAAGTACTCCAGACAGCTTGCAGGTTGTTGGATACCATATATTAAAGTAAAAATTTCCTGAGAAGGACATTAAAGGAAAGACCTTGTAAAAATGAACTTATGGTGAGTGAAAAGGCCTTTAAAAACTATCTGAAAATACCTTCACTGAATTTTTTAGATCGCTTTTAGATCGCTTTTTGACCAAAATAAACGTTTCAAAATAAATGTTTTTATTGTATGGTGGGCTTTATGGACCATATTGACTTTGTGGTTCACCAGTGACATCACTCTGACTTTTCAGTGGCCTTAAAGCAGAAATTTAATGTTATATTAGCATTTCCATACACAGGCAAACAGTACAGGAGTGGTCTTCATGAGAACAATATTCAGACCTGAGCATAAAGGTGTTCAAAAAGTTGTGTGACGTCACTGGTGAACCACATTGTCAATATGGTCCATAAAACCAGCCATACTATCAAAATATTTGACTGCGTTTATTTTGGTGAAAAAAAATGTAAGAAATTCAGTGAAGGTATTTTCAGATACACTCACCCTAAATTCATGTTAACAAGGTCTTTCCCTTTAACAGAAGTCATATTTGTTCTTGATTGCAGATGATAAATGTGACAAAAAGTTCAAGTGTCGCAACAAGAGGTGCATTAGCCATGAACGGGTGTGTGATGAGTTTCAGACTGATGATTGTGGAGACAAAACAGATGAAATGTGTCGCATAACAGAAGTTGCCCTGGAAGGTAACAAATAGAGAGTGATGATAATTTTGAGAACAGTCCTGTGCTATCTCCTATTGATTTCCCGGTAAAACTGTGACTTTAAGAGTGCCATGCAAGTCATTCTCTGAAAACTTCATACTCCACATTGGACGTGGCAAATGGGAATAACTGTTCTTTCTCTAAGAACGACTAGAGTGGAATATCTCCAACATTTTGTGCTTTGGCAGACTTCTGGGAAGGAAGGTTACAAGTATGCATTAATATTGAATTTTCTTTTTTTTTGCCCCCCCGCCCTCCCCCCAGCAAATGACTTGTTTTAGTTCAGTTTTTGGAATTAATTTCAACTAGTGTATTTGATTACAAAATTGGTCCAAAAATGCATTTTCAGAGACAAATAAAGGTTAATACAATATTACTTCTGGTGCAGGAACCTAAAACACCTTTCTCACATCAACAAAACTCCCAGAATGAGGCAAAAGTCTTAACCTAGTCCTACACAAAATGTTAGGTGAAACACAGTGTTCTTTTAATTGCTTTTGTTGGGATGTTTACTGGATTATAAGTTTAATTTGATTATGAGTTTAATGAGATAAAGTGACCTTGATTTTCATGTTTGTTTCAGATTTTTTACCGTCCCACTCAGTAGCTACGAGCCACCCAAGACAGACCAGTGTGGATGACCAGATGAGATGGCTCAAGACCACAGTTTACAGTGTTATAGGATGCACTGTTGGGGTCGTGCTCTTCATTGCTATCTTGGTCATTGCCATTTTCCGGATCAAGATGAAAAGAGCCGCTGCCCGCAGGCAGATGTTTTTTATAGAAAGACGTCGCCGCGAAGTTTTCGGCGGTCACTCCAGTTATGGGCGATATCCTGAAATGGACCCATTCCTGTCATCCCGTCGTGTTTTGTCCTCACACACACATAGTAACATCATATTGAATGTGAACAATGGAGTGCAGTATGTACCTGGCCTGGGCTTCACCTCCCTGATGGAAGCCCCTCCTCCGTACTCTGACAGTACTACAGAGGTAAATCCAGCCAGAGGTGACTCCCCACCTCCCCCCTACAGCACAATAGATCGGAGGACCGCCAGCCAAAACCGGGGGCAAGAAGGGTCAAGGGGGGATAACTCTGATATGGCTAATTCTGCTCAAGGAGCGACTGACCATAGTGTATCCCAAAGCCAGACCTCGTGTCAGGCTTTAGAGGAGTTGACCAGTCATAGTGAAAGGGCTGGAGAAGTGCCATTGCAAGAGAATTTAACTGCTGCCAGACGAGGGACAGACTCTGAAAGTCCTGAAGACTCTGCTGCAATTGGTGTTCATCCGTCCTTGTCTGAAACGCCTGCCGCAGAGCCTCAGGCAGTGGGGCAAGCAACCAGCAACATGTCAGCACAATCTTAACTGAGCACTAATTCGTATATTATAAGGATCTGTATAATCCATGATTTACCCTGGTTTTAATATGTGATACTTGTTAAAATTTCTGTTTGTATAATTTACCATGTAATGTCTCGCCCTTTTTAACTGAGTATAGGGTAGCGCAAGCTTTTTTGCAACAAAATGAAGAGGAAGAGTTACTGCCCTTGATCCAGACTGTTTTAATCCTTGTAAGACATCTGATTTTATGAGCCAGTTGAGGGGTGTTAAGATGTTCTGTTTGTTTCCTGTTCAAGGTTGAGTTTTTTATTGATCTTCCCATCACAGTCTGCTGTCAATTGTAGTATTCCAATAAATATTTACTATTAAATTAGTATGGCATTTATTGACAATAAGTATTATATAGCATAGAATCTCTTGAAAGTATGCTCTTTTATTGTCATCAAGCACAGCATTATAAAAGTGATCTGGTTTACAGGATCCAGATTTATGCTATTAAGTTTTAATTTTTTCAGTTTTTAGCTCTTGGGTACAAATGCATGTAACATAGTGGAGCTACCCTCATATCATGGACATTGCATTTTACTCAAACAGCTTAATTATGTGGTATTACCATCTCTTTTCCCTACAATTTATGATTGAGGGAAAAATGAGAATTTTTGTGGTTTTATGCTCTGTGGGCACAGATACTGACATTAAAGATGTTACTTTTATATATAATAGGTAACTTACAGTGGAAGTTTTATCCTGAAGATTCATATCTGTCTTGTTAACTAGTGGACTTGACCAAATTATGGTAGTACATGTAGTATGTTGGAATCGAAGAATGTTTTCTCACTTTTTTTCGAAATCTTTAAGATTGTCATGACAGTAAAGTTGAAAGACAGCTTGTAGCTTTGTTGAGGTTATATTTACATAGACTGAGTGTCACTTTAGTACATCTGTATTTAAACCAAATCATGCTTACCAAATTCTTTTAACTGGTTGATAACCTTTGCTACTGGATGTAATCAAATGAAAGTTCAGTAACATGCGGTTTATCTGATTACTTCCCCAAATAAGTTTATACAAGTGTTACATGGTCCACCACAAAAGAATTGACTTCCATATGTGAACATATGAAAAAAAATAATCACAAATGACATTATGGACATATTCAGTTTGATACAGTAGTTACAATTAAATATTGTTTACATACCAACCCAACATTGTGAATATGACTATGGTATATTCTACAAAATCAGTATCCTCATTTATAAAGTCTGTGTTCAAATCAAAAGAATGTTCATTGACATAATTATTTTCAGTATAAACACCACAAAACCATGTATCACTAGAAGGTGAAGAAAATGAGCACATTCTGCCTATGACCAGACAAGTAAGCAAAATTACAAGGCATATCAGTGTCCTCCATTTGAGTTCTTCAACTTTAATTGAACACAGAACTAGTCGATCTATATTTTTTAACCTAACGTGTTCAAATTAACCTTTCTATGTGTGGTTTTTACCCTGTATATGTATATCGTATCTAATTAAGAGGATTTCAGTACAGATTTAAATCCATATGGCGGATAGTAATTGCTGGATTGTACATGGGAGATCTGCATGCTATAATTTAGAAAAACGAATAAGTGTGCTTTTAACTAAAGTACCAGTCAGTGATTCAAAAATATCTTTTCTTTCTGAAATAATGCCACTGATATATGACATAAAGTCTTTGTGTATATAACCAAAGAGTAAATGCTATAAAAGTATAGCAACATTGGACTTTTGTGTTAGGACATGTAGGTCTACACTGTGGATTTTCAGCCTGATATACAAGTGTGTGACTCTAGGATGTGTTGTATTGTACATACAGGTAATGCACATGTGTACACTTGGCTGTAAAGTTACATTTATCAATCAAAATGCCTGTGTTCATAGTGATGTGCTATAAGCAGATTAAAGGTGCTAATTTTCATGAATAAATCTGTGGTTTGTTTCTAAAGTGATAGTTGATGATGTGTGTTTTATATGTTTTAGTATTACAATTATTAGAGATACACTTTTTGAATATAGCAAAGGTTCTATTGCTTAAAACTGGCTGACACCATTCCCGGTTTTGAACCAGCAACCTCAGAGTCAGACTGTTACCTATATTCCATTCTTAAATGACATGTGACAATCAGAGTGGTTTCATTTAATTTGCCAAATGTGATCAAATCGAAAAAATGAATGTTTGAATGACATTACAAAAGTGTGCATCACTACCTAATGATGATGAATTCCCAGAGCAAGGGACATGACCCACAGATGAAGTCCCTGATGCCTAATTTTTGTTGCCTAGATCTCTAATAACACATGGCTTGCGCTCCTGCAAGAGCAAGGTATGTGACTGACAAGTGTTCATGCTAATTAAGTATATGCAATTTGCCATCCTTGTATCTCTGTATATAGATTATGCTCTTCAGATGTATCCGCTGGGTAGGCTTGCAGAGATTTAGTGTTGTTACAAGTTGACCATCAAAGTAACATCATAACTGTAGTTCACCACTTTTGATACGTATTATGTAACTTTAATGTGTATTGTTACATAAAGGCCAAAAAGTAAGAATGCTGGAATGAATAGAAGCGTACACAGCTTTGGGCCGCATTGTTACTGACGCCAAATAACACAGGCAAAACTGTTCATCCGGACAGTGGTGTGTGTGAGACACTCATTTCGGGTTTCGTGATTCACAGCCATGTTTACGTAGTTATTCTGTAGTAAGTTGCAGTTTTCGTGACTAAGACATTAATACAGATTATCATTATATTTAACACAAATATAGCCCTATTCTGTATTGCATAGTTTTCGGCATACAGATAAGCATTATAATGTTTATGACACAAACATGGCACCTTTATGAGCAGTTGTAATCAGAGGAAGACTGAGATACCCTCACCAAGCGAGGCCTCTATGGATGGGTTACGTCTTTCTCGGGAATATTTCCCTTCAGTGAAAGGCAGCCAAGTTTACAAATGGAGGAAACCAGCTTCATGAACACTAACACACCGTGTCAGTTTCTAGACACCTGCTGATTCAAAGCTAAAGTAATGTGCGGACAGTCGTGGGTTTCTTAGGGGCTCTGCCTGGTTTCCTCCCAATGATCCCACGGCCTTAATGTTGCGTGCAGTCGTATAAGTGAAATATTCTTGAGTACGGCGTGAAACGCCGGTGTTGCGTTATGAAGAAGATCCTAAAAAAAGTTAACTTACATACTTGTAGTCACTGTTTTTAAGTCCTTACAATTTGTATTATTGCAGTTAAAAATCTCAATGTTAGTGTACAAGGACATAGTGTTAATTTGACGAGCGCACATTTCCTTGCCTTCGGCATTAAACGTCATGTCCATTAAATCAGCCGTTCGCTCTGTATAGGAAATTATCTCATTCGGAAATGTACAGGCAACATTATTCGCCGGGAGGATACAGTCTTTAACAATTACTTCAGCTACTTTACATTAATTTTGTGAAAGATAGCCGGTGTACATCTGCATATTTCGTAGCAACCTCTTAATTATTTTTCAAGATATCGTCGTTTGAATTTGGAATCTGGACTTAAAAAAGAGCCTGTCGACGCAGCTACTCCTTTGTTGTTTACTAAAAAATTCCCTGAAACTGCATGTGTTGGTGATGATATATAGGCATGTGTATGTGTTTTATGACAGCATTCCGTGAATAGTGGTCAAAGTTATAACAGCTCTAAGATGGAACCTGCAAGAAAGTGAGAACACAACTGTCTGCTCGCACAGCTTTGAACATCCAATATATGATTTAATGAGATGCATCAACTGTATTTCATTATTTTTCTCGTGAATTATTGCAGCTCTTGTCGTTTTATCACAAGCATAAAGTGACAAGGGAAAGATGAGCTGGACATGAACTCGCCGGGACAGCATTGGTGACAGGATGATGGTGGCCGCCATTGTATAAGTGAAATAATCTGGAGTCCAGCGTTAAACACCAATCAATTGAATGAATAAAAAAATTGATGACAGGCTCCTCAATCATTGCGCTGCGCGTTAAATACGCAAATGTACAGGTGACAGTTCCACCAATCTGCAGGAAGAATTGGCCAACTATACCTGAGAGTTTCTTTTTCAGCAGTAGTGGTTCAGTCTCCTCCATGCCTCTGTTCGATGGTACACCCAGGGTTTCATAGGTTCCCCCATACGTATCGTAGTTCTTCATTTTAGATCTTTTTCAGTTACCCCGTTTGAATACGAGTCGATGGATTGCCCGACCGACCTGGTTATACTGGTCAAAAGTTTACAAGTGTCGACTCATTTATCTAGTGGAATGCTGTAGGTGCTACAGCCAGTGGCATCTGGGGAGTTCTCATCGTGCAGCCTGGGATAATGCTCCCAGAGGTGTTAGCGAGCCGGAGATATGGAAGTCGGCGAGTTTGTGACAGAAACAGTTGCCCTAAGCAGAAAGTCACGGAACCGATTTGTACTTATCATGACAGCATTACACAGACAGTTGTCTGATAATTATGTCCCTTTCTATAATGTTTTAAGTGAAGAGGTATGAAAATCGGCTGTAGAAATGACAATTGGCATTGCTATATATATGTGATGCCCAACAGGGTCACTTCTGGTACGTCGAGAGAATGGTGTACGTGAATGAACGAATAAAAACAGTAATGTCGACGATCGTGTTTGGATGAGGAAAACACCTGGGAAGCAATTTAGAGCCCTGCATTGAGACCTCCTTAAAAGATGAGATAGTATGCCTACATGAGAAATTCTCGGCAGGGATAAAGGCAAGACAACGTTGCACATGAAGCTTTGGCGGAAAAGCTGAAACTTAGCAAAGAAGTGCAAAAAAAAAAAAAATGAAAATGAAGCTTATGTGAAATGTTATAAGGAAGTCCCGGGGGTGAGGGGAATACCATTAAATTGGATTAGATACAAAGTGGTTACAAGGGATAAATCTGGGGTAAAATGTGGGTCATGGAAACTGTGTAAACACGACGAAGCTACTGGGGATATTACTACGTAATTTGTTGTGAGGAGGTGATATGTTATGACGAGGTGATATGTTCTGACGAGGTGATCATTTATGACGAAGTGATAAATTATGAACATGTGAAATGTTATGACGAAGTGATAAGTTATGACGAGGCCGAAATGTGTCGGTCAAGAGGAACTTCTTTGCCTTCAGTGAGACAGATTAATATCGCTTAATTATGAAATCATGGATGAATGGATACAGAGATAACTGGAAACGTGACCACTGTACAGCCTGAGTACATGATACACCTACACGTAACAAGACAACTACACAAACGTGAATATAGTCGGAAATCGGTCGTGGCAAACTGAGACCTGCGAGGGGGAAACAACATGAACAAAGTAAATATACAAGTAAATAACTGAGCTGTTTATTTTACGGTGTCAGAATTTACACGCAAATGTATTCTCTAAGTTTGGACTGCCGTAATTCAAGTGTTTTTCCCGTTTTCTTCAAGACATGGTTTAGTCTCTCTTCGTCAGCCTTTAACCTGTTCACCTGTGCGTCTTCCACACGTAGCCGGTGATTTCTGGCTTTCATAGACACCTGTTCCAAATGTTTGGCATGTCTCAGGGACACCTCTTCGATGTCCCTGTTCAAGGAAGTAGCGGTTTGTCGTGGCTTTCTGACTACAGAGGGCTTGGGGGCGGTTTCACGTGATTTGTCAAAGACGGTTAGACGAGCGTTGGAAGCTTGCTCCAGGAAGTGTGAGAAAGAGGAAAATGACGTCAGCATCAGGTCCACCTGTTTCAGTTCTGACATGAATTGCAACTGTTTCTTTGAGGACTGGACTGGCATTCTGGGAGATTTGGTTTCTCCGGTGAACGAGGGTATATTCGGTGGAATTTTCGGCAGACCTGATACTGACCGTGTGTTCTTCACATTCCGATTGTACGACCAGCTGTTCTTGTAGCGCGGGTTTTTATCAGCCGGTTTAATACTGGAAATACCAAAAACTTTCTGCCACGGCTTTACATTCATCCTGACAACGCTCTCGCCGCTACAAATCCGGGAGCGTTTCGTGCTTGTGTCACTATAATTGGGCACAATCCTTTAACGTGGCCCTCATCGATATGGGAATACTGGTTTCGTCAATGTTCTACGTTTATGACGTCACAATTAGTATTCCACGTGACCCTAACAACAATACTATATGACGTTCTCTCCGAACTCGTTTTGACGTTGTACACTTCACCAAATCCACCCCGACATCGTTGGGATAAATTTTGGTGAACAGTGGTAACCACCATCCCCACCCTCGTTCCAGGGCCTCACGTTTTAGCCAGACCCGGGAACCAGGATGCACCATTCCGTGCTTAATCCCAAACCTAACAAATACAGTAGGTCTACACTACACTCAAGATTTATTTAGCTACAGCGTCTCTTTGTGTTTAAAAAGCCTTATAAAAGCTTGGGGAAACCTTATCAAGTTGAGCTGCAAGAGCAGAAAACCTCTTTACATGATTAACATACATGAGTGTTGGACATTCTAAATAACTAAATGCGCAATGGTGTAAAGATACAAAAAAGGAAAACATGAATGTAGTTGATGCCTGAAAATATTTGCTTGTACAGTAGTTCCTCCCACCATGATGTTGACCTCCTTCGTATAAGTGAAATATTTATGAGCATGGCGTAAAATACCAATCAAACAAATAAATAAGCAAATAAATAAAAACTGAAGTTTTGATTGTAATCTAAAATGTATCTTTATATCGAAATCCATTAGGAACAGAAATGGTATTACATTAGAACCTTCTGTTTTGGCAGCCAGTGGATGCCACGTGAATGTTGTAGAGTACCGTTATACTGAGCTTGGTGTAAAGTTACCATCGTAAACTGCTACTGATTTCAACACATATAAGTTCTTCAGTTCGGATTATACTGAATGCTGGAGAATTACTGAATGCGGGGGGTCTTTTAGACAATCTTGTGTACTATGTTTCAAAAGAATATCTGTTTATTTATTTATTTAGTAGGTCATTGTTGTTTAGCCCAAAACAGAAGATTTTTTCCCACTTATACGATGACGTTCAGTTTATATGAGGAAAAAAAAACACCAACAAATGACAAACCACGGACGAAATTTTGTACATATGACTTACGGATAAGCAAGTGATCCTCGATCAAAGAACGTAAGACGGCCTAGACAGCCACACGGGCGTCGTCGGCTGCGTTTTGCCATCTTGGCCTTATGTACCACGAAAGATCGATCCAAATATTAACAGTGCACTTAAAAACATGGCGTTCGGATGCACTGCACCACTCTTTTTTGCACGGTCAATTCTAAAACTTATCTCAAAAAGTTTTGTTAAAACATGGAGAGTCTTTTGACTGCGCATAACTGTATGCTGTAGACCAGGGACAAGTATGTCAGTACCGCTATATTCGTCTCTTTTCGAAAATCTGTGTCACGACCATTATGATAGCTGTGCCGTGAACGTGATTTAAAGAGAAGGCTGAAGAACAGAACCCAAAGGACGGTGTGTGCGATCCGGCCACATTACCTGGGTGTGTCCTCCACAGCGAATAAACCTTTGTTATGGGTGGAATGCTTTCTGAGCAAAGAAGGAAAGGGATTTAGCCTCTGTTAAACTGTATACAATGTCTACATCTCATTAAAGGTACATAGATTTCCGTTTCTTTGTTCAGGACAAATACTGAAGTCATGTTATATGATCACATGTCACGATATCCCCAACTGCTAAAATGATTATTAAATTTATATCCCATTTTTACATCAGGGTGCAACGTTTAGGCGTGGTTGTCTTATCCCCAGGTTGTGTTACCCAGGTTGACATATTTTTGAGCACAAACGACCGTTGACGAGGGGCTGGATGATCGATACAAGGTACGGCGAAGGGGGTACAAACATACCCCGACTGAGCGCTTTCTGCTGCCCTGTTGTCACCCCGCCAGTAGGACACCGTTCTCAGACGCGTCGGTGTGCTTGACATGTGCACTCTACCTTATACCTCACGCAGCAGAATGTTGTATAATCGGATAACCTCACTGACATTTTGATAACCTCACTTGACCATTGTGCTACAAGGGAGCCGAGTTCACTGGTAAGTGTTTCACTTATGACTTTGTTAACGGTAATCTCGACTTTTAGTAGGATAAGATATGACAAGAGAAGGACACACTTTCACACTGCTTTGTCAAGATAAATTACAAGTTGTGGATTCTATTTATGACAAAAAATACTGACTTAGGCAGGCAGGCAAAACTATATTGTGCTGTTAAGTATTTTGGGATTATTGCACAATATGTTTACCCCAATGAGAAATATTTTAGGACGCTTTACATGTCAGTTGTAGAACTTTCAGACAGGTGAAATGCAGTGGCGCCGTCTCTTTATTGTAAACTTAATACTGAAAAAAATTGAGGTGTCAACCAGTCGTCGTTTGTATATTTTTTCTTAAATACGGCCTAGTTAGTACCTTAGGTTTCCTTCAAAATGCACTGTCACTGTTTTTATGGTAGTTTGAAATGGTCTTTGACTGGAACCAAGTTTTATGTAGTACTCCGGACGTTCTGCATATGTTCTTTGGTTTGAAGCGGTTTTATCAGTGTTATATTTGCGTTGTGGAACATTCGTCTATACATAAACTGTGACAGTCTGTGTCCTTTGGTTAGAAATGGTGTTATTAGTGACGATGATGTATCATGGAACATTCGTCTTTATAAATGACGTTGACAGTCTCTGGCCATGGTTGGATGCAGTGGTATCAGTTATGAGATTGAGTTCATGGAGCTTAAGTCTTTGATGCGTGTATGCAGTATAGAAACTTACTGAATTGTGCACAATGGGTGGAAATAGTATGCTATATTACTTCATCAGTATTAATGGTTTTGAAGTTCATGCTACACTTTATACTCAATACCTGTTGTAAGTAATACACAACCATTAGTGCTATGACGAATCCAAGGAGTTTCGTGAATGTGAAAAAGTTTGTGTGAATCGTCATTTTGGGGGAAATCAGTGGGATGCGATTTTGCGGGATTTATAAAAAATACCCATGTATTTGTGTCAACAATGCGGAGTGTCTTGACGCCTTTTGAATTTTGTATGAATGTGTGATGCATGAGGCAAATTAAGTGCATTGGTTAATGACAAATAGTTCTCCCTGTTTATTCACATGTAGCGTCGAAGCTTTCCATAATCTGTATAACATTGCATGACGGGGTCTAAGAAACTGTATGTCAATTACCAAAGTTCAGTAGATGTCTACGCTGTCTTTGTTTACAGATGTATTGAAACAGTACAACGCGGTGCCCGTACTTGGCCTATTTGTCCTCACTTTCTTTTGGCTCTGGCTTTAGATCAAACGTCCTGTAAATAAACTGAAAACCCCTGGCACAGACATCGATAGTATAATGTGTGATGGAGACGAAAAGTGTGGGACAAGAAAGTGTTCAAAGCCACCTTTGCTTAAAAACCCGCATGTTTATTTATCTATAACTGAAAGAGCTATCCTCTTAACAGTGAGTATATGGCTATAACACGCTATACATAATGAAATGGACGCATTGCCAAGAATGAATGAACATTTGCGTTTTCGCTGCTTTTGACGGATATCTTTAAGGTTGTTTTCCATGTTTTGACCGATCAAACGAGGCACAATATGTCACAGTTGCGTGTTTTTAAAAAATTCGTATATCCCTGGTCATTTCCATCTTGGCCACTGTGGGAATATTTGTCTATTATTGTCCGTGGTGTGGACATCGTCCAAGGTTGAACTGCGAACAGTTCAGATGGTCATCGATTTACAGTTAGACTCCACGGGTGAGATTAACTCTAAACTCAGCATAGATGACCAGTAACGGGGCCATGTGAAGATAGTACATGTTTGTTTCCAGTTAGGGATGCAGTGTAAGGTTTGTACTGATCTGGGGATCTGAAGATCCAGTCAATAGACTATTGACATGAAATCCGGGCCCGCCGGACTAGAGCCTTGATAGCAGGGCACTGTCAACAAGCAATGATGGCCGGATGGCGTTACTGTGAGATTGAACACTACCACGTTCCTATGTTCCCATCAAACACAAAAGTGGGGACAGAACACATAACAGTGTAAGGTGATGTCCGGCCAAGGAGAAAAATGTCGCTAAGTCATATAGGTGAATTTAAACTGGCTAACCACTCTCAGAAAACAGTAAAACTGACTACAAAGTCGGAATGCCATAGCATGCGGAGTCTTAGCTGATTAAACCTTTGCACAACAAGAGGAAACAATTAGAAATGCAAGGAATGTCATTGCTGGCCATGCAGCCACGCAAGAGATTTGAGCTGTGAAAATTATCTTTACTTGCAAAGTTTTTAGTGTTGCTGTTAGTATGTGTTTCTAGGAAGATAAGACATTCGGACAAATGCTGTTGGGGCATATAAGAGCCAAGGAATGCATGCTTCAATTTTTTGTGTGAAGCCATAAAGTTAACTAGTTTAAACTTAATTGGAGGGTAGCCGTATTAGTACATCTTACAACAAAAATAAACAATGTCGGAGGCACCTTTGAGATTAACGGGAAATTGGTATATTACACGAAGTTTCTCTGCTAGGTGATACCAATTTCGCCGGGTGTAGTCTCAAAGGTTCCACCGACATTGTTTATTCCAGTTTAAACTTGCAAAGTTATAATTATTGCTTGTCATTATGATAATTTAATATCCCAACAGAGAGAGTAATGTAAAAGTGCAAAACGGAAGTATGTAGCTTATTAATTGTAATTCTTAAAAACCAGCGAAACTAAAGAAACACTGACTTCCACTGAGCGGTTTCTTGTCACGATGTGTCCCAATGTGACCCGGACATTGGGATGAGCAGACATAACATTAACCGCTGTAATGTTTACATGGTTTCTGTTTGTTCATATGAGCGGTGTTGTTTTCACCGAGGTCCGTGTCAAAATATTCAATACAACGTGACGGTCAGGTGTAAAAACAACAGAGAAAGCATTCCTAACTTTTCACCTCGTGGCTCTGTTTAAACTGACAACGCTAGAGCAAAACAAGACATGCTGGCCTAGCATTATCTTGGGTACCTTCCTCTGATTATTATGCTATTCATATTATCCCTCTGATCAGGCGTGAATAACAGCAGACGTACTGTTCATGACAATAGTCTTGGCAATACAGCAAGTTATGTAAGACGTTTCAGAGCATCTGATCCGGTTCATGGCTACATATTTTTGGCTTACATAGGATAACAGAAAGTTGTCGGTAAAGACATTGCCTGCGATCCTATCAATGATAGCGGCATTATGTAGCCTTTGTTGTGATCACAGCGCACACAGATGGGAAAGCATGGGGTATTTAAGAACGCACCTTTCTTCGTCAATAACACACACCTAGTACAGGGATTAACGCTAAGCACATGTATGCTGATTTGTTGAATGGAAAATATCAGCCCCAACAGAAGCACCGGGGCGAGTATTTGAGGAATAGCGTTAAATAACAGGAGACACAGAGGTTTAGATATACAGCCCGGAATGTGACAGCCCTCCTCAAGTCCCCGTCAGTCTGTCGCTGTGTGTTAGTTTCCCAGTAACTGGATTATCTGATGACCTCGTGCGTTAGAGCATATTGTTGCCCAAGCGGCAACAACCGATCGAGGTCTTCCAGCACAGATGTGCACACTGTACAATTGAGAATAGAAGATACCTTTAATAACAAACAATGATCGAGCTTTTTTGTCGTCAGAGGTAGATAAATTACTACTGTATAATGTGACTTGCCAAAAATGTTGGGTAATTACTTTACATTAGTTTACCGATCATCTGTTTCACCGGATTCTGGAGGGATACATGACATTTCTTTCCTTTAGGAACATCTTAAATTCACCAAAGTTCAAGTCCTTAATTTTCTTCATCGTTTGTCTACACTACATACCTTTGTGTGAAATATTTATCAGGCGTTCATGCTATAATAAATGTAACCAAAAACAGCTGACAAACATTTTGGACAGGTCACACGGTGCGGTATTTTTATGCCTTCAACGATAACAGAGTTCTAACTCGAAATTCCCCTACTGAATAAAAACGACCTATGCCATCCATAATTAAGGGAAAGGTCCAGAAGAAAAGATGACGTCATCATCACACACCACTCTTTAAACCATATGTAAACTGACTCTTTCTTTTAACTTTTAATTGACTTTGAACAGAATTAAATTTAATATATGACTGCCAAGGTGAGCTTTATAGAACACATATATTGCTGGGCGTCTGTGACGTCACAGGGACTACAAATTACTCGGTGTGATCCATAAACACCCCTTGAGAAATCAAATGCATTAAATCCTATTTTAATAAAGCTCTAAAAATTAAATTAAGATATTTTTTACCTTTTACAGTGGTGTGTATTTTGTTATTGACTAGAAAGTAAAAAACCTTGCAAGGACTGCCGGACCTTGGTGTTCCATCTCACCCTAGTGCCTTGTTTGAAACAATTCCTTGGAGGTTCATACTCTGTAGTTATAATGACTGACGTAGATCAGTTGGTACTGTAGGTTGGATGAGGTTTCTTAGGGATATCACTGAAGATGTGAGCACAGATACACTCTTGTCAAAGCTAGTATCATTGATTTTCTGGTTTGTAGGGTGACATACTACTGGCATGTGCGTCGAGGAAGTGTTAGAAGCGAACAGAATTTATCCTTAATCGGACAACGAAAAAATAACACGGTGTAATATTAATCTTGATGTGAAAAATATCCTGTTACTTTGAAATACCAGGGGAAAACTTTTTAAACATATCCATTCATTTTGCGTATATGCACACGTGTATGAAAAGGTAACTCATGTATAACATAATACGAGTTCTTACTTTCAAAGGGCGTCGCCTAGTCAACTTACGCACAGTGACGATACTCTGCCTTTGCGAGAGCGCTAACCATGTCAGTCAGTGATCGTAAAACCGGTTTATCATTGTTCAGGTAGCACTGGGCCATGGGAACTTTCTGCTCATGGAACATTTAGACGTGCAAACTGGGGGTTTGGACTAAACTGACCCAGTCAGGCTGACTGTCGTGTCCTGTGTGATGTTGAGGGGTAGTCATGTCTCTTACTATAATGCAAAACACACAAACTCCATTCTGTTAAACATTTAGCGCCAGATGTCTGTAGATAGGTCAGAAGATCCATGCGTTTGTTTCCATCTATTTACCTTGGAATGTAGCTGTGAAGTTGTTACCAATATTTGTATCCACAACTAAAGTCCTTTAAACAATGTGGCTACATAATTTATGACCGTAACATTAGCAGCTTTTAACTGAAGTTAAACACAAAAACGTCGAGGAGCCACCTTCATATAGGCACCCATCATATAAACACACGGGCACTCGTGATGTTGTGCATGAAGCTGTGGCTGTGCTAATTGATGGTTTGAGACCTTCTGCCTGACATGACAACATGCCCCAGAAAGTGTTTCTGTTTGACTTCCTGTTTGTACCGATTGTGGATTAAGCTGAAGTGAAACACAGGAAATGGCAAACCCAGTGCAATTAAAACAATTTGGCAGCGTGGATATTATGATCCTTGTCGGCGCATGTCTGTTACACCACACTCCTTGATGCTAAATATTGACATTATCTGCCCCCTTAAAGCCGACCCGTGAAATGTAACCATTACACGACACACAAACATAAAGCTTAAACAATGTCTTCCAGCACTCCGTCGATTTGCTCAAACTAGCCTATATTGTCATCCTATGTGATCTAACCTCCTTCTTATCTAGCATACGTTCAACTGTAATCCAAAAACCATATACCTTTTTAGAACGAGGTGTGTTGGTCTTAAAATTTTCAAAATTTATCACAGGCATCAAGCCGTTGTTGTTGACATTTATGCTTTCTGTGTGTAAATGCGCCTGTTGTGACCGAGCCACACGATCGTGACTCGTGGTCTTTGAGCTGCTGAACGCTGTCAGCAAACACAACAGCACCTCAGCGCGGATTTTCGGTCATGACCCACTGCTTAACAACGCGACTGTTGTGTTTGCCGTGCTATTATATGGGGGTTGGTTGGGTTTTTCGTCTTGTATGATCTGAAAGACGTTTGAGGACGAGAGCATTTTGTTTGCGCTATTGGCAACACGGGACATAATACGTCACAGAGTTTGATTATGAGATGTGTTTAGAAAAGAAGAACAAATGAGTTTTAAAGGGTGCCGAGCAACATCATTTTGTCACTCATAAACTGACCTGGATGTAATATAACACGGCTGTCCACCCACTTGTTCTATGGGTGGTGGTTGGGGTGGATGAGATAAATCTTGATGATCCACTGAGAAACTAATTTAGAGATCAGTCTAATTTTACGACATCCTTGTACCTTTATCACAGCATAAATTGCCTGCTTTTGTTTTCGGAGAAAAACGAGAA
This sequence comes from Acanthopleura granulata, assembly GCA_016165875.1. Lineage (NCBI taxonomy): Eukaryota > Metazoa > Mollusca > Polyplacophora > Chitonida > Chitonidae > Acanthopleura > Acanthopleura granulata. The sequence goes on along the minus strand of JABBOT010000001.1, from coordinate 15,693,057 downwards.
AAAGAAAAATTAGGCAAAACCCGGTTGAAACCGTTGCTAAGAAACCCCTAGACGTTACCAGCGAGAATTGAATTCGAATACGGGACCTCACTATAGCGATCCATCCATGGCACGGCTGGACGAGCGCCTGCTGAATGTAAAATAATTATGTATTCACCATATCAAAATTAATACAGTGGTGTAAACGCCTAATTGCATTCGCTTAGACAATTTGCACCTATGCACCCATGTATACATGTCTATACATGCTTTCGTCTGAAATGTGCGTAATGTGTGCAAGAAACGCAAGCAAACATTCCTCTGGCAAATTTCAAATAAGATTTCAGCCCTCATTTGTTTGCACTTATAAACCTGGATCTGTCCTGAAATTCAGAATCCTGTTTGTGGCCCTAGTTGTGCACCAAAGCGTCGATTGTCACATACCGATCTGAGGATGTTATAGGCTAGAATATAGAAGGCTGTAGGCATGGACCGTAATCCCAGAGCAGCGACGTCAATCTGACGGTAAATGGCCACTGGCAGCATATGAAATCCGCTTTCTTTTCAATGTATCTCATGACAGGTTTTGTTCAGACTGTTGATACAGTTGTCTGTATAACAGCATCTAACACACCCCTGGCACCAGGGCTTAAACAGAATTAGACCAAAAAAATGTTGTGATGTTAACTGCAATTTAGTAGACATCCCTAGTTTAGAATTACTAATAGTAATAATACTGTGTTGATAGCTGAAATATAACACTTACATATAAGCTCCAGTCTTGTGGAGTAGAATTAACTTATTGGTTATACCAATATGTTTTGCCTATAATGTGGATTTTGTCCCTCTCTTCAACGCTTCGTTCCATGAAATATACGTAAGTCATACCTAAATGTATGAAGAACACGTACGAAAAAATGTTAAACAAACTAAAGTTCGTCAAGCTTTGCTCAAAATGATGTGATGGATATATCAAGTACATTCAGCCAACACTCGCCAGGCTGGCACATAAACGAATGCTATAAGTCAGAGCCTGGAAAAATAAAGATGCCGATTGCACTATATATCACGTACATACATGATAATATGCTGATATCTCTATCGCAGAGGCCTTTGGTTTTATCCCGTTTGCTGTATTCAGACACGCAGATCCAGACTCCAGTGTATAAAGGTTGTTCCTCCTTACCGTGGGAAATCTCCACGCAGTGTTTACTTCCATTGAGGCACCCGTCCGTTTTTATGTAATGGGATGATACAACACCGAGCAGTGTGAACATCTAAACATAAACAGATACCCTTTTTAAGTAGACTGACACAAACCCGTGGAACTCAGTGGATTTTCGACGTTCTGAAAACATTTGATTATGCGGAGCTGATCGAATAACCTCCCTCTGGCCTTGTAACTTCTAATTCCACAGTGACATGGGTCTCTGTTAACTGATCTTCTTTGGTACAAATTACGCTCATGCCAAAAGGAAAATTCTTCACGTCACTAATATGTAATATTTTTTTATAATCATTACCTCGGGTTTGAATTTATTCCAGAATTTTATTATCAGATAACTGCATTGAATGATAAAGTGCTCCTGGTAAATTTGGTCGGAACGTTACCAAGCTTGTAGTCTTGTAACTCAGTGTATCTAATTCAGTAATGACACATGTAATCCATCGCGAGGGCGGTATAAGCATCAGCGTTATGGCAAAACAACTGACCTGGATATGAATTTGCTTGTTTTCAGTGGAACTTCGGTTCGAATTATAAAATGAATTTTGATTGTTATCTGGATGTCGCGTTTAAAGTATTATCTCTCAGGGAATATAGCCTGGCTTGAATTTTTAAAGCGATCGTTTATATTTGTCTGTGCGTGTATATATTCGACTTGTTATTTGAATCGTAGTTAACGCCGTACTGCATATAAGTATACTGCACAGTTTGGCAAGTGCAAAGTGAGCGTGCGTACTCCACAGCATTGTTCATCTTCCCCGGCCGCACATGCCAGGAGAGGAGGATAAAGAAACGGTAAACGCGCACACCTGTTTCTGACTACAGGTAGAGTGGCCAGCGGGCGGGCGAAGTTCTGCTGGTAACAAGCTGGCAGTCGTTCGGCAAGCTCAGCTATAAGAACACTCAGACTCTAAATTACACATCAAACAGTGTGCTGGGGAGCGTCTTTACTCCCAACACTCATGTACAGCATTCTGTACTATAACCCTCCCTTGTTTCTATTAATACACGACAACTGGTGTGTGGAAACAAGCACCACTTAACATAGGAAATATATTGTGGATAAGAAAGTCGCGGCTTATTCCTTACCGCTCACCAGCACGCTGGTCGAGAAGTAAAAGCCACTGTTCTTATACAACAATATATATATATATCTTTCCCGTGCGTTCATGCCTGCTAAAGGTTCCAGCTCGGAGTGTAAAGCCGGTGTGTAGGTAGGTATAACTGTTTCTGTTGAGTCTGTCGTCATGTATACACTGAACCATGGCCCCTATCTGAGTATTGAATAACCAACCCTCGTGTCTCTGCCGTGGAGGATTTTGACAGCCTCATTTTCTCTTCCAGTCTCTCGGAATAGTTTCCCCGTCTGTGCATATCGTGAAATCTTGGGCCCGTGGAGTCAGGAGTCAGGTGAGGTATTTAGGGGCTTCACAGACTGAGATGAAAACAAGCTTGTGTACATGGACACGTCAGGGCTTCTTACTCATCGTGTAAAATAAACCGGTTTTATGACGGAAGAATGTTTACCTCCTCTACAGCACTATTCTGATGCATCTAACAGCTGAGGCGAGCCTTTATTAATTTTCTGTGCTTTAAGAAACATGCAATGTATACACAGTATTCGAAAACACCAGACTTCCAAACGTCTTAACTTAGACTGTCAATTTACTTAGACGTCGGTCTAGTTCTAGATATTGTGAGATAACTGATAAGAATACGGTTCACGTAGAAGTCATTCATAAACGTCCGCAAGCTTTCTTGGGGTGCTAATGGGTCATATTGGTTTTCTTATCGAATTTCGCCATGATAAGATATTCTGAAAATCACACGACTTTAACACTCGTGCCTGTCCGTGAGAACTAGGATAGTGGCTTACTTTATTACGATGACGTCATACAGGTAAAACGTGTGCATAACACCGGTCGGGGGTTCCACGCATCTGACGTCGTAACGTTAAACACCACAGTTTTTATCTTTAAATTTCATGTCCAAATCAACCCTACCGCCTAGTTAAAAAGCACGCAACAAATGAAGCCAATTACTTATTTTTTAAAAGCACTCATGTTTGTAAACACAGCCGTTGTCAAGAGTCAGAATCTCTGTTGAACTTAACCTGATTCATAAACTATGTACATAACAACAATTGCAGCTGAAGCGAGATAGAGATACAACAATGATTTTCTGTATCGTAGAGAAACATTTTTCTGCCGTTTTCGTTTTGATCTGGGGGCGAGGTTAGGTCCATGTATAACATCACAGATTCGTTATTATTGCTGATGTTTACTGACGCTTTATCCTTAAACGCTATAACGTCTTCCCAGCGGAAATTCCGCAGCTTGAATATCTATTATATGGAATAATATTTTATACGTCATCACGTGTTACTTTAAATGAGCCTGCTTTGTGAAACATATATCGTTCAATAAAACGAAATCGCATACTGCCTTGCTACATGTATATATATCATCATGGCACTACTATGTGACTGTCAGGGGTAGACGTACATAGTTACATTCTCATTACATTACGAACCTCTTGAGGAACACACTCGTGCCCGAGATGTCTAAAAAGGGAAGCATTACCATAAGTGCTAAGTGTATTTTAGTGTGTTTTGGATGGGCAATGAATTGGTGTTAACAATGTATGCCCATTGTTGACTTCAAATGATGCAAAAAAAACACTACAGCATAGAGAGTAAAATCACAGCAACGACGTCTGTGTCATAGTTGACAAAATGGTCACACGTCACCGGTGAAATCCGGCCTCTTGTCAGTATACCCCAGTTAGGGGCATGCCTTGAGCAGAATTAGGGGAAAAATTGCAGTGATATTAGATGCAATATACTAGGCGTCACCGGCCTAGAATTACGGCAAAAGCTGTGTCGTCATCACATTTAACATGCAAAGGACCAGGCCTCTGGGATGCTTAGTTCACCAGCAGAATCCCGGTTTATGCAGGAACATAAAAGACCAAAGTATAGAGAGTAAAACCAGAGCAGCGACATCAGTGTGATAGTTGACAAATGGTCACACGTTACCGGTGAAACCTGGCCTCTTGCACATTTACCTCAGTCAGGGTTTTATTCTAATTTTTCATATAAGTACAACTTACACCTCTCTAGCACCACGGTTTATGCAGAATTAGGTCAAAAAAGCAGTGATGTTGAATACAATATACTAGGCCACACTGGACTACAATTACCCAAAATGCTGTGTTGTCATCAGATAAAACGTCCTTGCTTGTTTGGCGATTTGATTTTGAACCACTTAGGCCTATATAAAACGCTCCTCCATCGTTTCGGTACAAGTCAGTCAAAAGGAATGCTAAACTCCTCATAAGTGTCAAATACAGCACCTAACTTGGTATATCCTTGACGCACTGACTTATATAGTTAGGCAACATGTGACTTTGATAATTTCATCATTCGTGGGTTCTTAAAAGTTCACTGTGCGAAATGTCGCGTGGGCTGTCCTACACAGGAATATAGTCGAGTGAAAATTAATGGGGCGCTGTATGGCTTTGATGTTCATGATGTTAGATTTACGGCTCATGATTGCCGAAGGAATGTTTCTCCTCTAGGCTCTTTTCTCTTACATTGTCAAAGTAATGTGCTACTTTGTAAGACAAAGGCCTCCCCAGACCAGTGACCTTTAATAAATTGCATTTAGCATCACTGTATTTTCTTTCCCCAATTCTGCTTCAGCCATGGTGCCAGGGGTGTGGGTAAGTTATTATTTCACTAACATGAATAGTTAGAATAAAACCCTAACCAAGGTAAATTGACAAGAGGCCGGACACCAACGATAACGCGTGACCATTTATCACACTGTCCTCGTTGCTCTGGTTTTACTTTCTGTGCTGTTGTCTCTTATATTTGATCATTTCTGAACAAAAGTATTCATTTAAGCAATTTTCATCTCATTTTCGTCATCTTCAGATGAGGGTTGGACCTCGACATATCTCATTAACGCACTCATTAACAGGGCATATCGAAGCAGAATTTTTCTATATCATGATGTCCCAAACAAATTATCTCCTAATACTGATCCTGCAGTGAAAAATTTAGTTTGTGCGCTGTTGTTAACTAAAAACAAGAGTTGCACTTTGATGGCAGTCCACTGTCCATCTATCCAACGTGTGAATTTCTTTCAATACGGAGCACATATGACTTCGAGTTAAGCGGAATCGGACACAAGTATAAAGCAAAGCTGGCTACAAGACAGTCTGGTCATTCCGTCCATAGTAATAACTTTAGACATTGAGTGAAATCACCACAACACACGAGATCTTGCCTAAGTGCTACAAGGTGAAATCTGTATACTCATTATACATGCATATTATATATGCTCAGTGTACATCTTAGTAACGTTATGACACATACGCACATCTTTTAAAATCGCCATATGGGATGCCCAGTGTGTTTCATTTTGCTTGTTTTTAGTCAATGCTTCTTCTCCCAGACGTAAATAATACCTGTGCCAAGCGGCAGGACATCATTTACTGAGCACAATTATCTCCCCTTGTATGACATTTCTATGCATGTGCCTGTTTGAGGCAACACCCAAGTCTGTTACTTTTTAAATTGACCTCTATATCTAGTTATCAGTCAATTAACTAACATTCGCTATCAAATTCGCGTTTCGTTGGCAACATATAACATCGCAAGCTGTTCACAACGATATGTTGGTTGTCCTAGTTATTGTAAAGAATATGCAGTTGAAATACTTTTTTCTACTTCAAAATGTTTACCTCTATAGACTTGTTTTCGACATTACCACTTCATAAGTAACTTGGGTGACCTCATAATTATTTGAAAAGAAGTGTCATGCAGAATAAATGAATTATGAGTCCTTGATCTCTTGCCGGACGATGGCATCTGTTATCGAATATGTAACTTTAATTAAAACCAAGTTTCTGCCACTGCCGCGTTTGAAATTGCTTTGAAATTGTAATATAACGACTAACAAATGCAATTAATTTTGTCTTTTGTAGGTATCTAATCTCATGACATTATTTTACTCTAGTTTTACTCTGTTTGCTGTAGTCTTTTATACAGTATTCCTGCACAAACCGGGATTCTGCTGGTGAACGAACCATTCCCGAGGCCTTGTCCTCATATTTCTGTGCATACACATGTCAAATGTGATGACAACACAGCACTTGGAGTAATTCTAGACCAGTGACATCTCATAAATTGCATTTAAGATCACTGTAATTTTTTACCTAATACTGTTTAAGTCACGGTGCTAGGGGGTGTAAGTTGTTACTTTTTAAACACGTACATCAGAATAAAATCCTGACTGACAATTGACAAATGGCTGTATTTCACCGGTAACGTGTGACCATTTGCCAACTATCAAACTGTCGTCGCTGCTCTGGTTTTACTCTCTGTGTTGTAGTCTTTTATTCTATAACCGCATGGAGTGTCTATAAACCGCTTTAGTTTTGTTGTACTCAAACAGGTCGATCTACAAGCCCATTGCGCAACTGCCAGGTGAATAATTATCCACCGAAATCCACTGAAATCTTAGATCCGAAACAGGCTTATGAGTTTAAGTTTAGGATACACAACTTTCTCATCGCAAGATGAAGCTCTGGTCGTAAATCCACTGTGTAGGACAGATAGCTTATTGATCGCAAGATGAAATTCTGGTCCTAAACCACAAAGCCCATTATCCATGGCTAAATCCATGAAACCTGAAATCTTGGCGTTGTCTCTCACTTAGGCCAAATACCGTTCACTTCATCCGTTTTCACTGAATTAAAAACAAGACAAAACAGAAACACGATCCTCTTGGTTTATACGGACTTTATCCTGGAATGCATTTTTACGATCCGGTAGAGGTACTTATTTACTTCTTACAGAAGGTAAAATTTCTCCATTAAACTCTCTCTCTCTCCAATGGCAATATCCTTAACATGATTCTATCTCAAATATTTATGCTGCTGTTGTTATCCAAATTTGACAGTGAAGCTTTGAACAATAATTCGTTTGAAATCACTATAGGCTAATTTTGTCTCTCTTTTAAGTGTGCTTATGAGAGGATAGATTTCCGTCGGGTAAAGACTATGTCTGTTAGAAACTACAGACAAGCGCCTATTACTGATATTTTGCGGACACTTACATATTTAAGGCGATTGGCTACTGTCTGGTCGGATGAAACCACTGTCCGATAGAAGCCAGTGTCTGGTAGAGTCCTTATGGCTGATATATTTAATGCTTGATTAGCAACTGTCCCTCATGATGAGGCCAATGTCTGGCGAAAGCCAATGTCTGGTAGAATCCCTATGGCTGGTGTATTTAATGCTTGACTAGCCAGTGTCCCTCACGATGAGGCCAATGTCTGGCGAAAGCCAATGTCTGGTAGAATCCTTATGGCTGGTGTATTTAATGCTTGACTAGCCAGTGTCCCTCACGATGAGGCCAATGTCTGGCGAAAGCCAATGTCTGGTAGAATCCTTATGGCTGGTGTATTTAATGCTTGACTAGCCAGTGTCCCTCACGATGAGGCCAATGTCTGGCGAAAGCCAATGTCTGGTAGAATCCTTATGGCTGGTGTATTTAATGCTTGACTAGCCAGTGTCCCTCACGATGAAGCCTAGATGTGGTCTAAGTCAATGCCCAGTAGAATCCTTATCGCTGATATATTCAGTGCTTGGTTAGCGATTGCATGTCTGGTAGAGGCTAGATACAGGTCTTTCTCCGGCATCTAGTGCAGATTACAGACTGACGCACTAATTAAACCGGGTGAACAAATATTCAGCAAACCCCACAGTCAATTCAACGGATAATTTTTTTTGATTTTGTCAAACTGAGCACTTGTTTTCAAATGCATACCCTGTTCCATCAAAACTGTTTTGCCGAAAACAACGTCCGGTGATTTATAGGTGAGGCTTATGTAAATATCCGTACATTCGAACAGGCAAATATGAGGCAGCTGTTAAAAAGCGGGTCCGTATTTAATCAGAAACGATTAAGATTCATGCATAACGACCAGAATTCGTTGACAATAAATGCACACCATCCTTGTCTACAACAACCAAGAGGTTTTTGTTCCCTTAGGAAACAGTTCGGTGAGCAAAAATGTTCAAATTGACATAATAATAATAATGCATAGTTTAATTCTTTCTTCTTATGTCATATTACCCTTTAAAATGTTGTTGGTGGAGAGTAAAACTTACACGAATTGCTAAAATTATTAGGATTGTCATTTAAATGCATGATAGATAGTCATAAAAAGATTTGTCCAGTATTTCGGCTACTCCCCAGGTTTAATGGGCAGATGATAGAAACGGCCAGTCATCATGTTGAGCTCAATTTCCTCTCGTATTCAAACCTGTGATATTTATACACTGCGGTACAGAGCACAGCGTGGTCTTTCGTCCATGCTAAGTGAGAAATCTGCTGATTGTATGGTTAATAGACGTATAATTATCTCACTTAGAGTTGAGTCACGCAAATTAATTGATTTCATTAGCGCGGGTATGATATGGCGACAATGTAGGCCAAGTGTGCATCGTATGGACGCTGTAACGTAAGCGATATACTTTGTGCTAATTACTGACCTCGGCCTGGCGGCTATGTTGGACAATAAAGCAAGGAAAAGGTTACTAGCTGCCGAAGAGAGACATTTCCGACAAAACTTGATGATGCTGAAAAAAAACAAACACACACAACAAGCGTGGAAATGGCATTGTTATCCGTGTGACTGCTGTAGAACGCTGCGTAGCAACCAGAAAGGCTAAACTTGTTTGACGAGCTCATTTTTGGCGTGTTGGTTAAGGCCTCTGAGAGGGCGAAAAACATCATTGTGTCTTGTGAATCGTCGGGATGTAAGCCTATCTGTCTACAACCACTGACAGTCGGCTCCTCCACGCACTATCTTCTCCGCTACCCGACTAACGCTCTTCACCATATGCTAAACAGGTTAATCGTTTGAACGCTCATTGGTTCAAAGTAGTTTAGGAATTTGACTGGCAGGAATCGCGATGCCTTGTGGCTAATTATTGTCAAGAGCCCGTGGGAATTCGCGTGAAAAATTACTTTAAAGTGACTGTAGATGTTTTCTCCCGACTCTGGGCTCTGGAAACGTGGTTTTCAAGCCTTTAGCGTGAAAAGTCATAGAAGAGAGAACGTTAAGGGTGTTATCCCACGAGCGCAGTTTTCCGCGCAGCCAGGCCGGTTCTAACACCAGAGCTGTACCCGCTACACCTCGTCACAATCAACACATATCTCTGAGGATTATCTTAATAATAAGCCATCATGTTTTTTTCAGGCTACAGTATTTTGTCTAAGCAGACAAGGAAAGCAAAGAAAAGGAAAAGACAGCAAGCTAACAAAGAGCAAGAGTTTGAATACACGATGGCCGGGTGTGACAGCTGTGCCAAATACGCTCTTCTCATCTGCAACTTCATCTTCTGGGTAAGTCATCTTAGCTGTGTATTATTAAAGCCTAAAGGCAACCTATGGCTGCTCATTATCCAAAACAAAATGGTGATATTAACCATGTGTGATGAAGTGTTTATGCCAGACGCATGTACAGCATGCTGTATGCAGTTACTTAGACAAAGAAAGTCGTGCTGTTTGAGGAGGTAAGTGATGGTGGATAGAACAAAAACCCACCACTGAAACTGAATTATTAGACAGGGCGGCTCTAATTCCCATCATTATTGGGAACACCAGCCTTGACGTAACAGGCTGCGGTAGTGCTAGGTATTAATAACCAGTGCTACTATTGATATCCTCGGAGCTTACCTCCCGCGGCTCTTCCCCACAGACTCGTGGGTTCCCAGGCTGCTTCTTTCACGCCGTTTCAGCTGACTGGTTGTAACAAGAACTCTACCGTCAACTTGATTTCCTTGGACCGTGACAGTGTAATAGGAGAGTATCTTATGGGTCAGAATAGTGTGAACTACCCTATCTGATTAGGTCAGGCTAATTTCCTAAATGGATGCCATAGATTCTAGACACCCCATTAAATAGTTACTCGCATGTAGTGCAGTGAATAAGCCTTAGTAGCGTATATGAATAGTATAGTTACGTATATATATATGTGTTTTTTAATTAATAACTATCACTTCTAGATTGCAAACAACCTCAAGTTCTGTCTGGTGTGCATCGCCCCGTTCAGACGGAAGACGCCATTACAAACCAGTCCCCCCTGTATCTCATTAAGTAGGACTGTATGCGTAAATCAGACGGTTTGATTCCTAGATGCAATGGCACGTGTTTGAGGAGTTCCAAAAGCCTAAAATGAATAGGTGGTTAACAAATAACAGTCATGAAACTCTGCGTGGCTTAGTAGGTTTGGCCGGTCATTAGACTGTTGTTTGGGAACTAATTAATCACGCGTGACGTGGAACCATGAAAGCGAACTGAAGAAAAGATAAATTGAAGAAATTGAAAGCTAAATGCAGTGTAGTTGTAATGTGTAGATGAAAGGAATTTTAAAGACCACCTACATGAAACTGAATAACCAAAGATGCTTTTCTGTTCAGCACAACTGGGGAACATCATATTATTACATGGATTCCATATACTGACATGGTAGAAAATAAAGCAAAGCGGCAAAGGAAACCCGAACGTTCAGGCAACAAGGCTTGTAGTATTCATTTGGAAATACTGACATCCCTGTGGAAGTTGCCAACGATGAATGGGTAACGGTGTTTTTTTGTGAGAATAGCGTGAGAATAATAGGTAATTGCCGCCATTCCCTATACCGTTCCCGTGAATGGACGGGCGTCTGTTTTCTCATATTACAAATGCAGAAAGCTCATCACGTTGCTCATTATTATGACAGATGGCGACCAGTGATCTTTGTTTACACGATGTTTACAGAAGGAGAGGCTAGGCTCTCGCTCGCCCTAAAGACAAGGTCAATCAGAAAGATAAAACACTGGCTATTGTGTCAGGTGGCCTGAGAAACAGTTCCATTTTTTTCTGGTCTGAAATAATAACAGGAATACTCATGTGTTTGAAACATTAAGTGAACATCAAAAATTTTACCTTTTCCACAACAAAACATCTTAATTTAAAACTCACTAATACTGTTTCAAGATATTTTTGTATGTGACGTGGAGTTTTAGAAAAGGGTTTTGGTGAACGTATGGCCGGCCCAAATCTGTAAAGTGCTAATTCAGAATCACGGATTGTTTCCCAATGTGCTCACAAGTTCGAGTCCTGGATTCGGTCTACAAAGCTACTGAAGACTAAGGTCAGTGTAGTCCCAAGGTAACTTGTCTGTCTTTAAGATGTTTTTTATCGTGGACCCGATGGAACAGGTTGACGGTGTAGGCTGATGTTGCAACTGGAAGAAAATACAAGCATTCCATCTTTGGTCTTTCGGATTTGTTAATCATCCCAAAGTCAAGAATGGATGTTGACTTCCTCTTCATTTCTGATACTATTTTACTCCCAGAAAGAAAGCTGAGAAGCTGTTTTGGTTCAGTAGTTTCCTCTGGGTTATTCCTGGTTTAGCTCATCTATGCATCTTACCGTCACATTCTATAAGTCAGACCAAATATATTACAGTCACATAAGTTAAATACATACCTGACCCAAATAAAAGAACTTCGTCTATTCGCAGCCAGTTTACTTAATTTACACATATAAAGTTTTTATTTTGTAAAATCTCCTTAGCCTGTATAGACAACAACGTAGAGAAAATAGATTTATTCCGTTCTTCCGTTCTAATCCATTATGTTTGCGTGTATTCAGGTCAAAAACACCATCCAGTTCAACAATCACTCATGACTGGTTCGTGAGATCCGCCGTCAATCCCGGGTCACACCAGACACTTTAAATATGGTACTTGTTGCTGCCTCGCTTGACGCTCAGCGCTGAGAGGTTAAAGCAAGAAAACAGGATTTGTTGGCTTGGTATCAGTATAATGTGACTGGGTGGGGTGTCATGTCTATAGAGTGTTCGGCATGATGTTCCAGCGGCGACAGCACTTTGGCGGCAAGAACTCAAGGATATACGTACACTCTAAGGGCTCCTCGTCGTCATATAACTGAGAAATTGTTGATTGCGACGTAAAACACAAGCATACATGTATACATATTTTACCAATGACCAATTACCAGAATAATTAACTGTCACTAAGGATGGGTACAAAACCAACATGTAAAATTGTATATATTATTTTATATTATTATATTATAATAAGTGGATGGTGTAGAAAATAAAAAAGAAAACCTATCAACAGACAGTCCAAGCATATTTTCTTGACCACAAGTAGTCTCTTGTCAACTGGAAAGACACTCTTTACTTAGATAATATGTTGGTCTTAGCCCTTAATGAAATTGACATTGTTAGAAAGCTACGTCATTCCCAAGATGCATATAATTGGCGAGAATGTAGACTACAAATGTACCCTGAAAAGAATTACGAAGGTTTCAGAGAGATGGAGTCACTGGTATTGGTAAGAGTTCTAAAACGTTTTGTGCATCATAGGGACTGGTATGCCGATTGATTTCCATGCGAAATAAAGATTCTGTATTACATAGACGATTGGTCTACTGGATAGTCACATTATATCCTGTACAAGGTATACTCAGAGTTGGTGTAACACTAACTCTATAGAACGCTGCAGTTGTCTAAAACAGACGATTTATTTGTAATGTCAAAGTCCCCAAGTGTTCATCAGTGTGTTGTAATTATTATGCTGAATAATTACCAACATCTGGATTTGGAGTTTTCTGCACGTGAGCGTCACGTCATCATGCTTATCCTGGGTTATCGTCCTGTCTCTTGTGGAGAAAAACTTATCCACAGCCAAGAAAAAAACATTGGTAAATTCTTATTTTCACGTGAAATTGTGGTAACTTAAAAGTATTTCTCTCCTTAGGGAGAGCAGAGCGTGGGCTTCAAAAATTATTTGATAAGGAGGTCATAGGTCAGTACCGAGCAACAGGAACCATTTCCTTGCATTTTAGCGGTTTCCTGAAAACACATTACTACTATCACTGCTACTGAAAGGATAAAAACCCCAATGATCTTAGGTCGGTGAAGTTGACGGCAGTTAATCAAGATTTCTTACAAATTTGGGACGAGATAACATTCTGTTGGCCTCTGCTGTCTTGGAAGTTGTCCAGATTGTGATGTTTACAGCTCGTCAGGTAAGCGCCGTCAGCTCTCTGTACTACGCCGAGTAAATTACCTGTCAGCCGCATACTCCGAAAAACAACACTTTACAGCGTTCCCGTTTCTTATCCCGTGATTTAACTGATGTAGTTTTATCCGTGACTGTTTTCACTAATAGTATAGCGCAGTGCCACGCTTATCATCCCGGCTACACGAAAGCTTTGCTCTTTCGTAGTTATGTACACACTGCAAAACCTCTGTGTTTGTGTCTGCCTGTACTTAAGAGTGCACTTTTGATGCCATCCTCAAAACTCCTGAAAGCGTATGTAGTATTTTAGGAATGAAATATCCTCGGGAACAAATGAATCCCAAAAGGTAAATATTGTATAAGACGGCACACAGCTGTGTTGAGCTTTCCTCTGATGACGGGGCGCCGATTAGGCAGAATGATAAACCCATCAAAAGCAGAGTGGGGAAATGTCGAGTGGTAACATCGCTAGCATAAATATCATTTTATCCGGTTCCATAAGTAGCCAAAGTGTTTGTATTGGAAGCGCTTTCCAAGTCTTCACCTCTACTTCATAAATCCTTCTGTTCTACTTTTTTATCACTGGGTTTTGGGTACCTGGTAGAAAATGATTATTTCGGTAAGCCGTCTTGCCAAGTGTGACTATGCTAGAACACAGAGCTAGCGGATAATGTGGTTGCCAGACACACTCGGTTGAGGAACTCACAGGTTGCCCACCTTTATCAGAGCGTATGCCTGCTCTCCGCTGACAACAGCCGCGGTTGTGGTTTTACATTCTCTTCAACAAGCTAGCAACGTTTCGTTAGATATAGTTTCTGATCTGTATACAAGAAGGATAGATCATTAGCCGTTGTCAATTGTGCAACTGTGTTTGCTGTTATACGTGCAACGACTTACTACCAGGAACATTCCGTTGGTGGTATTTAACTAGCACTAATTACAATCATTAAGCGGATTGTTTTTTCACTGGTTCCCCTTGACTCACGCCCAGTGTCATCTCCTCTTGGCTCTTTTTGTTCGTTCATCAGCTAAATATCTATGGCTAAGTTTCTTTATTTGAATAGATAATTTTTGTTTGGCTTGTCAAAATTCGTCAGTTACAGATAAAAACCATTTAACATATGCGCATCTGGCTGGCGACTCAGTTGCCCGTGCCCGTGAAGGCTGCCACTGCACTGTTGACCGAAGAGTAATTTTGTGAACTGAAAAACAAATCAACTCTGGCAAGGAATGCATTATTTTTACTTTTTTTTACCAATTCCCTAAAAGAAGACTTGACCTGAATAGCCGGACTGAAGTCATGTGGTAAACATAGCCCTTCCTCATCGGCCTGGCCATTGTCCGTCTCTTGGAGGCCGATACTTGGGGCTGGTTCAACAACCTCTTGACAAACAAAGAAGACTGTTCATCATTAGCCTCCACGATTTTACAACTGACGCTAGCTCTGGTAAAGTGGATACGCCGAAAATTCAACATAAACAATTCTCAGAGGTGCTCTCTGGGGAGATTGCAATCCTGGTTTATAAATAGTTGACCTGCTTTAAGAATTCTCCATTATCAGAATGATGGGGTATTCTTGTCGTTTTTGAACACCAAGTAGCTGGCAGAGGTCGGCCGTAGGTATTGTCGGGTCAGATTTAAGGTGTAGACTTAGAGAATCTGTGCCAAATTATTCTTCTAGCCTGGCAGGAGCTTCAAAGAATGGTTTATTTGGGTACTTGAAAGTCGTGAGAAAACTCCTACACAATATATTCATAGTTGATTTCGCTAAAATTAGAAAGACCAATTCACACGTGCTTTATCAACGCGAAATAATTGTGTCCATGTCTCTCGAAGCCGAAATTCTATTTACTGTATAATATACAGCTCCACCACAGTCAAAATATTGACTTTATCAAATATAACGACTTTCATTATAGTAAGGCCCTGACGACTTACTATTTACATCATGATAATTTGGAACAAATTCTAATGGCTACCCTTTTATATCAGTTCATGGAAAACTAAAACATACCTGATGTTTTTAACACGATGTTTATGAACAGTAATCATAAATGCATAAAGTATTCCTTAGCATTACATACTGCAGCAAGTGCCACACCTCATAAAGAAAATTGCCTGTGGTTTTATATAATTATGCCATGTTCTTAATATAATAATAAGCGTCTTTCTATTCAAACACTATACTTTTGAATGTGGCTTAAGCCTACACACAAGAATGTTCCCCTTATATGA
This sequence comes from Acanthopleura granulata, assembly GCA_016165875.1. NCBI lineage: Eukaryota > Metazoa > Mollusca > Polyplacophora > Chitonida > Chitonidae > Acanthopleura > Acanthopleura granulata. The sequence goes on along the minus strand of JABBOT010000001.1, from coordinate 15,677,505 downwards.
CGGCGGCAGGTATAATATGGGTTTGAAGTTAAACCAGCATGCTCGGAGTAACCCCTCACACCACCCCCTACCCCACCCCCACCTGTGGTAAATTCTTTATACTGGGTTACTTTTCCATGTGTGACATATCTGATATTGGTGGAAGGGAAGATGTCTGGAGCGAACTTCATGTTGGACAACAAGGGAGAGCAACGTCGACCACGTAATGGCAGCAAAATCCCCCAAGAATAATGATACCATGGAAATGTCTCTGTTCGAAAATGACAAAGCGTGTGACAAAGCGCTTAAAAAGTAATTAAGGTACTTAAATAATAATTTAGGTTAGAAGGAAATAAAACACACAGACATTTTTAATGGACAAGTTTCATCTCTGCTGTTTTTTGCAAGGTGATGTCTACGTCTACCATTGCGTATTGATCGTTCTCTAGGCAGTACTAACCACCAATTCCGATTCCGCACCCATAAGTCGGACCACCATCGTACAGACGTGAAAATTGTTCGGTGTGGCGTTAATTATAAATGAATAAAAAAAAATTTTTCACGAATGTCACATTTTCTGATTGGTTTGTGTCTATTACAGATCTCCGGGTCTGCCGTACTGTCCGTCGGGATCTGGATACGTGTGGACCCCCAGATCGAGTACTACTTCAAGAAGTTTGGCGATCTGGACATCCCTATAGACTACCTGTATACCTCGGCCTACGTCCTGATGGGCGTTGGTGCCTTTGTCTTCCTGGTCGGATTCTGCGGATGCTGCGGAGCCGTCAGAGAAAGCCCTCGATTTCTCGGAGTGGTCAGTACATCCATATTTCTACACTTTATACGCGAGTTCGAATCCTAGTCTTACCGATTTTTCCTAATGTAATCGCATCTATACCCTTCCTGCTCCTAGATCATGTAGCCTTTTCTGTTTATCTCTTTTCCTGCCTACATGGCAGGAAAAATGTTTTACCTGGAAACTTTTCTGTTAATGTCGCTGATTCTGTCTGTATTCATCCGTGTATTTTTCATATCCGTTTTCAACAGTCAAAAGGAAAGGTCTTTAAAATACTTTGTACATAGAAAGTGTTTTCACATAATATAGTAAAGATCGTTTGGACTTGCCGTTGTGGGCTATACAGCTCTATGAAAACGTCCTGTGAGGTTTTATAAGTTGCCCTCTGGACAAGTCCACTGCGGAACAAGGGAATCCATATTAATGGAAAATATAAAGGCTATACGAAATACGTACGCTCTGCAGAAATGTTTGACATTGTTGGTATGTGTGCTAAAATCCCGTTCAAATCGCTTTCATACTCTTCATGTTAACTATATTTGGAGCCTATTTTTGTCATACATCCCACTGTTTTTTTTTTCAAGGTATAGATAAATTGTTGACGATTATTGCTGCCGCAGTATGAAAGTTAGCCTGTTATCCTGTGGTACGGTAAACTCTTTCATCCGGTCGGCGCTCTAGTTCTGGTGTGTTACCCACGCAGGCTGAGCACCAGCCGTGAGCTCTACCCTTCCAGCCTGTGAGAGATTGCTAGCGGGCACCTGTGTGAGAAATGCCAAGTGTTTTCCTAGACACAAAGTAGATCAGTCAAAATAGATCAGTTGAAATGAAGACAAGATGCAAGCTGATGCTCTAGATATTAGGCAGAATATGAAAGAAGGAAAGCATGGGAGGGATTGGGAAACTTTTATAAGAGTACAGGCGATATATTTAGCGGGTAATTTGTATGGGAGCTCTCTGAATCGTAGAGGAACACTCAGCATGGAGTTTCCCTGGAGAAGAACTCTTTGGGAGCGATTCTGCAAATAGCTTATCCCTGATCTTTACAAGAAATACTCACCTCATACGGAGAAACAAAGGTCCTGGATTACAGGGATGGGTTATTGCATCTTACATGAGATCTTTTAACGTTACTCATGAATAACATAATTGGTTATTATTTTATGATCGTTGCTCAAAACATCACTGACGTTTTTCATGGGATATTGCCTATTTATCTGTCAGTTATACATCCTTCTGTGGTTTCGAACAATCGCAAGAGCATTTTCCAAAGCAGCCGCTGATATTTGTATTTATGTATTTGTAAAAAGTTTGTATAAGGGTTACGTAGTAAAATTGCTATAGTTAGAAATAATACAGCATTAAAATATTACTTGGTGTACTCAGGGTATGTAACCATGTAATCCATGGTTCTGGTTAAATACAATTAGTTACGACCATGACAAGGTTGAAACATATCGCCAGAGGCCCAGAATGCTCTGTCCATATTTACAAAGAAGAGTGTTATAGGCATTGGAAACTAAGTACGTTTGATGATTATCCATCTAATCTAACAATAACTAGATCAAAATCATCACAGTTTACACATACAACATCTGAAAAATGCTAGAAGCAAGATAAGTATGTTAGTATAACAAATAAATCTCCATTTCGCATGTATCAAAAATATTAGTGCTACTGTTCCAGAAAAAGGTTATGCTGTTTTCCCAAACCCACTGTAAAAGTAGACGCTTACCATCCTTGTTCAGGTGTAGTTTTAAATACGGTGCGCCTTCTGCATTATCTGCTGCCCTCAAGAACCTCTTCCAGCTGTTGTCGCTGTTTTTATGCTGTAGTCTTTTATATTTGAAATTCTCCGTGACCACTTTTGGGAAATAACATTTTCCAATTCTACTAAAAAATATTTCTTCGAAAGGAACAAACGGCTTGATGTGTAAGACTGCAGTGCAGACATGTTCAACCGCACATATCTATGTCATCTCACTTCAGTATATCCTATGCTTGGTTCTCATCGTGGCAGCGGAAATTGGCGTCGCCATTTATGTGATAGTCAAGAAAAGCGAGGTATGTTTTTACTGATGAATTTTTTATTGGTTTTGATAACCAGATGGTTTAAAGAAGAAGCTAAGACATGAGTTCTTTCATTTAAGCGTCTTTTTCTTTATTTACTTAAGAATGAGAAAAAACTACTAAATGCCAGGCATTTTTTTTTCACGTTGTGAGAAATCTATTGTTAAATCCATGTTCCATTTTCACTCTAGTTGTGCTAATACTTGGTTTTGGCAGATCGAATCACATCTTTTGGAAAAGCTACAGTCAGGCGTGAAGAATTATAACGCTAGTGGTGATGCTGCCATGGATTTCTTCCAGATAAAGGTAAGTCCATCGACACGAGTTGATTAGGTAATGTTAGTAAGCCAGAGCTCGTTAGCATATAAACAGGTGTGACTTGGGCAGGCTTCAAGAACCGTGGAATTTATGGCCAAACGGTTTCTTCTCTTTTTTTGCAGACGGAATAGTAAACATTTCTGCACCCTTCGAGTAACGTGGCAACCAGGTGTTTTTACAAGCACATTATACGCAATACTTGGCCGACGACTATATGACTGCCCAATGAGACTGACGTCAGTCGTAATGGCTTTTCAAGTTGGATCAGACAATGTGTTCACATGAATTAATAGCTGTCATGGCTTATCATGGCTTATCGTGTTTAAATCAGACAAAGCCTTCACATGAACATAGTGCCTAACGATTACCTGCTGATAGTGGCAATTATACTTAAATATGAAGACATGTATTGCCGGCATCTTGAATGTTTTTTTTCCGCTTTTTTCTCTTAAACAATTTTCCTTCTTCGCCTGTCAGCTGTTAGCGAAAGAAATGAAGTCATACAAGTCTTATTTCAATAATTTAGCACATTATATTAGTCCAGCTGTACACAGTACAAAAGAGGTTATATCATCCTCGAGATATCGGTGTCGGTGTGGTTTTGTCGTTCTGGGCGTCGACGTCTAAATTGGTGCCAGCATCGTGTCGGTTTTGGCATCGGTATCAATGTAGGAAAAAGTTCATAGAAGTAATTAGTAGGCCTAATTTCACACAGTTTTCTTGCAAGAAAAAGAATATCATCCAGTTATACCTACATCTGTTCTTACCAAAGGTAACCTTTCCTACCTAAAGTGATTCGGACCTCAGCTAGGTAGTCTTTTGTCCATTCCTATCTTTCTGGCGTTTTGTGGTCAAACTTCTTACTCACTTGTTACAAGATAACAAAGGTCAAATCAGCTTGGACCCGGTTTGTTCCTTTACATGGCGTCCCAATTTTCTGTGTTAAAAGGAACTTTCTTCTGTAAGATGCGTGTCCTTTTATGTTCATGTCAGCCCAGAGATGTTCCACTTGTCTACATTGCCTTGTAAAAAAACCAATTTCATCGTCATTTGGCAGATAAATGATAAATGGTAACGTAACTAATCGTTTGTGTGTCAACATGTACGAGATGTATCCACCATTGTATTAGTTAATCACCCGTGTCTTTTCCATTTTTTTTTAGCTCCCTATAAACACATCTTTACCACTGTTTTTTTTCACATACAATATTAGCTAATTTAATACCTAAATAAATACCAGAGAAGAATACCTGTGCAATTCCGAAAAAAATGGTCTTTTGAAGCTCAATGAGTTATAGTTTCAACTAGACCTGTAATCCCAGTGGACACTTATGTATAGAAATTCGAAATTTTACGTGCCAGTTGACAGGTACTGAATATGTTCCTTTGGCTGAGTAAAATACAGTGTATAGTTGTTCTTTGTTGCCATCTGTCGTGTTACTTTATGAAGCACTGCACTGATTTATCAGCTTATTGTGTATTTCAGTTTTCTTGCTGCGGGGCAGACAACTATACGGAGTATTACTACACCTCGTGGTTCGCAGAGGTTGGACAGAGAAACGTGAGTTATCTCTCTTAGATTTACATTTACACCAGCAAATCCTGTGATTTTTTCTGGGTTTCCTTTTTCTGACTTCCGTCAACCATAACCCTGAGCATCGTCATATAAGTAAATTTTGTCCTGAATACCAAACACCGATCAAATAAATAAATAACGGAGAGGAATAAATATATGTTTTATGGCGACCGTGTCTTTTGTCTCCAAAATATTTAAGTTATGAAAAAAGGAACCTTTTTCTACGATGTTGTCAAAATAAAATTTTATCCCTGTTGCTGAAGGCTTCTTTGTGCTTAGCAACCTGTTTCTGTTTATTATCGTGGGAGATGTCCAACAGTCCTCCTCTGAGAATTGTCCTCAACTCCCAGAAGTGTTTGTCCGTTTTTTAATATCACATCCATGTACCTGGCTAACTTCCTTCTTCATGCCTCACATTCAAGTATTACAAACACGAATGCCGGCTTTCTGTAATAACGGTGATGTAACCGACAATGTTAACATCCACTTCAACAAAATGTACCTCTGGTATATTTATAGTTCATCAACAAACGACTTACTCGGATACGGTAAGTAAATGTACGAGTGTTCTGTAAGGTGTGGTGTTCTCGCACGTGCTACTATGCTCAAATGTTGTTGTACCATGTTTTCAGAACTTGTACACGGCGGGCAGTTGTTGTGTCGTAGATGACATCGACAAAACTCATCCTCGACCCGTGAACCTGGAAGGCTGTATGAGAGAGGCGCGTTTACGTGACTCACAGCCACAGCACATGTATCAGGACGTAAGTCACAAGGCAAATTCACTCCTTACCTTCACCCTAGTAATTAGATTTCGGTGTTAGCAGACAGCCTTAACAGTCTTATTACAACGGGCCATTTAAACAGAAGGAAATGTTTGTTTGTGGGCCTTTTATCTGTCGCCACATTTCTTGACAAACGGTCACACATAAACAAACTTAATTATTCTGTTCCATTTTTTTGTTTACTCCGGAAAAACATATTTTTCATCACTTGTTTCAAGTTCCTTTTGCACTTATAATAACATGTCGTAATATAAATATACAGCATACTTTTCCAAACACCAAACATCCAAAGTATATATTCAGTAGAATATGGTCTGAATATATATGACTCTGTGTGTCCGTCGTCGCGTAATCCGCTAAAGTATATCTACAGCACCACGTTCTGCACTGTGGTGATACAGAACCGTTGTTCTACCTGCAGTCAGGTGAGGTGCAGTTGATTTTGTCTGATTAGGGAGGAAAATGAACTGAAAATGGCCCTTTATATTGGAACGGCAAGCATTGTGTTATGGCGTAAAATCAACGGTAAATGATACTCTCTGTATTATTGATAATATAATGTTGCTTTTGAAATTCATTGAATTTGGGTATTTTCTGTCACCATCTAGGGTTGTCACAGGAAGATTGTTAACTACGTGGACAGCAGCAGTATTGTATTGATAGGGATCGGTCTCGGAATAGCCTTGGTCGAGGTAAGTAAAGAAGCGATGCTGCATTAACGACACACAAACACCAACGTGAAAGAGACAAGAACAACTTCGACACGCAGTCCGCTGCAGTGTAAAACAGTTCGCCCATTCAATAATCCATGTTATCTGTCACTGTTTCACATGCTTACAGCTCTATCGTGCGACGAGGGATATTATATCTGTCGACTTTGCATGCCTCTGTATTAACTCTGGATCCCAGGTTGCCCGGTCACAGAAGTATCCAGTGATCTATTATATACGATCACATTTGATGTGTTTCTTCTGGCACACAGTGTGTAATGTATTGACTTCGAACTCCAACGCCACATTTCACTTGAAGAGATAAAAACTATCTGACTTCCTTGAAAAGAAACAACCCATCACAAAAAATGTCATAAGACTTCTTTATGGTATGATAAATGCTGTTTTGGCTGAAACTGAAATAAGATTAAATCACACCCACGTAATTATGGCGGTAGTCTGTTTATATTGCCCCACTGTAATATATAGCTATCTGCATTTGAGTGCTTGAGTAAAGCGGAAGCTATGAGAAAACGAGCATGTACAGTTTCCTATTCTGAGGATGCCAGGTTGCCATTCACATGATCCTAGTTTCTCATCCATTGTATGTGCTTTTTCTCTTGCTCTTCATTTCTTGTGCTATGACGTGAATGTTGAGTTTTTTAATCACTTGAGTGAAACTGTTTTAAGCCCTGCATTAGTCATTCAGTATTAAATGACTTCAGCGCGGTCCTTCTCTGGCTCAGGTAGTAATGTCTTTGGCTCACTAACGAGGATTTCACCGATAGTGTCAGATGATCGCAACCACCTCTCGCTACTTCCAAAGCGGCCTTAAATCAGATGGTTTTTCGCCGCACCCAGAACCCTGACAGCTGTCACATCAGTAAAAAATTCTGAATACGACATTAAACACCAGTGAAATGAATAAATAATTGATCTGCATAGTTTTCGGGTGTATAATGCCTATTGACTTTGCCTTATAACGTTTGATCATATTTATTAGTTGGATTGATCGTGTCGGGTTTATATCATCCCATTTTAAAAATCGACTAAAATACTTGTTTTGTTTTGTTTTGTTTTTTTTGTTTTGTTTTTGTTTTTTGTTACACTCAGGTTGCAGGAATCATCTTTGCTGTTTGTCTCTGTCGGCAAGCTAACCATATCGACTACAAATGATCTGACGAGCTGGGAGTTTGGCCTTTGTACATACAGGTGGTGCCCTCTAGCGGCGGGGGATAGGATACACTGACAATCTCTGGCCAAGTGCAAAACTCCTTGTCACTATAGGACCGTACTCTGCACAACCGACTGTAGGAATTTATTCAGTGTTTCTACAACGGTGATGCTGCTGCTGCTGCTGCTGATGATGATGATGACTTGTTTTGATGACGGCTCCATTCTAGCGAATCTTCGACACTGAAGTGCTGAATTATGTAATGCTGTTATGTGGAATATATAGATTTCAACATAATAGCAAAACTTGGAGAACAGACTTACAGCAAAACAGTAATCTCTTTGCACCTGGACCTAGTGTTGTTGTTTACATGTGTTCAGGCAAAGGATTGTCACCTTAACACAGACTTTGTATACCCGCTATCCAAACTGTTCCGGGTGCATCGGGTTGTTGTTGTTGGCTGTTTGACATTCCGGTGTTGACTCGGGATTATTGACAGCGTCCCCTGGATGATGTCCTGTTGACATGATCCCCGATATGATTTCCTGAAGATCGATACCTGATCAAATAGTCTATATATGTCTTAGAGTTGTGTAACGTGCAAACCCAATCCGGTTAGCATTCTTTGTTGTCACTCGGCACAATCGTCTAAATGTAAATACTTGTATTTATTTATGAAGAAGTACGTACGTGGCGGAGCTTTACTTTGTTTCCGGGAGATTTGTTGTAACATGTTTAGCGGAGGGTTGTTAATGTGATTGTCTAGTATTGTATGGAACACACGCGGGAAGTAGCGTTCATCAGCCAGCCGCCTCTCCGTGTGACCGCACTCCGGCAGTATCTACTGCCACAGGAGCCACTGGGAGATAATTAGTCATATAGTGCTTAAAAGGTTTCAATTTTAACAAAGTGTTTCTTAAATTAATCTGTAGTGGGAGTGACGAATACGAACCTCTGGACCTTTTCCCTCAGTCGTCAGCAACATATACCACGGAATATTTAAATTTGTCTCATATTTTGATGAATTTTTTTGTCTCTGCTACTGATAATTGTAATATATTTGTCGTATTTTTATATGGCGTTTAATCCACGAGGAGATGATTGTAAAACAAGTGTGTTTTTGTTGTATGTTTTTTATGGCACACGTCTTATATATTTGTGACATTTTAATGATGTTTGAGCTAATTACCGTCACGTTTGCGATGTCTCGCTATGTCAGGCAACGACACAACATACAAACCTGTCAAATCACGTGAAAACAACATGTCATGTTAGTCTAAAATCTTTTCATCTTAAATCCTTTAAGATTCTTATATTATGTCACCTGTTCAACAGTTGTTTGTGAAGATATTGTTTTCATCGTTTGTGTACAAAAGATCAGGTACGACACAGGTGTAGTTATTGTTCTCACCGAACGAGAACCTCCATGAAAACCATCTACTAAACTTCCTCTAGGATCTCATCCAATCAGACAGGTTATTGAAAACTGCGGTTACACAAGTATATCACCGTAAACACAGTAAAATGGAACTAAACAATTTGCCTCCATGTGTCATATTTTATAAATTGTATATGGAAAATATAATTCATTTATTGTTATTTGCTATTATTTGTTATTTCAGGTTAGTGCGAGAAAAGAACACAAGGTACATTCTTTCCGCTCAGACTGAATTTGAATGTGAGCTAGAATATAAAAACTTAAACCCAAAACATATGAGCTGGTCTCCAGTGTTGAGCCCCATCAGTCTGAGATGCCAGATGGCTATGACACTACGGGTTGTATTTACATTTACGACATATATTTGTTCTGTTATAGTGCCCAATCTTTAGGTCGGTTGTTATGTTTTTGTGCTTTTGCTAATGAAAATCATTTTGGTCCGTTGTAGTGTTTGAAGTTAAAATTCCCTTCTTAACCCAGCGGCTGACTTTAGTTTACGAGGACTGGGAGACAGATCGGCAACACTAAAGGGTCCAAATCGCTGAGAAACAAGTCGTTCTGTGCTGTGACGCTACAGTGTTTGTGTACTACCTAAGTGCTTTCTGAGCACACATGCAGCTAGAAGTGTGACGGAATTCAAGAAAGAACAGAGGAGCACACGGCTTTGGACACCTTTGTTGAAGACGGGACGCTGTTTTACGAATTTCCCATTGGGTACAGCACTTTGATTGACTTAAGTGTTTTCTGCAAAGGCAGATGATGTTCATACTTTAAGCTTTTCTCTCAAAGGCTGGGCGATTAGGCGAACAGATGAAAAAGAAATTGGTTAAGGCTGGAATTATTCCCCTTGGACAAGGGCTCCTTCCATGTAGGCACCGCACAACACAGACGCATACTCTCTGGTGTAGTTCTGGGGCCTACAGAGGAGCACTACTACACACTGTATTACACAACATAAACCTCTATCCATTTTATCGACTAAACGACCGTTAACAAATGTATTCATTAAAGGTAATTAAAAAGGACATTCCAAAGTAGGCCAATCAAGACTGTTACCCTTAACCAGTCCGAATCAACGAGGTTTCAGAGGTTACAGAGAAACCATAAAAAATTCTATGACCCTGCTCAAATTTTAAAATATTTACAGGGACTTATTTACATTAAAACAGCGGTAGGCACATTCATCGTCCATCATTCCATATCGTCAAGAAACGGCATTCGCGTCAACCATGATTGACATCTTCGTATTTTATCACATGATATCTAAGCTGTTTGTTTCGTGTTTCGCCCAATACATGTATGGTACATTAAAACCATAAAGAGGCCCGAGGTGGAACAAATTTTACCCGAAGAAATCTCTCAGGAGTATGCTTGAAAATTTATGGGTTGTATTTCAGTCATATCATGTGGATCAACTGACAGAAGAACCCAATACACACGTTCATAAGTTGCTTTCATTACCATTTTATTCCACACAAATTCGTACAAATGACGTTTGCTTTTTACCCCAGGTATAAAACAACATTCTCAAGAGATTATAAAGTATGTGCATATGCTATGTACAGTCAAGTTTTACAACATAAATGTATGGTTTAAAAATCTGAATATACACTACATACAATAAACAGAAAAATGAACCTTAATGATACATCATCTACTTAGAACCTCGCGTCGTTGCCGATACTTCATGATAACTCGCGCTATTTAACTCGGGAAAGTCCAAGTGTTTCGTTATTCACAAGGGGACCGTTTTGGAGTTTAAACCCCAGGATTATAGCGCAATGAAGCTACAAGCCGAAAGTTGGAATGTATGGGACGTCAACCAAACGGGGCTGGATTAGTGACGAAACTAAGAATGCAGCTTTTCTGGGATAATGAACTAAGCAGCTGTAATAAAACTTTTGGAACAATACATTGCATCACTCATTTTCTTTCTGGAATGAAAGCTCGTGGTAGACTGATTGAGTGAAAAATTCGCGTCTTAGCTAAGCTCTGAAAATTAAATATTTACCTTAATTATACTAAGTACACATTCTCATTCGGAATCACTCACGAAATGATATATGTTACATAGCTCTTTTTTAATAATATTTGGTTATAAGTGACATTAAGCACACCGCCATATATGTATAACCTGTGTTATAAATGTATAAATCCTTTAAAAACGCAAATTTGTGGATTTTCTGGCACTGCTCAACTCGTTGAATTGAATGTTGTTAAACACTAGATTCCCGGCATATATCAGAACCACACAGAATGCTGCTCTAACTTCTCAAACCAAATTAAGTTCGTAGAAACTTAACACTTCAGGCAGAAAACCGTTAATTCCTTTTAAAGGATGTCGACAAAATCTTCAAATTCATAACTTTTGTTACACTGTTGTTTTCCATTTATCCACTATTGGACGAGATATCCGCCGATGGTTTGTTCACGAAAATGGGTCAATGAATGTGACCTTCACGAAATGCCTTGCACAAAATACCTTTTCAGAGAAATCAGATTTTATTAGTTGTTTGTTTACATGTGACACAATACCGGGCCGCTTCCGGGTGGCCGTAAGTAACATCACTGTATCTGGAAGTACATTAACACCAGTTGTGCAACTCTCCATTACGTAAACTAAACGGTATTGGACACCGGCCAAAATATTGTGACGTCATGTATCAGACCTACTTCCGGCTTTCTTGATGTGGAATGCTGGGCTTACTATTTGCTTCTTTCTTACCACCTGAGTTTTAAGAACACAGATGTGTGCCTTTGCGTTCTTTAAAAGAAAAGACAACACTAAACCAAATGCATACATGCATCGATAAAGAATCCCATTCATAGTTCTAAAAACGTAACTTTATTTTTGAGATGTATTATAACCGAGATATCGCAGTTCACAGTAAGAAAAAACGCCCAGTGAAGTAGAAAGGGTCGCCACGCTCTCAATTTTAACCGATGGAGGGCGAGATATTTCTACCACTCGAAAAAACCCATCTTTCCCCTGTGGCGTCAGCAGCACTTTTACCATATAGAAGTGTTAAATCAGCCGTTTTCCTTTTGATTACGAGACAGTTGACTTGTACTTTAAAGCAATTTTCAACGAGAAAGTGCTAGTGGAATACATCTCAACCAGGAAGTCACCATGCCTGGCCTTCCATTGTAATAATAAACGGGACCGTACTTCGCACACGAAAGCGTGCCTCATCACTAATATTGAAGAGCGTCGGGTACGGATGACGCGACATCGTGTTTCCGTTTTCTCTAAAATGGCGAATCCTACGGCCCCGTAAGAATTCCAGATTAAAAAGTGATTTATACAGTTACCAAACACGTCATAAAAAATGCCCGTTTAGGTCTGTATGGACCCCTTTTCTGAAATAACTTTGGATATATTTTTTGTTGTCTTTTCTTTTAATTTGAAACTCAGTTTTCTCGCCTGTACTGTCCTCAACATATCAAAAACTGTACAAAAGCAGGGTTCCTTGACTCCTGCAATGTTTCTGATTTCATATCATCTTGTTGTTCCCGAATAAAAAGACTCGGCCTGCAGTGACCCTGGAACAGGTCACGGGATGGCTGACACACGGATTAAAAACAATGTGGAATGAGGCATTCGAGAAATGTAGGCCTAGTTGGCTCATGTAACGCATTTTTACATAGTCTGAGGTAGGAATGTGACTATGGACACCAATATAGCCACTGGGCCTCTAGGAGAGAGACCTATTCTCAGTGATTTGGTAAGGTCGTGATGTGGTCGTGACGGAAGCAGAATAACAAGTATGATTTGATTGCCAGCAGCGCCAACTACATTATATCTTGAGGCATTTCCCCGAATGTTCATCATAACTTTGTGGAAGTATCGTCCGATATAAAGGCGGGATTATCCCGTCCTGAGATCCCTAACCCACCATTGTCACTGTCCTTCTTTGATTGCTTCTTGTCGATGTCAGACACCGGAAGTGAAATTTCGATGGCTGTATGCTCTGGTTTGTCCTCACTGTTCTGCGTTTTGTTCGGGATGTTGACCACAGTTGTTTGTTGATCAGCTTTGGCATTATTCGGAGAGGTCTGCACAACATCCAGGTCATCGGTTTGCTTCATGGATCTGGGACTATTTTCATTCTGCTCTGTATCTAAGGATAAGGAAAGGGCGCTGTCGCCTGACAAAGACTTAGGATGACCGGTTTCCGTGCTGATTGTACTGTTGTTTCGCCTTCTTAGTTCGCCCTCGGACTTCTTGTCTTCGTCAGCTTTACTCTCATTCTCTTTCACCTCTTGAAGCTGTGGGACACGGACTGGTTTTTGATCACTGATCCCATTACTCATTTTCTTACTGGCAGGCTTCTTCTCAGTCATCGCCCCGAAAGTGAATGATGCGAACGATGACAAGGCATTCTTCTTTCCGTCGTTCTTTGCTGCCTGTACTGCAATCCGAAATAAAGAGTTGATGTGGCATGAAGTTATTTGTGGGGTTTGAATAAATGGGTGCAGGAAATATAGTTCAGTCACACCGGTTCATATACTGAGAGTGTATTCAAAAGCATCTACTCGGTAAATTAGTGCAAGGAGTGATCAATTTCTACGACTAGCAATAAGAAAAGGTGGTTGTGTGATTGCGCATTATGTTATGTATATATCATGAATAGCTTCTCACCCAAACACAAGTTGATTTTCCATTCTTCGACCCCACCCTTTAAGGCTAAATCTTTCAATTTTCGCACACGATTCTGAAAGAAAAAATGACGATATCTTAGGTCAGATATGCTTTTTACACGTAGAACTTGAGTCATGGCATTCTACTATGACTTTAAAACGCTGGGGAACGTGTTAAGTAATTCCTTTAAATTCATTTGACTTTAAAAGAGAAAAACAATGCGGTTTGACGCTTGGTAAATTCTTTGAAAGAAACAAGGCTAAAGGAAAAGCTAAGGAGAAAATGTTCATTATCTTAAATTGGAGATAAGAGGACAGGAATCTTAAAGAGCAGTATTTAGGTCTTACCGAGGCTTCGTGCAGTTCCTCTCGCACTTCGTCCAATGTCATCTCCACCCTCTTCTTGGACTTGTAGATGACGACCAGTTTGTAGTGTTCGTGATCCAATATGGCAACCACCAAGCCTAACAGCAGCAACATTTTCAGTCAGTGAGGCAAACAATATTTGGAATAAAGAATATCTTATCACTTACGAATGCAGATTTGTGTGTTTCAAGTCTTTGTTTGCTGACAGCGAACAATTTTGGTGTACAGGTGGAAGCTTACGATGAAATTACTGGAATTATTTAAACATTAAGCAGGTATCAGCTGATGATAGGGTAATACGGGTTGGTCAGTGATGAGACTCCGTGTGATGTCCCTCTGACTTTGCTAGGTATCCTACCAGCTGCTGACATGGGAAGAGCCAGAGGGTGACTGTCATCCTATGTCAAAATTTTTATAACTGCTTTCTCACAAGTTGGAGATGGAAGGCACCAATGCTTACTGGCCATGGTATATTTGGGGATGAGTCAAAGCAACGAACGCTAACACTGTCGCTTATGGAATATTAAAGAAAGAGGCAGCAAATCAATAATACGCGGTATTAAAAGAAAGTTCAAGACTTTTGCTTATTAATGATATATATTTCAAATGTTTCTGTCATGCCTGTTGATAAAAATACACGTTTAAACTTACGCGTTATATAGAAAACAAGACTTCCATTTCGACGCAGTCATTGTTTGAGGCCGTGTCACCATTGGCCAATCAAAACGCTTTTATCATAGGGCCCTTGAAAAGTCTGTAACGTATAGTACTCACCATAGCCTTTTTTTCTCAATGCGAATAAATGTTAACACCACAATGGATTTTTAGTGCTTACTAGCTAATCACAGGCACACAAATTAATATTCAGGAGTAGACATTGCACATTAAACTTACTTCATTTGATTAATAGTAATTTTTTTAACTTTTCACCTTTTGTCAGTCTTTAAAATCGGCAAAATATTTAACCACGGAAGCATATACCAGCGTCTACCCCAAAACGAACGAAGCATGCAAATTTCTCATGCGGACAATAACCGACAAGTTTCCATGTGACACTTGGACACTTGTCCAAATAAATGTTGAACGGGTAGTTGCCAAACATATCCTATGTCACAACATATCAAGTTTAATGCTAAAGTTCATACGCAAAAAATCATTATTACGTGACCTCTTCTGACGTATCCAGTGAAAAAAAAATTTTCAGGTAGAACTTCATAAAATCTGACCTCAATCGCCTGTGGCCCATCTTGTGCTTTAAAAGAAATGACGCATTAGGAAAACGCTGGACTGGTACAACAGGACAAAGCTGACGGGGTTTTAGCTGCATATTATTTTAATAACCAGGTAAAAGTATCTTTATATCAACGTTTTCCCGTAAATTTCTAAAGTGTTCGTAAGGACATAAAAAGTTTTTATTTTTGCTAAAATGCTATAGATATATGCAAGGATAACGGCTGAGCCGACTGTTTGAGAACTCGGCCTGAGATCTCGTCCACACGTAGTCGGACCGTCCCTTGTTTTTTCTTTTTTTTTTTTTTTTTTTTTGCAAAATAGCGCTGTGAGGAATTTGAAGAGAGACGTGGTTCTCTGGGTACTTCATGTCTGCTTTTAACATCAGGATAAATTATGTAATGTTTTCCACAAAACACAAATGATGTGAAAGTTTTGTGCTTGGACAACGAAAATAGGACAGATTTCATGACATGTAACGGTGATGTTCATAATTTGCTGCCTCTTCCTGTAGTATAGCTGGCGCCCTTGAGTGGTGGACCTCAGTAAAACACAACAGGAAACTGACGCTTTGATTAATGATGATTTAAATCAATGAATTATATTTTACACTGACATAAATGTGTGTTTGCTTGAGAAAACGTAAATCTGACCAAGCAGTTTTTTCAGGTTTGTGCGTTGAATTGAACTATTATACTTACTGTTGACAACTCGGAGAACTCTCCATGGTACGAAGAAGCTAAGGATAAAGGCGGTGTTTTCTATTGGTCCGTTTGTAAGGCCATCGAGGAAGGCCAAGTCGAGAGCAAAGGAGGCCAGGACCACAAAGGCATCAAACATCTGGGGGAGGATATTTAGAAGTGTGTTACGAAAGTGTGTTACAAATAATATCTCAGGATGAATGGCAGATTCTCTGACGGAACGAGAAAGTGACATACATGATATATCAGCAATTGACACACAAGCAGAAATCTTCGTAGTCAGTGCAATTCCCACAGCTAAATGTATCTTCAACGTTTCATGAGTCATAATCCCGCTAACATAGCAATATAAAGAATTACAACACATGTTTAATAAACACGTAGCCTTTATCAGTTAACCTAAGTGTCACATGATAAACGCACCGGTTTCATTATGTAGAAGACCATAGCACATATATTGAAAAAGAGCAGCGATAACACTATGCTCGTTAACAACTGGCAAGACAACTGCTGAATTCATAAACCTCTTGACAATTTACCTGCGTTCGGGTTAATTCTAAATGTTCATGTAAATGT
Source organism: Acanthopleura granulata (assembly GCA_016165875.1). Lineage (NCBI taxonomy): Eukaryota > Metazoa > Mollusca > Polyplacophora > Chitonida > Chitonidae > Acanthopleura > Acanthopleura granulata. The sequence continues at coordinate 15,661,145 of JABBOT010000001.1, read as the reverse complement.
CTGAATAGGAGGAACTTACACCTCCTCTAGCACAATGCCTGACACAAAATTAGATAAAAATGGAAGGGTAAGATTCTTTTGCTGTTATAATTCCCTGCATTACTCACCTCAAGCTTCTTTGAAAACATTTCTTTCCCAAAAAAGATAACTTTGAAAATAACCTACAAGAAACAGACAAACAAACAGATAATGTCCCAGTGTGCTATAACATTAACTGACATTTATCCTTGACTTTATGGTCAGTAGCACTAATTGACGATGAAAGCAATGTAAACAAATGGTTCCAAAGACGACGACACAAACAACATAGTGTCATAATCTTGATTTTAGTTCATTAGGATATTACCGTGACACTATTCGGATTATATGACAATAACTGTACCTTGCTATTATCAGCTATGTACAGAAAGTTGAGTAGGTTGTGGAATTGAACAAATGATATCCGAATTGAACAAAATGCGACTTAAGCACTTATGTATAAATGAAACAGAGAACGTTTTGCCTCGATACAGTTAACACAATGAGATCCAAGGAATGCAAACATAAAGATTGTTGTAAATTCCACACCGCTGCAAAACGGGTGTTTTTTATTGCAGAGTCCAAGGAAGATTCTGAAAATGACGGAAACTTTTCAGGAACTGAGGAAAGAACAAAAAAACCCTCACTAAACCATGTCACTAACTTATTACAATCTATATCTTGATCGGGTGTTAATTCACTTACGTAGACGAGAAGAACACCGAGTATAGCGACACTGGCAAAGTGACAACCATGAGCGACCTCCATGGTGAGAGGAATAGGACCGCCGTTAGCGGAAGCTCGTTTGTGGACGGAGTGAGCAACATCCGGGGCCCGATCCGTGGCAGGGTACGAGTCTGTGCTGTCGTAACTGGAGTTACTCGATGCCTTTTCATAGTCACTTCCGTGATAGTTAGCCCCGTGTTGGTAGGTGCTGAGAGCATCTACAAGATAGTAAGAACAAATCTAATCATTTACTGATGCAGAAAGGTGGCTGATTTTTTCATTAAAATTTCTTTATTTTAACGTCATGCTCGTGTGAATCACGATTTACTAAAGATTTATATATTATCTTTTAAAAAAGATATCGAAATAGACTCAAGAGAGGCCATGCGAGTTGATATTTTTAGTACCGACTACGTTGAACGTTAGGCGATCGGCCAAGTTTTTGAAATCCTGTACATTAACACAAGCTGTTCATTTAACGAGATACATCAGTTCAAAAGGAGACGAAATCCTATACGACCGATGTTATGACCTTTGCGTAGTTACGCTTGCTTACGTGAAGTCTCCTTTAACAACGCAATAAACCGCAAAGTTCCCCTTACAGAAATGTATTTTTTCTTATAGTTTGCTAAGTTATACTAAAAAATTTAAAAAAATTTTTTTTAATTTTTAAAATTGTACTAAAGAATATTGAAATGTTAGCTTTTGTGACACTACAGACTGCACGTCCAATGTCATCATAATGTATTCAAAAACGCACACTTCAAATGAAATTTTACAGAAGGTGACAGATGTCTTTCTCTAACAGGTCATAATTCTATATTTAACAATGACCATTTATGCTGTGCTAATTGCGCGCCTCTAACATACTTGTTTTTGAATTCCAGAGGATTGGTCACGAAAATACTTATTTTAATAATTAATAAAGACTTAATAAGTTCAGAAGCCACCTCTGGTTCATACACATTGCACTTGTTATACAGTTTGTTATTTGTGAAACTTTTAAAGAAACTTAACTGACAACAGTTTTGAGAACAGGCTTCCGTGGTAATTCTTATTCCCGTTAATGCGAATTAATTTCTTTCCGAAAGAAAATAAATTCATTTTATTTCTATATCCTTTGCTGATTTGTGGATGTTGTTTGTTTTAGGCGAGTGTGTAGACTTCATCGCATTTCTGACCATCTCTTTCCATTGAAATGGTACATATATCAGATGTGCTACAGTGAACTGACAACGTTCATCGTAGTTAGTTAGATAGCTATATAACTAGACAAATGGCTGCTTATGAAGGGTTATCTCCTTCCGTTCCAGCGTTACAAGGTGGCTGTGGAAGTGGCATAAGGCCACATTCATTCATCCCGCTTCATTACGTTAAATGTCTGACTGAATTTATTTATTTTTTTATGTATCCCACATGCGCAGCGTCCTTTTGTTTCATACTAAAATAGAAAGGCATAGATCACAAATCCTACAAAATAGAGATCAATGAATACAACAATCTTAACCATAGATTCACTGAATTGTAGAATTTACTTATTTTACGTCCTAAGTATACTATATATATGAAGCCGGAGTACCTTTGACTGCATGAATGTCGAGAATAAGTTCTGTGATGACCAGGCAACAGTCCAACACACAGAGGGCAACCACTAACATCAACACATACTTCCCGTGGAGCACGCGCTGACCTTTCACCCGAAACCTGAAATACGTCAGAGAAAAAGAATCATAAACGCAGGATGTTCAGGTGAGAGGATCCGCCTTGGGATGCGCTCTTGTAGGGCTGGGTCGGTTCTGATATAAGCTGTGAGGTATTGACATAGTGTTACATCTTGGCTATCAATTTCACCTACTATATAAACACAGGACTAATAATCCAGGCCACCACATCCATCACGCTTAACAGGTCAGCTGTAACTGACCCTGTAACTGAGTCACGAAACTGTCTTAAGCTTAAGTCTGACAGTCTTCACTTCAAAACGTTTTGGTGCGATCAGCTCTGACTGTGACTTATATTGGAAATTTTGATTTTATTATTTAGCGATGTGGTAGACTTTTCTAACATAATTGAAAATGAGCTATCCATTTATAGTGTGAGTGATGGTCTGACTTAAGTCTAAGACAGCTTCGTCATCATGTGGCCAAATATCAGACTTCTGGACGGTTCAAGAATATCATAGCTTCACACTACCAAGGCTTCTCTTTCGCTTCGCTACAATGAATGATCTCAGGTATAGCGAGAATGAAATAACACTGACGAAAAACACTGTATGCCCATTCAGTGACCTTGTATGAGGTTTGAACAAGGCTATCTTACACGTGTCTTGTGCGTGCTGAGCTGTGCCACTGGAGTATCATGCGTGTAAACAGATTCAGTAACTCTCAGCGTGACCATGGCGAAATAAGATACTAGTACTTACTGAAATATAAGAGTATGTCTGTAAATTATACAACCTTGCACCGATTGCGGGGCAACGGTATCAAGAAATACTTTATTATAGCTTTCCAGTCAAATAAAGTAATCGTCAAGCTTTCAGTTGGTTAATCAGTCATTTTTGTACAACATCTAAAATATGTTTGAAAGCGAGAATTTGGAACTTTTCACATCGTCAACCTGGATATTTGGCCTACTCAAACACAAGACGATCATCCTGGACACTATCATCCTTATTTTAACTGGTCACATTTATGTACTTGTTTTGTACGACACAAATGCCTTTATGCGACACAAACCATTCTTTGGTGTGCTTTGTGCCATATATTTAGACAGGAGAAAAGTGTCTACCAAAGGGTGTCCCGTTGCAGACGCCCTTAAGTGGGTTGACTGTGAGATGGCGTCTCTCCAGTCATATGTTCTTGTTATAAGGGTAGCCATATGTATTAACACAGCAAAAATATTTAGTTGTTATCAAAACATACTGTTAAGTCCAGAAAACACTTAAAAATTTAGTTGAACATAAAAAATAGTTTATATGTGCGCTGCATTAACGGCTATATTATAAAGCCTGGAAAGCACGTATTTAGCTCTATCATCTCTTATTGATAAAACACAGCCAAAAAGAAAAACTGTCCTTAACGCATTTACAGAGTCTCCAGCGGGGCTGTTGCTGTTGAAGATGTCAGGTACTAAAGGACTGGAGTTCATGTGGTTAGATAATCTAGATTGCCCAGTGTAAATCAGGACCACCACAGCGCTAAGTGCGGCTTGTGGGGAGCCAAATCACGTTCGGCAGCACGTGATTACACCGATAACCAATCAGTGTCCCGCGATCTACGGTTGGCATTTCTGTGGTTGACGTCACGTAGTCATTAGAAGCCACTGATCGCATTGCCGCTCTGTTACGCGAGAGTCTGAGTAAGGAAAATAAAAATAGCCTGGAGAAATTGTTTCCAGTGCCAGAAATAAAGTCGAAGAAATATAATCTTTTTCAAAGACACAAAGAATGTTGCACGGCCAATGAAAGGCTTTTCTAACGTCATAAAAGGTTCAGGCATCTCTAGTTACCAAATGTACACGAAACACAACAACCTATTCAACTGTTATTCGCGAATTCTCAGGTTGTTTTTATCATGAATTTCATCATATCAGGACATAGGCCTATATCTGTCAACATTCTGTTGCTTAACTTATGCAATGTACAGTGGATTTCCAACGCTCAAAAAATACCTGGAGAACGGTGAAAACGCTGGCTCTAGTGAAGTCCGAGCTCAGAACTCGGGTGTTTAGCCCTACCACTTTACGAGGTGACCTACAAAGCCAGTTGGAACCAATCCGCGTTCAGCTTTCCGCTGTCAGCTGTCAAACAACAAATGCTGATCACATAGAAAAATGCCGCCTTACTGAAATGTTTTAGTGTATAAATGTTTCTAACATTGTTATTATCATATCTATGTATATATTTATGCGACAAATATAGGTACGTTCTAGGTAACGAAGCGTAAACTTCTTCTACTCTCTCCTCTCCACCTGAAAAACTACCACATTCTGCATTCAAACTCGAATTTCTTTAGCATGATTTGAAAAGAAAACCTCCTATCCCGCTGTGACCTTGGGTATAGGATTGCTTACAATAATAGTCGCTGGCCTTCAGCTGAGCACAAACTACAGACCCGAAGACTGTTGTGAAGGGCAAACACTTGGCCAAAACAACGTCGCTTTTTAGCACCGTGGTACATTGAACTCAGTAATATCTCTTAAATAGAGACAAACTGTCTCATGTACATAAAACACATTCGCAGGGTTTTTCGGAGATTGCTAGGAACATATTCTGTTATTAAGATCACACGACGAGTTGCTATGAGCAGTCACCTGTGTATTGACTGCAGAGAGTCCAGGTTAAATGTGGTACCTCGCTGTTATGTTCAAGAGCAATAATCTGCTATGCCAAGAACTATCAACCAAGGAGACGTTTTTCACATTAAGTGCAGATGCTGTGGTCGCGGTTTAAACACAGTGTGGAACGACCAAGTTGTATTTTAGAGTAATAAAGCGGAGGTGTCAAATAAGACATCAGCATCACATTATTTCATGCCAATGGACTTGAACGGCATGAGTATAGAGAATTGGTCACTGGTAAAACCAAAACAGATTACTGTCCCGTAGGGATTGAAGAAACCAGACATATGTAGAAGAGAGATGTTAGTTTTACGACCTAACATTTTTAAACAATTAAATGAATAAATGAACAAATAAATAACTTGGGCTTGCAGGTGGCCCAATGTTGCAAGCTGGATGAGGGTTTTGATACCACCAACTGCAGTCTGAAACACCGGTGTAATTTAAATCGATATACTACAAACAAGAAAGCTCAAGCATACCTCGTTCAGGACAAACTCAGTTAATACGCTTGCTGTGACTGAAAGACTGAAAGATTAAACTCTAGGTTGGGTGACAGATTCAACTGGGAAATATCTCAAAGCCACCAGCAAGTGTTATTGTTCGGTGTCGAATATGACAGCAAATATCGCATATGAAAAACTATACAGACAAAAGATATAAAAATATCAAATTAAGAACAAAATGATTTTGAATTAAAACCAAAACAAAGCTTTAAAGTATTATAGAGCTGCAAAAGAAAGTCTGGCAACAAAGCAAAGCTGTAGAAAAATGAAAAAAAATGAAAGCCAATCTGACTTCAATGCAAAACTGTAAAGAAGGTACAAAGGTACAAAGGAAAGCCCAATCTGATAACGAAACAATGTTGTAGAGAAGGCACAAAGGAAAGCCCAATCTGGCAACGAAGCAAAGCTGTAGGGGAGGTACAAAGGTGCAAAGTAAAGTCCAATCCGTCAAAGAATAAAAGCTGTAGAGAAGGCACAAAGGTACAAAGGAAAGCCCAAGTTGACAACGAAGCAAAGCCGTAGAGAAGGTATCCAGCTTATCGGGTAATTCTTATAAACAAGGTCTACAAGAATTAACGACCTAAGTATGTGATAGCAAGATCAATGTCAAAAATAACGCTCAACACAAAACACCAAAGAACCAAGAATGCAAAACTGGGTGGAGTCATGCAAAGAGAAGTGTGGACAGTTTTCCAAGACTGTTTATAGGTGCGTAAATATATTTGCTTTCTAAATGGAGTACCATGCTAGCTGGTTGTCCACCGAATGTCTAACCCCAAATAAAAAGAAATTTTAAATTAACAACACTGACGATAAAAAAAAATCCCTCATGACGGATGCTGGGTTTAGGATAAAATAAACTCCCACACAGAGATGTTTCGTTTTGTCGTTGTCTTTCAAACAAAAACAGATACATACCTAGTCATTTTGAGCATAATTTCACTTGGTTGTGACATCAGTGACATGTGAGTGTAAAAACTGATTAATCATCTTTAATTAATCTTTAATTAGCGCGTAAAATGGTTATGCATAAACTTGTGGTCAAATTATTTTTATTTTTACGCAGACGTTTTGAGGCTAAATTGAGCATGTCCTGATGTGCGGTTAAAATTAGCGGAAAGGTCTCCCGTCGGACTCTGGTGTTCTCTTCATGTATCCTACATACGCAGAGATTTCTCTCTTTATGAATAATAAAAAAAGTAAACGATAACTCTGTAAAATGTGAAAAGAAAAATGATTCCTTTGTATTCAGTGAAGTAAAGATGAAGCGTTTCCACCTTTCTTGTCCGGAAAAAATACTGTCGCTGTAGACGATGTAGATTGTGGAATATGTGAACCATGACTGTGTGGGATTAAACTCAGATGATGGGAGGCTTACGGGCTAGACAAAAAGGTCCAAAATCACAGTAAAATGCACGGTTTCCTGTTGTGATGCTACACTGCTTGTGTACTACCTAAGTGGCTTGTGAACACACTTAGACCTAAAGGTATGACGCACTACCGGAAAGAACAAAGGAGTGCACAAATTTGGACCTATTTGTCAAAGGAGGGAAGGAGTTTTACGCGTTATCCATTAAAAGTAACCTATGCTAATATTGCAAAATCCCTTCTAACTACCGAGTGGTAGCCTTTTATTTTAAATGTGCTACCCTGTGGTGTCATAATTTGTAATATTACGTGAAAGGTCGCTTGGGGCGATAAATATGACACCATCCCACCAATTACGCTCCCAAACATGTGACACCATGAGGTATATTATGCCTCAGCACGTGACACTATCGGGTGCATTACGCCCCCCCCCCCTATTGCGTGACACTTTCGGGTATATTCTTTCCTTTTCCCCCTCATGACAATATCTGGTTCATACTCTAGCTGTATGGAAGGTAATTTGCCATGAATTAGTTACCAACGTACCAACCAGCAAAATTAGCTTTGTTTAGTTCAAATCCACTTGGCAAACGTATGGTGTTTCTTTTGTGCCATTAAAATAGCACTTGTGCAACCCCAGAACTGCCCCGTTTTCCCTGAAATCAGATACAACTAAGAAGCTCAACGCCAGAAATACTGATCTCCGCTGTATTTACTCCTATAGGGAGTTTGAACTGGATTTGAAACATGGGACAAGTGATATGAAGGTATTTGGTTGAGTATCCCTGGCACAATAGTTGTTGCAATGGACACATTTAGTTGTAGGCATTACATAACCCAAAAGATCTTAAAGAAACAACAAGGTGTATATATATTCAGAACTCTTTACTTTTCTCCTATCTCAAGATTAGTAATTTACCTTGGCAAAAAGGTCTCTCACGGGATATTGTTGACTTGAGGGGAAACGTTCTCTCATAGCCATCACTTGATATTAACGTGTGAGGTGTTTTCTTTAAATTTATTAAAACGGAATGGTTTCCATTTACCGGGTGTACCACCATGAGACAGAAAATCTTCTTGGTTGTCCTTGTGTGTTTTTATTTTACAGTTTTCATTTATAGTCCTAATTTAACCATCGCGATCATGTATTTGTATCATCATAGATATCGATATATTTGTCTCTGTTTTCGTACCCCAAACAGTACCTGGTAGGACTACTTACTAAATCTTATATCTCACAAAGCATACTTCGTATCTCACAGAAAAGGTTTCGTATCTCACGCAACAGGATTCTCCCAGAGAAGGCTTCGTATCTCACACATCAGGTTCCACAACTCAAATTTCACACAATATGTTTCTCACCTCACACAACTGATTGTCAAATACGTCAATTCAAATGTTGCATTCAGTGAACGACGAAAACTTTAGGCCTAAATAATGAGCATGTTTAACAATGAACTATTCAAAATCAAGTGCTGTCCACTTATAACTGATGCAATAAGCAAAAAAAAAAAAAAAACAGGCAAACAAAAATGATTTCAAAATGTAGCGCATGCGCGAACGGCAAGCCACATTATCAGGCTATTCAACAAAGGGATCAATGAATGGACTGTATACGGATATACCAGCCACCAAGCAGGGTGATATTAAAACACCTGTTGGCATATAAGAGGAAGCAATCCTACGAACAGCACATTATACAAGGGCAACACAGCTCATATTCATCTAACAAGCTGTCCAACAACTACACTATTCTAGTTTATTCATACTAGATCGACAAAGGTGACAAAATACCAACAATGACGGAATTTCTGCACAAAAACCTGTAACGATTACACCGTGTAGCCTAAGAGACAGGGGACAAATATCACATTCAAACCATATTAACACCGCATCTGAACCCAAGGCTTATATCCTTGCAATATCCATCAAGGTGCATTCCAGAAGCTTTCTTGGGAACCTCCTTTAACGTGTCGCTCTCGTTGCTGTCTTTAGCCTCTTGACGAATGATGTCAAATCTTTCTGGTTGTCATGTCGCTTTAAGTGAGGCAGTTTATCAAGTACCTGGCACAAGGGGGTGGGTCTCCTCAGCCTCTGACCGATTCTATCCACGAATAAACCAAAACTCCATTGTAGTGCTTAGACCAAATTTGTGAACCTAAGCTAAGAAATGGACATTCGTATACCAGCAGTCAATCAAAATGGGCAATCCTGGTCAATAATCGTAAGGCCGATTTCAAAAACGACAGATAACATAAACCACCACAGAACTAGAAAAGTATATAAGCAGTCAAGAGTATGATTAATAAAATATGGATTTCAGTTGCGCCTTCATGATACGAAGAATGGTTAGCGGTGCCTACCTTTTACAGGTGTGCTGTTGTTTAGGATAGCATGATTGCCGGTACTTGTTATACACGTGTGCCGGGATATCCCAGGACGACTGCCAGGTTTTGATATCAGCACGCATTTTTAAAGTAGCAGACACAAGCTTCCATCCACTTCTGTCTCACTAGAAACACTATTACTGGCCAGTCCACTTCTCACTTATATATTATTTCAATCAACTCTTCTTTCTGAAGACGCTCGTCCACATTCGAGTGACGTATTAATTCGTTGTCAAATCACTTTACGGCATGTCTGTTATGGCAGCCCATTATTTGGATACATCACTAATAAAGAAACGGACGAGCGCACTTATTTATCATATAAACGCTTTGTTTCCGTTGTTTTAATAAAAGATAGATGTACAGAAAGATGTATGTTTCCACAGTGTGTATTCTGATATGTCAATGTTCCCGCCAGCGGGAGATCATTCCGATCGTGATGTTATGAACATGCACTCGGACCTCTCTCAGTGTTTCGGCTAACTTCCTTCTCGGGAGCTGGTCCGCTACAAGACGGCTCCAGTTGATGAACGGTCGACACTGCATCTGAACCCAACCTTATGTCCTGCACATTTTTATAATCCTCTACTTTTAATTAATTATCTATCAATTAACTCTCATTAAAATTTCAAAGAAATGCCTAACAAATAAAGTTTTCCACATTAATCCGTCAGCCTTTTATTTACATATTTTGTCACCGTCACTAGTTTTTATGCTTGATGCAGTAATATACAACTTCGAATTTTAGCCTATTCCATATGACAAATAATTCCTTTGGTATTTTAGTTACGGCAATATTACGGTGTCACCGAAAGCCGATCAAAATATCAACAAGCATATTCTGAAGCTACATTTAACGCTTCAGTTTATTTCGCTGCACGTAACTTAGAAAATCTCACGGACATGCAACAAAAGGCCTTGTGATTTTAAAAAAAGTATACCTACTAATTATAACACCATCTTCAGAACATGGAACTTAATGAGTCATGATGTTGATGCGATTGTGAGAGATAGAACACAGGTGAGAGGGACTGATTAACTGTGTCACACAGGTGGTGAACATTTAACACATCATCAACCCCTCCCTATAACATCACACGCTTCTAAAGCGGTGTTTTCCAAGGATTACACAAAAAACAGGACGTACATTAAACATGATATTAGAGCAGTCAGGTCATAGCAAAGTAATTAGTAATGAGCAAGGTGTTAAAAGAGGAGTTGCTCTAAACTACAATGATACTGTGCAGAAACAGAAAGATTAATTCTATGCGTAAAGTTGTTATCCAGGAGTGAAATTGTAACGCAGTTTAACAAACCAGATTATTATCTATGTAATAAAAATGTTATGTAATCATAGCCCCGTGTTTTTAGGTAAGTAGGTCTCAACAATACATGTCACACCATTTCGTCTCAGCCCAGGACTACATAATTTATTATAATTAATGTATATATCTTTCTGTATTAGTTTTCGCGCAAATCCCTTAGTCTGTTACTTCGTTACAGAGACAGTATTAAACAACATTGTGTTATTGTGATCATATGCAAAATAGCTAAACGTGAAAGTAAGTGAATATTAAATATTTGGCAAGAATTTCAAAAAAGCAATATGTCTTTGTATACTTATTATTATTTTTTTTCGATATCTCTTGTGAAGTAGAAAACTTGAGTAGAAATGTACATGCTAAGCCACTCAGCTAATGCAATCAACAACGTTTTAATTACTTGGAGGTAATTAATCAACCTGTATGTTAGTAATCGGCACACTGATAAGCAGGATACTGTTAGAAAAAATAATATTGCGGCGCAGTAAGCGGGTATTATTGTTGTCACGGCACGAGCTCGGCGTCATGTAGTCATTTCTTAAATCACTGACGTTTTCAAGGTCGAGTTTTCACTGTAAAATACCACGTGAGACAAATAACAGAAGTAGCCTACTGACCAATAACCCCTCCCCTCATCCCCCGCGACCTGGATTGTCCGACACGAAACTTTCCGCAAACGTTTCTGCAAATCATCAATATTTAATAATTTCAATGTTGTTTAATGTTACACTAAAGACATTTTAACTCGCTCGACGTCGGTCAGTTTTATGCGTGTACGCAGGAAATGGAATATGCCAGATTCAAAAGTATACCTACATACTATATTCCCTCTAAAGTCGACACCACCCAGAAGTTAAAGAGATATTTATCTTTTTTCTGTCACAAGAAAGGATTAATGAAAAAGAAAGTGTCTTATTCTGAGATAGATGGTCAGATTGTTATACGACATTACATGTAGAGATAACACCATGTCATATAGCGTTGGTTAGGTTAGGTGTGATGAGCGGTAGTACGTTATACGATGACCGGTCATCACTGGCCAGTCACGCCATGGGAGAACTAAATATCACTTTAATAGCCAGTAGTGAAAATATAGAGGTGACAATCCTTTAGTAACTCCCGCCAGCAGATCACTATATATAGGTATAAAACACTAAAAAATAGCCTTGCTATTTATGTAGTAATTTCACAAAGAACACCCTCCTAAAACTGTATTCCTTTATTTTCGTTGGCCCAAATGACACATACTGTCAAATAACTAGGTGCCTGGCCTACAACATATCCAAATATCATCAGGTGTTGACCACTATTTTCTCAAAATAAATCAGCTGGAATGCAGGTACTAGCGTCCTCTTGCCATAGAAAAGGGGTGGGGGGGGGGGTACTTGCTCATTGGATGATATTTTTCTCTGTTTCATTGTAGCCACAAGTTATGGACTTCTTTTCAACCATTTTTTTGCCATAGTTTATACCTACAAAATTATCTGGCAGTCCTTCAACACACTTCAGAGATACAGCCAATCCATACCCGTCCCCACCATTTTCTGTGCGTCTGAATCTTGGAACAAAATCGAATTAGTGTTTTTATATCTATAGACCTATACGGCCGGGGTTGTAGGATCTATACACACTCGTACATTTACAGCCAAAACACTAAACACGGGGCTTAACTTCGTGTGGATTTCTGTGGTATGATTAAAAAAATGTTCTCTGGAAATTTTAGAAGGGGTTGAAAAATAACATGTATTGATGCATTGATACCTGATAGTTTTATTTTCTCACAACGGACCTGATAGAGTTACATTAGGATTGCTTCATACCTGCAATAAACATTAACCCGAATTGTCTCCTGTTACCTAGTGATCATGAGACAGTATGAGGTTCTAGGAGACTAAATCTGCTGAAGCCAGTCATCTATATGTTATTATGTGTTTGATATGGGCTTAACGACACCACAACATCATGACCCAGACTGCCATGTATCAAAAGGGACTAACCCACATACCGTGTCACTTGTTTATACTTTCATTGTGACCTGTGTTTCAACCTCACCAACTTTACCACTGTAACCGCTGTAACCACTGTAACCACCGAAACCACATGGTCATTGACCAATAGTGTTAACCGCAATGTAGCGACCAGGCAGTCTGACCATGAAACGATACATTCTCTCGGACTGGTATGCGCCTTTTCCGAACCTTTTCTTATACAAAAGCAGCACTGACCGCCGTTTAAGTGCATTCAAATATTATATACGACGGTCGATGTTTAATGTTTTACACCTACAAACCAGTCATTTTTTTTCAGTCTAAACCATGATCTATCGAAGCATATGTACGCCATTCATCTGACTCGCTCACCTATTAAAGCTCATACCATACCACTACCGTGCCGAGCTGGCCAGCATCATTTAGCCGCAATATGAGTCAGGATGGGACAAAAACATTACATCCTATTTGTAATCATAAAAATCATAATCAGAAGCAATAAATGGCAACCCACCCGACGAAGTGAAGGAGACTTTGTCGTACATATTTGCGTACATGCTAACATTTTATGTATTCACACAACCAGTTTTAAGAGACCTTTACGACCTATCGTTCAATGACACCAATCAGTGAGGCTCTGTACTGCTTGGCATGTCAGCGGTAAATGATGCCTCAGTTACACGAAGGGCGTCAGTTTTATTCGCCATATTTGAGTCGAGCTATGTGATACAGGGATTGTCACTCACAGAGCGAACTCAGGGTGTATACCATTTCCCAGAGAGTGTATGCCATATCGCAGGAGGTGGGTACCATATCATAAAAGATGTATGTCATATCACAGAGGGTGTATATTATATCACTAAGAGTGTATGCAACATAACACAGAGTGTGTATATTATATCACTAAGAGTGTATGCAACATAACACAGGGTGTACGCCAACTCACAGAAGGCACCACATCGTTGGAACTGAAGTGATCGCTGACCATCTGAACGGCCTTACGAGAGATGTTGATTGGTCATAACATGTCCGATAGCCTTTCTAGGTTTGAGACGCAAGTTTTTCCGCTCCAAGGTTGGGAGTGAACCAACATCTGGGATATCGTTCATGTATGTCGTGGATTTCCTTCAAAATGACAGGACTAACAAATGAACACGAGTCTATCTTAGATCCTGTCACATTTTGCTCTAAATTAGACGTGATTTCACTTTTCGAATTACAGGCGCAGCACCATCCGTGTCTTGGCGATTCAGAGGCATGCATCTCGGCCAATTAATTAGTCACGAAACTGTAGAAACATTCCGACGAACCAGCTAGCAAAATTTGTTAATGTGAGAATATTGTATCTCTCTCAAAGCAACTGTGTACAAAATGTGCACAAGATGTGTACCACGGGTAGACGTTAATGGTAACAAATTCACACAGTTACATCAATGTTTACGTTGTACAGGACATCACTGCCTAAGTACAATTATGATGTCAACCAAATTGTTTACCTATGGTACACACCCTGTTTACCTCGCGAGCTACACAAGCAGATGTGAACCCAGAAACTTTTTCAGAGTACTATAAAATGAAAAGTCGAGGCAGTGAAAGACTTACTTGTTCCATTTCGTCTGAGGGACGGTGTCGGATTTCTTAATCTCTGCGTCTAGATCGTGGCTTATGTTGTTCTCATTCCTGGCTAGGTTCCTGACAACACCAACCGACTGTTTGGCCATCAGCTGAAATTACAGATCAACAACTCTATGACAGGCGTCATTCTGGTGCATCGGGCAAACACTAATACTAAACATAATGTGTATATAGGGTTACACACATGTGAATCTGTGACAATGGTCATTACGTCACACTGACAGTGCATCTGATAAAGTGTCCAACTCTATATACCAAAAATTATGTTTTTAACAGACATTGCTTCATAATCACACTAGATATAAGACTTGCGTAACTACATTTATCTCAGCATAGCAACCATTCCCTCAAAAGTTCTCTCTGTTACGATAAAACTCGCCCATGCCACATTTTATTTACTAAATTCATTTGGACATTTAATGTTACAGTTATTCTGCTTCAGATGCTATATTGCTGACCAGAAATTTCACGGGTTATACGCGTGACCATTTGCCAAGTAACATGTCCACATGTTCTGGTGTTACTCTCTCTAATGCTATATTGCTGACCAGAAATTTCACGGGTTATACGCGTGACCGTTTGCCAAGTAACATGTCGACACTTGTTCTGGTGTTACTCTCTGTAATGTAGTCCTTTATATCGCTTATAACTGACCGTGTTTGATGAAACTTACACAGTTTTTAGCTGAGTCGTACACATTCAGACTATTGGTTGATTGTATTCTTAAGGATTTCTAACCTAAAAGAAACACGGGGCTGTTTGCTTGTCAGGCTGTATATGATACAGAAGATATATTACCAACATGAACTTGTTCAAATGAAGAGACATTTGTGCAGACAGATGTGTAAATATCATAAAAGCTAAACTTGAAAAAAAAGAAGAAAAAAAAGACAAAAACTGACAAGTATGATTATTATACCTACTGATGTTGACGGTGTTTCATCTGCTTCAAATTTCCACTATTTACATAGGCACATTTATTTATTTATTTATTTGATTGGTGTTTTACGCCGTACTCAAGAATATTTCACTTATACGACGGAGGGCAGCATTATGGTGGGAGGAAACCGGGAAGAGCACGGGGGGAACCCACTACCATCCGCAGGCTGCTGGTAGACCTTCTCACGTACTGCCGGAGAGGAAGCCAGCATGATCTAGGCTTGAACTCGCGACTGCGTTTTGGGGAGGCTTCAAGGTCATTGCGCTGCGCTAGCGCGCTAACCGACTGAGCCATGTTAAGTACATTTAAGAATATGGACTGAATCAATATTCTTAAAGTAGAAAACAGCTCATGACTGAGGAACCTGTTATTAAAATGATCACAACATTCTCTCTTGAATGCAAAAGCCTGCCTGAATTTGTATGAATTTATTGCTGAAGAATTTCCCTCGCTTAAAGAGTGGAGTATTGTGCTGCCAACCGAGGGTCTGAAGGCGCCCTTGCTCTCAAGCTTAAGAGAGATTAACACAAAACAAGGGGATGAAAAGACCGTTTCTAATTGCACACTGTTGATAATGTTATATCGTGTGTACTTATACCGTTGGCAGACATCAAAAGTGTCATGAAAGAGGGCCCATTTACGGAAAAGGTTTAGCGGTACTATTTACACGGAGTGAAAATAGCATTGCCTTTTCGTTTCAACGAAACGATGTGCATTTGAGATGTAATGCGTCATAGACATGCTTGAAAGAGAACAAAGAGGTCTCTGAATAAAAATGTGTCCAATATGCGCTGTGAATTCGTTCACGAGCAGATGTTAAATGTAAACTTAAATTCGAAGTCGATCTGAGGTTTATGCATATTTTTTTGTCTTTTCTTAGTTTTCAACTGGTTTCTATGACAAAAGCATGTTTTGATTTTTTGATTTGCACTGACATCAAAGTGTCATCCAGTAAATGAAAAGACACGGGCCATTTTCTTAGTTTTTCTGTTACCATCATAAACTTACATGAAGCTTATTCTAGCTGTCTGTCCATTCAGTTTTCAGCTGCTATCACGGTAACCGATTATTTGTGAAAAAGAAAATTTTAACACATTAGACCTTTAATATGAAAATCTGTAAGGGCCCTTACGAAAACATTCAACATTTACATAACTAATGCTTTGGGAAAAGAAATATTTGAGCACCCACGGCAAGTGTACTATCACAGAAATATGCATAGGATACGTTATACATGAATATATCACATATGCAAATGATGCATTGCATTTGAATGTCGTATATAACTAGCTCTAATAATACACAAGGAACAATTTCACACTCAGATAGACGTGAGTGTTTTCCGGTATTCTGCACGGTTCAGGATTTTGTTGATGTGTCAACCACGTCTAGAGTTGAATTAACCCACAAGTATGACAGTGTTTTTCTGGCCCGTGAAGCATTTCCGAGAGGCTTGTACAGACACCTACAGAGGAAGGATCACACCACTGTCATATAAGCAGAGACATCCCACCACAAATCACACACAACACTAATGACCTGCTCACCCGAGACAAACTGAAATAGCCGTAACGAAACTGGGTTGACACAGCTGAAAAAGCTGGTTTCATCCCCCGCAAATGACTATCTCAGTTCGTCTTAGTCTGTGCAAACAGTGTTAAGGCTTACAGGATCAAGTACATTGAGACGCGTACAGAATTATTCAAACTCTGACTGGACACACACTGCACCATTAAGGTACATTGTATAATAGGGTGCAAGGCGAATGATTTCAAACTAAGAGCAGTATATAAGCTATACGCTGATTTTCATAGAATTATACATGAGGACTAACGACTGAACAAAACTATACAGGTTAAATCACATCTTCAGGTTTACAACCGTTATACCTACACAAACCTTACTGTTCTTCTTGTACCATAATAAACTTTTGTATACTGCTGTTATGTGAAATCCTGGGTGTTTCTTTGCCGAACGGTTCGACAAAAGTTAGTAGGCTAGTAAACAAATTATGTTTACGGATAACAAACAGCTTAAATTATGCAAAAAGCCAGTCATCTAAGTAATATGCAGGAAGTACGTGTAAATAGCCAGTGTAAGTGAGCTATTTATAATTCCAAGAATCTCCTTTAAAATATATTCCGGATTACCAGATTTAGGGCTGCAAGCTTGGACATGCACTTCGTTCACAGCTTAGGGCAGCATGTACGGAAATCTTCCGTAACGCAATGCACACATAAACAACCTCGGCAAACGTGGTAGACGAACTGGACTGTTATATCGAATAGATGCAGGCCAACAATTGAAAATGTAACATAAAGGGTATGCACCCTGATCGGTGACAATGGGCTTATTATGCACTGTTTATCATTAAATAAGAAAAGAGGTTTCCCTCTACCTCACACACTTAGTCTGAATAGTTACTACAAAAAGAACTCACAGCTCGGAAGTTGGATGGTTAGAAAATATCACTGTAATAAATTCACACATGACTGAGCATAAATTGTTACTTAACACGCGCCATGAGGAAAACTTGAGTGGACGTTGTTAGTAATTCAAGGCAGCATAAAATATTTCATTTCCTTGTACATACTTGGTTTTTTTACAAATTCTACATTTAACTCTACTGCAGTCATTAAATACAATCAAACAGAACAAGTGTGGATCCAACATGAATTCCTGGCTACCTCCATAAGGAAAATGTTGTCGGGAGCACTATGTATATCGAAAACCCTCATTTAATATCGATAAATCATTTATCTTTTTTAATTAAAAGAGGTGATTTACATCGATGTCAGTTTCCCTTTACTATATATGCCAATGAGTCACTCAGCTGTAGTTCAACCATCGATATTAATCAACGCGGTTTTTAGTTTAAATGACAGGAAGAATTATCTGACTTTAAATCTTTCGGGAATTAAAGGCACGCCGTTGAGTCACCTTGGGTTTTACAACGCAAGTAAACCCAAATTTCAGTCTACCTCTTATCGATATCTGTAAATGATTTTTCAAATGTAAATAAATAATTTCTCGATCTTCACTACATATAGTTCAAGGTAAAGCGTTTCTTTTCCATCCCTGATTTGCGTCGTTATGAATATACGGAAATGATATCAAGCAGTATGTACCACGAACTCGATTACACCGATTAATTAATTAACACAAATCAAACACAAATGTGATGAAATTCTGCACACAACTATCGGCAGAATAACTCAGAATCGCGTTTGATTTCCAAAGATCGTTTCCTGTAAGGACAATGAATTACTGATGTGACTTACTCGTAATACCGGGTCAACCCCCTTAGTGTCGGAGCCCCTCGGCATGCTGCTAACTGACGGCGGAAATCCCTTGTCTTTATGCTTTCAACACAGGAGCAGATATTGTCCAAGAGAAATAAATCCAAAACTATCACAAAGTTATTTCCTCTTTGTAGTCATATAATGTGGCATACATAAGTGACACAACCTCTGGATTAATGGCTAAACTTTGCAGGTTGATTAGCATTTACAAGTACAGCAGGTGCCCTCCGATGTTTCACAAAAGTGTGTCGCCCTACTCAGGTCTATATGGGTTTCCAGCGGACCTTGAGCCCAATCCGATTCGCTTGAAAAAATCTCCAGATAATCACGAAGAGAAAAAGCCCACAAATTCTATCAAAGCTCGCACATTTCGGTGTAACCCATCAGTATCATTTCGTCAACGATACTACATAAATATTCAGTCTGTCGGACACAAACTTCGTTAACCGAAAAAATAATTCACTGCATAGATTTGGCATCGCATTTCTTAAATGTTGTACTTCGCGAAGATCTAAGACTTGTTGTGTGCGTGTTTTGCGAGGTCACACGGCTGGATACCCAGCATTGACGTATCCGCTAAGATATGGTGTCCTTTCTTACCCTCGCCCCCCTCCCTCGCCTCCACCCAAAAGGTCCTAAGATATAATTGGAGGAACGTCTGGGATTGGTCCACGCTTACAGAAACTGGGGCTCTCTCAGGTGAGGCTCTGTCATAGTATGTATCTAAAGTTCACTGGGCTGGAGGAGGCGACATATAAACCAGTGCCGTGTCATTGTCAGGAATGCCTTCATCAGTCCAGAAAAAGATGTGGGGTATCACCGACAGGTGAAACCGTTTAACCGCAGACCAGGGACGGTAAATAACGGAAGTCCTATCCTTTTATTCGCACAGTGTTGAAATCAAAGTGATTCATCAGCTGCTGCAAAAGGCGGCCCAGTAGGCAAACATTACCCTTAACGCCTGAAAGCTTGCAGTGTACTCTATTCGGGTTTAGTCTCACGTCGGTAGAGAGCAACTGATTTGACGGAACTTGTGATAATAATTACGGCATCTATTATGTCCTACAGGTACATAGTACATCGAAGGTGATATTAACACTAACTACTGGTACTTATTTTAAAAAAAATCAGGAAAGTACAAAACACTGCATGAACTCAAAGAGGATGGACGTAATCATTTTAATACTGATGTTAGAAAAAAAACTTACTGACCGGAATGACTGTTACGGGAATTATGGCACACCCGGCAGTGTATTCGGGCTCATCTTGGGACTGTATTGCTATAATGCAGAAAAGCCGAATGGCCCGAGTATACTTACACACCTCTCGGTTCAACTGGATGTACTGTTAGAAATATATGTATATAACGGTTGAGTCTGTCTTGACTTGAGAAATAAATCCTTATACTCTTAAAGTCTGATCAAATGACGGTATAACAACTTTTTCGAAACAGTTGTAGCGGCGCAATAAATGATAAATGCTAAGGTTCAGAAATAAAATTTGCCACGTTACCATAGACTTACTATTACATAATTATCAGATCTTTTATTCTGAACTGGTCCGCCAGCAACCTGCGGAGGGTGGTGGGTTAAGGCCGCCGTCGTATAAGTGAAATATTCTTCAGCATTATTGAGTTCTTATGTGATGGCGACGAGCATTAAGGTGGGAGGAAACCAGACAGACCAGAGGTAAACCCACGATCATCCGTAGGTTGCTGGCAACCGTTCCCAAGTACGGCCGGTTTACCCTCTAATTACGATTTAAACTTTCATACGCCCAAAGCTTACCGCACATATTGCTTGTAGGCTATTAACTAGCAGGGATTCACATAGCGGAGAAATTAAAAGAACAAACATACTGTATGAATATGGTCCATAAAGAGCACCTTATAATCAAAACATGCGAGTGCACTTAATTCAGCTGCTAAAAGAAAAACAGTAAGTAAAGAGAGTTTCAGCAACAGTTTCCAATTTATCCTCTGTTTTTGGTCACTTCATTTATATGTTTTCTGTCCGCTTAAGGAAATAGCATTTTCACCGATAGATCAGAGGCGTGAACTCAGTGTAAAAGGGAATTTTTAAGGCTGCCTTCTCCAAATGTATTTGTGGCCCTAGTCACAACAAGTCGAGGACGATGCTCTCTTGTGTTGAAGATCAAGATCATCCGCTTGCATATGTAGAACGCGGGTAACTTAGCAGTTAGCTTGTTAGCTCATAGCCATCAATCAAATAAATAAAAGTTATTCGAACATTCAATTCCAGATTTGTCCACATGACTTTGAGACGTCATTGGCACAAAATGTATCATCACGGCCTATCAGAGCATCCAAACATGTTTATAGAGAATTCTGGGAAAATAAAATGCTATAAAAATCAGAAAAGTGAACTCAGAAATGGCCTTCAGTGGTCTTTCTGTCAACATTTACTTCATGTTTCCATTTCTTTGGCCATTTATTGCGTTGCACATGAATAAAGCGGATCACACTGTTTATTATTTATGTATGTATGTGGGCTTGGGTTTTAGGTGGTACTCATCATTATTTTTCAATTTATTTAATATCTGACGACGAACGGCAGGGCAAAGTCACTGGAACGTCATGCCGAAAAACACAAGACATGACAACCTACCCAGTCACGTTATACTGACACCGGGCCGACTTGTCCTGTTTCCTTGCTCTAACCCCTCAGTACTTGAGCGCCAAGCGAAGCAGCAACAAGTGCTATTTTTAAAGTATGACCCGATCCGAGATTGATCTCCCGACCCGGATTCTAGTCAACTGGGCACCGAGGCGGTCTCCATTGTCGTTCGTCGCGCTATCGTGCTACTATATAGTAGATAAATAGGGCGAGGTTGCTGATACATAGTCCTAAAGAGTGTCACGAATAACACCACTAACATATATGTTACACTATTTTTATTAGAATGAACCTGATTGCTGAGCACCAGGAGATATAAGGAAAAGAAACTGTCAAATCACGCTTTAAACACTTCAGATGTGAGACGTGGAATGACCGAGCAAGTTCCATGTTTGCTTAAATTGCTCGCAAGAGCTGTTTCCCAGAGCAGCGTGTTTTGTGTGTGTTTTGTTGGGGGCGTTTACCCGCATGCACGTTGTATGTCTGTATATGAGAAGCGGCATTGTCAAAGATCTCGTCGATTACGTCTTCAAGGTAAATGACGCAGAGTTTGGAAACTATATATGTGGGAGAATAGGAAAGGAAAAGTAAATGTTTGACTAACATCATGTGATAGCCCTTCAATGTCCTTAACAACATACACAATAATGGATTTGCTGAGTAAATCTCTTTACAAAATTCTAATGATTAAAAGAGAAATATAACGAATGAAGGGATATAATAACTGACAGCAAGGTTTTCAAGTTTACAATGGCATAAACCATACGGATCATTGCAACATACGCATGGATATGTGTGCTTCTAACATTCACCAAAGTAAAGGGAGACTACTTGTGTCCGACCTTAGTCAGAAATATAATGTGTCTGTTTTTTATATGAATTGATAGAGAAACAGGGTGTAAACTGGATGAATTAGAGTTGCTCAAAGCCATGCGGATTGCCAAGTGCTTATGCGCACAACAACTGCCAGTTGCATACAAAGTAACTGTTGAGACGACGTAATGCTATACCGTTAATCCTGCATGGCGTATACGCTACATTGTGCATCAAGCAAAAATTCCTTTGGCCACTTCATGATGAAACCAGTGGTGATACGCCGCTTGGTTTTTAATCGTGTAACAATATAGCCTGTGTGTACATAACATGCCCTCATTGATTAGGTGGATATACCTTACCACCTTCTTTCAAAAGAGATGACCTTGAAACTGCGCACCCGCAAAAGCCATGTGGCACTCTGAAGGTGAACTTGTGACAAAAACTATGGACGCTTCCTGGTCCGCACTTGTCAGGTGTAAAACAGGTGGCATCTTACAAGAATGTGGCCTATGGGCATAAAACTAGTAATGTTGGGTGAGTATATTTCTGTCCAGATCCCAGACCATACAAGTAAGATAACATTACTGAAGACCTGTCGTGAGCGGTCCTGTTCTTATGTCCGGATATGAAGTTATGCTCCAGTTGGCCTCCCAGTTAAATGCAGGATCAACAAGCCTTTATATCTCTTTGTATTTACTCCAGCTTTGTGAAATTAGATTGCCAGCTTTCAACGTATTTGTGAATTTCACATTCTACTATGGTCTGATGATAGTCGCCGAGAATCCTTTTTTGTCTACTGAGTATATGGTAGTGAGTGGGTCAACGTTTCCTTTGCATAAAGCAGGTTAGTATGTAGGCATAAAGCTGGTAAGCATGTCTAAACTAGACAAATATGTAGGAAACTACAAATTTGGGCAGATATGCCTCACTACAGTGTCGTCAATGTATAGCACAACGTAACTAAGTGATGAAATACGGCTCAAATCATTTATAGACAATAACATTTGAGTCTTGTTTGCACGCACCCCTTTGCTCACTGATACAACATGTTCGAATTTCCAGCGATACGGTCAGGCGAACATTGAAAAGAATGTTTGTTGCAGGCAACTCTGGGTGTTTTTTAGGAACTCTGGGGACTTTTTTGGACAAAAATAAAAACTGCAGGAATGTCCTGGAAAATTCTGCGAGGAGTATATCATTCCTTTGTTATCAAAACGTGAGAAACTCAATTTGTGGAGCTAAAGTTTCAAAACAAATTATTAACATTTTTCGGTCGATTGATGGTTGTTGCATTTTACATGGTCCAATTTCTTTTATCTAGCTACACGAAACATACGCATGTTACTTCGGCTCTAACAACAAACTGGGTCATTATAAATCGCACTGGTGTCGTGCATTATTTTCTATTCACTACCCTTGATAGCA
The DNA here is from genome assembly GCA_016165875.1 of Acanthopleura granulata. Classification (NCBI taxonomy): domain Eukaryota; kingdom Metazoa; phylum Mollusca; class Polyplacophora; order Chitonida; family Chitonidae; genus Acanthopleura; species Acanthopleura granulata. Next base: position 15,637,738 of record JABBOT010000001.1, on the reverse strand, counting down.
TGCAGTGTAAGAGTTACTCAGTTAACAATGTTATAACCCTAACTTTGAGAAAGCACTGCGTGGTTAGGATTTTCAGTCAGTAGGAAATATAGAAGTGGAGTTTATTTAGTTTTGGGAAAAAAGCAAGTCAAAATACTTGTTCATAAATTACTGTTTCAATGACGTAAAAAGAGTGATGACTTAGAGTGTTTATGGTTGAAGCAAAGTGAAATACTTTTCTAATGTTTTTGTTTGTTTTTCTTTCAGATAAACATAGCCATTTCGATAACAGTCTTGAAATGTAACATAAACACAACAAAGTTGATGTAGAATTGAAAAGGTTAAAATAAAAAAATGTTGTCTTTTTTTTTACAGAGAATAAAGTAGAAAAATTAATATTTCAAATCAAACAGTTGGGTTAAATATAAAGTGTTACAATTTAATAAGAATATCTTTTAAAAAGAATGCTATTCATTTGATTGGTATTATACACCGTACTAGGGAATATTTCACTTATGGACTAAGGCCAGCATTATATAGTGCTACTTTGTGGAAAGAAACCGCACAAAGTCCAGAAGAAACCCATGGCCATCTGCAGGTTGCTGGCAAATTTTACTGCTTATGACTGGTGATGAAGTAGGCCTAGGTCGGCCCGAGTTACAGCATTCACATAGGTGAGAGGCTTCTGGATCATTATGAAATATGAATATTTAACATGATTTCAAAATTAGATCTTCCTATAAAATTAAGATTTGGTCATTAAAAACCCTTGGAATTTCATATTATCTACCTAGGCTATTTCTTATTATTTGTTTGTTTTTTTTTTTGTTTTGTTTTTTGAGCGGTTAAATACACATATGCTGTATCCATTAGTATACTTGTTCATATAGCCTAGCCGACATAATGATCTCCAAATCATCCTTTTCAGTATCAACAGGCTGAATATTTCTGACAGTTGCTAATCAACAATCTCTCCTTTTAACACCACACACTATTGTAGCGGTTTACTATTCCAAGGGGAGGGTTTATTAAAACAAGTCGACGAAATTTGTCCATGTTGAATTGTTTTAAGCTGTGAAATACCTACGTGATACCGACGAATTTTCGAGCTGTTTCATCCATTTCCAACATTTTGGTCACATTTTGGACTTGAGCAGTTTACCTGACTTTCCAGATGCATATACGTGTTTATTGTACTCTAAAATGAAACTTAATACTGCAACTTTTCTTAGTGAAACTAAGTTCTGATCTGTTTCGCCCAGTTTGGAAAATATCATGTCTTTTTTGTTCTGGCAGTGTTTCTAAAATGCTTGTTTTCATATGCAATATTTTGTGAAAACCCAGTCAGCTCAAGCATTCCCAAATGTACAATTCACTGAAGCATCGGAGTCCAAGTCATGACCACATGAAACAGAATTACAAACAAGACTTCCGTTTTAAGCCCATCGCATACTTTATGATCCAGCTATTGCGCTACGAAATAACCAGACCAATTTTAAACCTAACAGGTTCTATTTTTTTTTTTGTATTTCTATTATTGTAACTTATTTTCGTTTTTGTCTGCACTTTGACGAAGCATTGTATTGTGTGATATGCAATCTCTGCACGAAATGTATGCCTATACAAAAAGATTTTCGCATGTTCATTATTGTCAGATATGGAATGCAGTATAGGGACTCTATTATTTTGTTTTGCCTTGATCCATATCTGAGTTTAGTACATGATATCCTTAGCAGCCGGTGATTGGGTGTTAGAGAGACTTGGTGCTCGCTGGCGCATAAGTTGCTACTACTTATGCTTCACATGAACAGCTCAACTATAGCCTCAACTGATGTAAACCGACAAGAGGCCGATGTTCACTGTTTCGTGTGACCGTTCGTCAACCATCACACTGTCCTCACTGCTCTTGTTTTACTCCCTTTACGCCTTTTATATTTGATAGCTGCGTAATCCAGGACTCTGCTGGTGGACTAAGAAACCCGACTTTGCATTGTTCCATATTACTGTTTGCTAAACGTGATGACTACACATCATTACGAGTAATTTCTTAGACCAGCGATGTCTACTAAATTGCAATTAACATCACCGTATATTTTTTTTACTTACTTTTGATTCACGTAGTTGCTAATATTTATGCATTACATGAACAGTTAGAATAGAGACGTATCTGAGGAAAAATGACAAGAGACAGGATTTCAACGTTTACATGTCACTCCCCAATGTCATCGCTGCTCTGGTTTTACTATAAGTACTGAGGTTTTTTTATCCCTAACAAAATGCCCGAAACAAATGTCGCTACAATTTAAATCCATGTCAGATGTGTTGCTTGAACCGCATGTTTTGTTTTATTTCATTGAGAGGGGCCTAGAATGGTTGGCGAGCAATGGTTGTCACCCACTGACACGATTTGGTGGGGCATGCGCACTCCAGAAAGCGAATCTGCCTACATCGTTGCCTTCTATAACGACCCGTTTGTGACCGCTCCAAAATCGAACCATGCATTGTGCGTCTTTGTATGACTTACAAGCTTTCAGTAAAAACTGACACTTAGCTTTGGAAACGAATTGTATAGGTGGTGATGGAAAACGGTGTGAGAGCAGCGGGAAGCAAAGCGTGTATGACATCTATTATATAATGGCACCCCCGTCGTCTTACTTCTACTCCACCTCGCTAATATATGACATTCTTAGCTATTATATGGCATCCTCGGCATAGCACCAAATTTTACACCATTTACATATTCAGAAACCAGTGTTTTCACTCAGAAATCACAGCACCAGACTGCTTCGCAGCTAACAATAGCCTTACATTAAATCTAGGCGCCGAAACCGGCGTAGACCAGCCGTTAACCAAAATGGGCGTTCCGGTTCAACAATCGAAAAGCAAGTTTATAAAAATGACAAATAACACAAACCATCAAAGAACTAAGAAAACACATATATATAAAAGCTAGGATGGATTCATGCATAGATAAGCAATCAACAGTCTTCCATGATACGAGAAGGCGTAAGGAATATTCTAGGCGGATGAATAAAATCAGTATCCAAATCGTGTACCATTTAAGTATATATGGTGTCAATAATCAACGGTGTGTCTCAGTTGCGCTTTGATTGCAACTGTTCGTATATCCAACGTGGCGATCACACTCAACACGATGAACATACGGCCCCTAGCCCCGGGTTACACGCTTTTTTTCATTACAGACATGCACTTATTTGGCTGTTGAATCCTTTTGCCATTTGTTGTCTTACCGTTTTTTTGTTTTTTTTTTTGCACACAAATCCAGATCATCCCCAATCGTTTAACATTCGCTGAGACTATTATGTAGCATACAGGATACTTGATCTATGTTTATGAAGGGGCGTATCATTTGTTATAATTTAATGTGCATTTAAATAAACAGTTATAGTACAAGTTTCTAACTGAGGTAAATAAAGAGGGCATTTGCCTGCTACCACGCTGTGGTCGCCGTTCTTGGTTTATTCTGCACGCTGTAGTCTGCTATGTTAGAAAATTGAATCAAATGCAATTTTTAGCAAGGACCACACGATGTTCGTCTGCTGGTATTTCAACAAATTATGACGATGACCCCAAACTGATCCTGGGGCGGTTGGCCCATGACAGACCAGGATCAGACAGACTGCAGATGCTTACGACAACCATGTTCTTTTGTCATCCTTCGATTTGAGAATACCCAAGGACTGTGGATTCTATATTTAGGTGGACTGATTCTGCCTTTGAAAGCCGGAATATTCCATCCGGATTTGGACGCTAATATAAGTAAAGAACTATATATTTTGTAATTATCTGTATTGTTTTTGTATATTATTGACAGTTGTACCATTTCTCCATTTTGTTGAAATATATGTATTGAACTTATTCGAGCGTCTTCGTGTTTCTTTGTTTGATCTTGTGTCAAGTCTGTCGCTGTCCAAGAGTTGAACAAGTCATTTGTTTATCACTTCTCCGATAGTGGTAACCCTTGCAGTCAACATATATCAAAACCCACAAAATAAGGAACAGAAAAACTTACCTTTGTAGGCATGGTTACGACTGTGTCGAAGGAGAACGTCGTTAATTATGTAATACTTTAACGGCAGTGGTGATACGTGGTGTGTTTGATACTAACCAGATCAAGTCTACTAGCACTGACCAATCCACATGTACTAGCGCTAACCACACCAGATCTCTTTTCACTGATCTAGCTGCTCTGACGACTAGAAATCTGCCCTCAGGTCCTAAACTTGAACACATTTTTTGGCCATTCGCTGCTGGCCTATTTTTCAAGCTCTGATGTTTTTTCTCGTGGAGATCAGTGTCTGGCCCCGCAGTTGTATTTATGGACTGGGTAAGACTCTTTTCAATGTATCCTTCTCACTGACACGGTTCATTGGAGGCATACCATCGGATAAAAGATGACAGCAGTCGGCCACGACGACCTGGGGGGCTGAGCTATTGTTACCCTTGGGAGAAGGGTTGGAGGTTTTAGGTAAGTGCAACAATGGGTATCCATTATGGTTAAGTCTCAGCCTGTCATGCCTGTTGGTCTAAATGTGGATTTAGCAGGTACCTACACAGATATTACGTGAAACATATATGCCTAAGGAATTTCTTAAGCAGGCTTGTTTTCATTCCGATGTATGTCACTGTTAAGCCACATTCTGAAGACAACAATTAAGTTGGAATATTTCACAGCTTTACACACAGTTGCCGATAATTAAGTGTTTTCTTTTTCCTCTGTTTTTAGTATTCCCACTGAACTGTAGCCAAAGGACAGAAAAAGCCGAACATGCCCAGAAGGAAAAAAACAATGGGTCAGCACTGATGTTAGATAGATTTTAAACATATCGTATTAGATATGACGTTCGAATATGTCTTGCTAGGTAGAGTTCGACATGCCTCAATAGAATATCTGAACGTGCCTTGTTAGATGGTCAGTTTGAATGTACGCATACCCTGTGAGATAGAACATTCGAACATGTCTTGTTAGAGTATGAACGTGCCTTCGTGGAACACATGTTGTTAGAAATAGATGTCAAACACCCCTCGTTTGATATAAAGTCTGATCCCTGGTAGAGCTTGAAGATATCTTGCTGAATATAAAGTTTGGACATGCTTTGCTAAGTACACTCAGCATGCATTGTTAAAATTTGAACATGTTTTGTTTGAAGGAAATTGTACATATCTTATTTAGTGGTGTTTGAACACGTTTTGTTAGAAGACGTTATAACATACCATGTTTGTTGCTTTCCTTACATAGGACTATGTTTCATCTGTTGGAAATTTGGCATTCCAGAACGGAATTACAATGGTTTGATCCGCAGACCAAATCACTCTCACACAAGAACAATGTAATACTGGAATGTTTCGGCTAACTGCCTTATGTTAACACTATATCGCAGGTCACTGACAGTTACAAAGGCTCATGCGCTACAAGGCGAACACGATTAGTGAGATGTCGTAGTACTTTCTTTCTTTACCCAATGTTACGAGGCACATGTCGTAAGTATAAGGCCCACACAAGGTGATTAAATTCACGGTCGGGTTTAAGTTCGTTTGGCATGGCTGATTGTCCAGATGGGACAATGTTACATCATGGTCCAAGCTGAAATTCCCACAGATGTGTCAAAGATGGTTCTCGCCGTTGGTCCCCATTAATGTTACTCAAAAGCGAAAAGAGCGCACCTCCAGACGATACATGAAGTCAGACAACGCAGGCTTCAAAATTTACGACCGTTGATTTAGAAACAAAAGATTTACTTGTTCACTGCTATATAAGCGAATCCAAAATTTCAATGAAGGAGAAGTCTTTTGGCCCCTCACACGCTAGGTTACTGTGCTTCCTGATACCCTCGATCTAAGACTATAACTTCTCTCCTTTGGAGATACCCTATGCTTTCGGACTTCACCAAATTGAACTGGGATTGACTTGTTTTGGCTGGCGTTCGCTCTCTCTCCACTTTGAACCCGGGACAGCGGCACATAGTAAGTATAAGTAGTAAGTATATATTAAAGAACTCTTTTCTTGTTATTTAACCCCTTGTCGTTGTAGTCACTTTGTCCACAGGTTTATCCATAAAACTATAGTTTTATAAAGGTTACGGGTATAGTTAGTGGCAACTTCAGCGCATAGTTTCCACTCTGCACGTTGTGTTACCTAGTTGTGTCTGACAAGACTATATAGGCTCCATCGTGAGGGTTTCCCTAAAACGCTTCCACTCAAAACGCTTCCTCTACAAACTCTGCTCTCGGATCAAGTAGCCACACAGCCCCTTACCCCGTATCACCAAACTAATTTACGCTCAATAGTTGTGGGTTAGATTAACAATTATATAATATCATTTGAAACACGTATGATATACGTAACTTTGCCATTTTCATCTTCTAAGACTAAGAATACTTTAATTGTGGATTATGCAATTAAATCGAGGTTTATGCGCGGTGACAACACTGACTTTTCCTTCTTAGCTATTTGTACGGTGACAAGATTGCCTTTTCCTACTTAGCTATGTGCACGGTGACAACATTGCCTTTTCGTACCTAACTATCTGCACGGTGACTACATTGTCTTTTCCCACTTGGTTATCGTTGCTTAGCACGCCAGGGCAGCATAATGACCCAGAAGCCTTCCATCATTTCGGTCGCTGTGAGTGCGAGTCCAGCACATGCTGGCTTCCTTTCCGGCCGCAAGTGGGAAGGTCTGCCAACAACCTGCGGATGGTCATGGGTTTCCCCCGTGCCCTTTTGCCTGCCATTATAACTGCCGTCGTATAAGTGAAATATTTTTTAATATGACGTAAATAAATACCTAGCTATCTGCTCGGTGACAACATTTCCTTTCCCAACAGATTATATGTATCGTGACAACATCGCCTTTTCCTGCCTATCAATAGCTACATGCATGACAAAACAACACCGCCTTCTCCGACCTAGCTAGCTGTCAGCACGGTATATAACGGCAATATATATATATATATATATATATATATATATATATATATATATATATATATATATATATATATATGCCGCAGCACGGCAATAACAATATTGCCTTTTCCTGCCGAACTAGCTATCTGCACGGTATAACAACATTCCCTTTCCATCCACCATGGATTCATTGCTGTTTCTTTTCTTTTAGCTGGAAACAGTATTTGTTTTTCTTTCCCATTTTTATATGACAATACTCTTTTCTGCTCTTAATTCTAGTAGGTGACATCATAATTGATTTTCCTACCTACTGAGCCAATTACCCAAATTCTACCTATTACCCTTTCCCATTCTTTAACAGGTGACAGCGCCATTTCCTACCCTCCAAGCAGGTGGCGTACCTTCTTTTCGTACCTACTGGCAGGGGGCAGCATTGCTAATGTTTGCATGATGTGCATTGCTAATGCCATAGGGAAGTATACCCAATTAGTGATCTGCTATCTATAACTTTTCACGTCTTGCATGGGTTTGTGTAGAAAAGTCCTTTGTGCTTTGATGAAAGTCTCCCCGAGATGAAGCTTGAATGAATGCTATGGTCGCGGAAGTAATGCGGACAAACAGGACGGTAAATTATTCAAAATTTTTCATGTGAAACAAACTATAATTTAACGGGTAACCTCAGTGGGTATATTTATAACCAAGATTATTTATCTCACTCTACAATGAAGTCATATGCATTTTGTATGTTTACCCACGGATGTTTCAATTAATTTAATATCTTTGGGCATGTATACTGTCCAAAAAAAGCCATGGGAAAGATATAGTCATTAAAGGAGCTTCTTTATCATGATAAACATTGGTATAAAATAATTCACATGGTCAGATGGATGTATTTTACCTGCATTTATGCATTTATTATGGTCAAGGGAATACGGGACTGGCATAAGCAAAGAGATTTCACGGCGAAATTAACAAGATCCCATGTTTGAGATCAGGTGACAAAGAGATATTATGGCTGCTAAAAGCTGTAGAGAGTCAAAAGAAGATGGGAATCTCTTGAGAAGTAGCCCGGTAGACCTCAAGTAATTACCAGAATGCGAATCCCATGCGGCAAATGTGTAAAATATTATCATCTAGCTGTGTATGAAGGATACTGGGAGAAACACGATAAAGATAAATCACAGCAAGAAGGAAGAAACAATGTACTAGCGCAAAAAACCAGCGTGTGTGTGACGAACATTTGTGGCCTGTGGTCATACTGCTATGATCTGAATCCCTTTCACACACAAACCCCCATCTCCCAACTTATATAAACGTTCAAGGTTAGAGCTTGTGGGGGGGGGGATAGAACACCATAATGTTGGCTGTCGTATAAGTGAAATATTCGTGAGTACGTTGAGATTAGATTAACAGCATAGCAAAACCTATAGACACCTACCGCTACAAAATACCCCAAATACACCACGATTAGCTGTATTTTCCTGACAGCGCACCAGTTGTTTACGTAACCACCATACAAGGTAATGCCAAACAGTATCATTTATACTGTATTGTAAAGATCAAAATATCCTGTTCACCAACTACATGGTTCTATGGCTCTATGGCTGGTTGGAAAATACCCTTTTAACGTTTTGGTTATGTACACGCAAGTTAGGACATTGTGGAGTTCAGGAATGAATTCTTCAAACTAAGCTTTACACGTCAACATAATAGCCATAGTTATTTTTCTTTTTAAAGATCGCCATGTTATTCTGGCGCATGCTGCAAGCTAAATGCAACTAAATAAAATGATAGATTTTTTGGACTTTTCTTTTTGTCTTAAGTACGTCTCTTTTCTCGGTCAATTTTTTACGATACATTTTTTAGTTTTCTGTATATGTTCTGTATAATAAGGCTAATTTCAAGAGGTTCTCACGATAATTTGTCATCTTACCTTCAATGTAGAACGTTTCCTCCCATTCATCCCATTTGCCTGGTTCTTTTTCATTTTGAATTCTTGATCCTCCGGAGGAATCGGGTCTAAGAAAGTATTATCCCAGGCTCCAGATACGTGTGATATCCCTAACCTGATCCGGGACGGCTGCTGACGTCGTGTAGTGGCTGAACACTCTCTGGCCTCTTATATACTAGTATATGGCCTGATTGTTAAGTCTGAATCCGTCACGCATTCTGCACCACCATGTGCCACCATCTGGTTGTGCATCAGACCGACGAAGATGGCACGCATTATTCACAGTGGGTATAAAAAGGACATTGAATAGTGAACTTAGTAAATTTCATTGAAGTCATATCTCTGAACGCCAACATTTCACAGGCAGCTGAGGAAAGGTGTGTTACTTGTTTAAAGATTTGTTGCATTTTAATTAATATTTTGATGGCAGTTATTTTATTTGGAAAGGGTGACTATTATCCTTTGAGTACACTACAACGCACTGCAGCAGTTCTCGCCTGTATCCTTTACTTTCACTTTTAATTGGTAAATCGCATACATTTGAGCATACACTCTCATGTCATTCAGTGTAATTTAAAGTTGTCTTTCGGACAGGGATTTTTTTCCACTGTATCCGATATTCTCGGAACTCTTGTGGCAGTATAGTCTGTCGATGGTGTTTTGTTGTGAGGTCTCTCATGAGATTTACTTTATAAATCACTCATGCATCTCGAGTAAGACGTATATATCACAAGTGCATGGGAGAGTTCGCCAGCAACTTGCCAAAGATCGGTGATTTATACCCCATGCACTCTCCTTCCTCCACACATAATACTGACCGTCATCGTAGAGCTGGAAAAATCTAGAGCATTGCGTTAATCGACCACCAAATAAATAAAAAATATCAGGAAGGTTGTATCCCTGAAAATCTGTTGAGGTTATGAAGACTCCGTGACAAATTTCGCACCTGACCAAGACATAAAACAACATCACTGGACATTTGGGCGATGTGGCATTTTATTCACTTCTCATTTTTTAATCAAATGGTAAGGCACACAGTCGACCCCAGCGCCTCGAAACAGTCGTTGTCACAATCTAACTTTAACACCGGCCCTAAACACTAATCATTCATTCTATCAGATGAGACTGAATCGATCTGCTATGAGCCTTTGTCTGAAGTTTTATCAAGTGCTTGCAAATGATACCACAGTTGTGCACTGTATACACGACCTGGTACGTCTCCAATGCATCCCTATACTTCATGAGTATGGTTGTCCATTGAATGACACGGCAAACTGAGTGTTGTTGTTGTCAGCTAATATATTGCTAGAAATGAAGCATTTGGCTTGTGCCTGTGGTTTGTCTGACCTATTTTTGCCGACGGTACGAATAAGGAAATGCATTCACTGTAAACTGCGACGTTTAACTTATACACACTTTTATGCATCAGATATTAAACACTTGGAGATGATAGCTTTATAGTATGTAACTCTAAATGTACATGTTTTAGACACTTCTGTTTAATAACTTTAAATATAGGTGTAATTTATACTTGTTTGAAGTTTAATCACCCATTAAACTCGTTGGATGTTGGTCATTATATGTTGGTCAGTATATTAAGACAAGGCCAAAGATTTGCTTAGGATATGATCCTAAGTTCAGTTGGCAACCTCCGGAGCTTCCGGCCTGTTGGTGCAAGGTGGACCATCGACACAGATTATAGGAGGTGAGACTGGGCTGAAAGCAGTCTATCACATACTTGATCTCCAGTTACAGATATTTACTTATTAAAATCACACACAAAAAAGCACCTTTAGATAGCATCACACATTAAAAGACATAGACATGCATAGACTTTCTCCGGCAACATGAAAGGTGTTCTGGCATTGTTATGCCGGCTCTCTATGTGTGACAGAAATGCGTTTTCATGTCATTAAGCCAGAGGTAAAGTGTGAATTATCTGCAATGAAATTCGGTCGGACGTTTCCAAGTAAGCGTTTAATAATAAAGTATTGTTTGAAGACAGAATCTTCAGCACTGGCGGGGCTAAAAGCTGACTGGAACACAGTCCAAACACCTTTCTGTTTCATTCGAGAACAACTATATGCAATACGGATTGATTTAGCGCATGACAAAGAGCAACCTTGGAAGGTGTAACACGTGACCAAGGATGTCACGGAAAAGAGGAGGTCTAATTTGCGCTGAGGGGATCCTCTCCCAAGGTAGAGGTTGAATTTAATGGCCCATTTAGTTTTGTTGGTCACACCACGAGCAATTTGAAAGTCGACTCGAGATGTTATCATTTGCTTTCTCATCTTTTCTGCGGATATTTCAGTGCGAAAAGCTTTCATGCATTCGTAAACATCTGTCTACATTTTCTCCACAAAGTAAAATGCCCCAAGGAAAGTGTAATGTTATAATAAAACGATTCTCTAGTGCATGCTTCTAATGGAAAATTAAAAAAATAATTTAAATCAGTAGCCTGTGAAGCCCCGAGGGAGGAGGTCAAGATTAATATTTTTTCATCTTTTCTTTTTCTTTTTAACTTTTCTTGATGACGAAGTCAAGTATACTTGAATGCGGGGTAACATTCCAATCTACAGAGGGAAATAAAGCACCTTACAAACAGTAGTCAGAAGGAAATGGAATTATTTAAAAACAAATAGAACTAAAACACCTTACAAAGAGTAGCCAGAAGTATAAAGGAAGTCATATTAAGGTGGTGAAAGTTTGACTTAGACGTGTCAACAGCACGGTTTGAAAATGTCGATGTTATAGTGTACGGTATAGTTGGGGACTTTCTGAAATACAACACTGAATATTGTCTTCCGGTTTTCACCTGAGGAAGCCCTGGACGCTTTTTAAGTATACAAATCCATATAAGAGGTGCCATTTGGGGAATCAGTAGTCTCCTTTAATTCCAGTGAACTGGGATATCTGTCCTTCACTGTTTCGTATGAAAGGATTTGTGACGCCAGAATGTCGGCTGTATAACGTTTGGTGAATGTAAGGGAGAGGGCTTTACGGAGATGATTGTTTTTCATCATGTTCTTTGTATAATGTTCTTTGTATGTTGGTAAATAAAGATCTAGTAGGGGAGCGCAGTGAGTGCCCATAAGGATAGCAATATGCTGTTGCCCTATGTATCGCCCAATCGAATTTCACCTTAATGTTGTTAATCAGAAATTCCAGTAGTTCTACAACCGTGCAACATCCCAAGAATACTAACCTGGATACGGTTTCAATCCAAAAAATGCCTTGTGAGCTTTGGCATTTATGAAGGAATGGTTTGTCGTTTGAAACGCCTAACGAATCAGCTTACTTACAGGCGCTGCATTAAGTAATGATGAGGGAGTCGAGGAGTCCAATGTAGATATATGTTTATGCTGCACTGGACCTTTCAAATCTAATTCTTCGGTCCATGTCTGTGAATTGTTTCGTATCCGTATGCAATGTACATCGGAACTTATCTACAATATTTTTTATAAAGTGTTGTAACTTCATGTAGAGCTTTTGTTGACGTCAAAAAGACCATGATTGTACAAATAATCCCAGTGAAACATCTTCGATTAAAATGAATATCCAAATTCAGCACCTATGTCTGAAGAGTCATGAGAAACAAATACTTGATAAATTTCGTCAAATTCAAGCCAAGTTTGTTGCAATACTTGTCATAACGCCAGTGGAAACGACAGAAAACACTTATTTGCGTATGGTTTTCGAAGACTTTAGAGATTTTAATGACCGCATTTTTTATGATTTAGGACAGAATTATCTAGATGCTTGTTCTTGTTTTAAGACGCAAAGGTTTTGACACGCGTCCATAGCTCATTAAATAAAAATAGGTATATCATGGCGGTCTTAATTGAATTGATATATGCAAATTAACAGGTCATCGATTTAATACACTTCAGGGATCTAATGTTATGATTGGTCATTTTTTTTAGCTAGGTCATGTTCCTCTAAATGGAGGTGTTATGGATCAGGTTACTCATTACAGTTCATGCATGAAATCGCTTCCTGTTGAATGCCTACACCAACATCACATATGGGGTCAAAACAGAGAGGGATGAGGTGCTGGAGGACGAATCTGGAATTCGTCGTATGTATTTGTATAAACGATCACAATGGGTTTACAAATGTACGTCACCAAAAACATCTTTCACTGTATTTAAGAGCTCGATTCTTAAATCGACTTGCAGACAAGTCTGCAGAAAAAGTCATCCAAATTTTGATGAACGATTTACATACACAGAAAACAATAATTTTTCCGCAAAGTACAGCAGGCATCCCTGTAAAAAAATTTGTATTAAGCGATTCATCTTATTAGAAAATATGTAAGGTAGACAGTGATGGAGCCGACACTCAGCTTCAAGATTTTAGCAATTGTATAATTTTTTTTGGTTTACATATGCAACGTTAAAATTTCTCTGTTATGTACACAAGAAGTAGTTTGTGCAAGCGCTGACTTACACTTCTTCAAGAAAGTATTTATACTTCTTCTCTTCGTTTGATTATACGGTTACTTATTTTTCATCAGAAAAATCCTATAGCCTCAAGACTGACAGTAAATAGAGCATGTATTCTAGAACCTGGGGGTGTTTCGCGACACAGCAATGTCAGCTCAGTTGATGGGTGATCATCAAACATGGGTGATAAGTGATAGTTTCATTATAAATGTGTAGTACACCTTAGAGGAATTTGCAGGTGAAGCAAAAATGAGATCATTTAGTACTCAATATTTCAGAACTGTATGATGCCGTCATACACAACTAATACTTACAGTTGATGATCATGGTATAATACAGTGCTGAAACGTTGGGTACAAAATGGCCCCAGTTATTGAAATTTCCACCCACACGACATGACATCTTTTCTTGTGCAATTATTAAAGAGAAAAGACTTAAAAAAATACTTTTAGGATAATGGGGTAATGCTGGTGTTGATAACTCCTTTGTTAAGTGAAACAATAGGCCCATTCGCCACCAGGTATGGCCCACACGATATGATACATGAAACAGATTCCCCTATGGCCCACACGATATGGTACCAGATTCCACAGTGGTCCACTCGGAGTTCAAGCTTTCGGCTAGAGGCCCTATTGTAGCTGTAAGGATTAATAGGAGACCTACCTGTTAGGACCGGAAGCCCTGTTATATCGGAGTTCAGCTGGAGGCCCTAATAAACCTGTTACGACTGGAAGACCCATTGTATCTGTTGGGATTATTCGGAGTTCATGCCTTTGACCAGGGGTCCTATTGTACCTGTTAGGATTATTAGTGGTTCAAGCCTTGGACCGGCAGCCATATAGCATCTGTTAGGGTTAGTTAGTCCAAGCCTTCGTCTACAGACTTTATTAGGATTCTCGACAAAACTGTGTTGCGAAGAAGAATATTCTATGGTTTGATCCTTCACAAGGTTCCTACTGTAACAAAAAGTTAAGTATTTCGAAGAAAAATTCATCAGCATTTGTCTGCTCATGCAGACTGTATTTAGCCCGGAACCATATATTTTGTTGATTTAGAAACGTTTCATGCGTACAAATGACATGCTTTGTCTCCAGGTATATGTATATTGGTCCCGAACTGCCGCCTTCGCGTGTTAAATTCCACGCCAAAGTTATACCAATACATCCACTTGCCAATACATCATTCTATACATGTACGATATAGCGTTACAAGGCAAATTTATACTCTTTCAGATTATCTTTTCAGTCCATCTTACGGGCATGGAAAGCGAACAGCTATTTTAAGAAACGAAGCAGAAGAAAGAAGTGTGTCGATGGCCTTGACCAGGGTTTCACATTCAGTATTTATACAACCCTTCTGTGAATGCCTAAAGTCAGACACCGAATCTTGTGATGCGGCTATGTTAGAGTTAAGTTTGTTAATGGCCTTTGTACATAGTCATAAAACACATATAATTTCCAAGGCACTTAAACGTACCTGTGACCTACTTAAGCTTTACCTAGAATATTTTTAGAAACGGCAGCCATGGTCATAAAGAATATAAACAAATGGGTGTATTTAATAGAAAGGGGTGGTTTACTTCAAATGCTGTCATTCATACAGGGCAGTTAGTTAAATTTTAAATTTCTATAGCAAAGATCTGAGTGAGGTCAACCACGTTAATTCGTGTGCATTAAGCTTCGTATCACCTATAAGACAGAATCAGGAACTGTGACGAAGGCCGCGTTCGTTTTACTCTGGACAGATCCTAAATGTCTACGTTCCTTTTCACATAAGAGACCTTCGCGCAAAGTCATATGGACCACAACAAGATGTATTTAATTTTTTTTCTACCCAAAGAGTGTTAAACTAGTGTTAAACAGTGTTATATTTTTCCTGTTCCTTTGATATTCACATTTGTGATTAGCGCAACAGGTTGGTTTCTTCCAGACTTAACACACAACAGGCCCCAGGATCACAAAGCTGTCTTAGACGTGGGTCAAACTTAGTCTCATCTACTGACATTATTCCTGAAATAAGATTTAAGCTTAAACATACATTATCATTTTTGTCATAAAGGTTTAAGACAACTCTTAAGAATTTTTAATGTGAGTCACGAGTTTAGCCCAGTAAACTGTCTGAAGTTAAAAGCAATTCTGCCCGGAAGGTCAAAGGGTTAGTTAGCTAATTTTAGCCAATGCTTTGACCTATGCGCTATGCTTCACAACTCTCATATCAATTGTGTAAATTCCTTTCAACACACATCTCGTTTTAATCTGCATGCATACCCCGAAAAATGGTTGTTAGAAACGAATAAAAATTTCATTGCATCCGGGTTTCCTCCAGTAAGACTTATGTCGTAACCGTTAAAATTCATAAATAAATACTTGCTTACATCAATAGCTTGAAGTGAAGAGTGACTGACATATATATTTTGCCACATATATATATCTACGTCATATCAACATTAGTGAAAACGAAAGGCTGCGCCTAATATTCATATTTTTGAATAAACATTCGATCTATATTAGGCACTTTCAGTGTCACGACAGTGACTACCACACAGACGATTCATTAACAAAATATTTTAGTTTATTGATGCTTAAAGTGGGGACCTGTTCATTATAAAGATTACAAAATGTGAGACTGGCCAGTCAGCGAACTAGTAAACATCAGATTTTTGTAAACTGTGCTGTAAATCTTCTGAGTGGACTTTCAATGTAACAAGTAATAACGTAAGGACAGGGCACACTTTTAACGTTAACAGTTCAGGGAGTCTGACGTAAAGGTCTGCCCTATCATTGGCTTGATTCACCTCACTGAGTTTAATAGTTACAGATACGTTATCTTCATGGTATCGTCACTGACGTCATCGTGCGCCAGTAGGCTAGAGGCTTTCAGAATATTAACAAACCCAGGGTATGGTTTCTGCATGACTGATTCGCAGATCAGTGGCGAGTCCAGTACTCACACTAGTCGACATACAGCCTATGTTTACACGCAAAGGATTTACTTCACTGATAGTTTATTTCATCCGTACGTCAGCGAGCACAGCCCTTCACCATGCACTTAATAAACATCCTGACTTAAAACTGCAGCTGAACCAGGAAGCTTCCTCTTTGATCAGTCTGTCCTGTTAATCAAGCGACCTTAGTGATCTAAATCCCTCATTGATCAAGCCATCTCAATGACCAGTCAAGCTCATTGATCAAACGACCTCATCTATCATGCGATCTCATCGATCAAGTGACCTCAAATATTGATCAAGCTACTTCATTGATCAGGCGACCTCACCGATCAAACGACAGCATTGATCAAGTAACATCATTAATCAAACTACCGTATTAATCAAGCAACCTGAATGATTAAGCTACTTCATTGATCAAACGACATCATTTATCATGCGACCTCATTGAGCAACTTACCTCAATGATCAAGTTACCTCGTTGATCAAGTTATCACCTATCAAGGGACCTCATTGATGAAGTTACCTCACTGATAGAGCCAGCTCATTGATCAAGCTGCCTCATTGATCAAACGATCCCACTGATCAAGCGACCTCACCTATCAGGTGACCTCATTGGTCATGTGACCTCATTGGTCAAACTCCGCCATTGATCAAGCGGCCTCCTTGGTCACATAACAGTACTTAGCGCCGATCGGCAGCATCGACAAAAAAATGAGTTTACAAGGCAGAAAGTTTCCTAACAAATCAACTTCATAAGGTATTTTCAAAGAACAACACGAAACTCCATATAGTCCTGTATATATTTGTAATTTTTTTTATTTTATACACAAAATACAGACTTCTTTCACAACCAGCTTAGAAGCTTCTTTCAGCTTCTTTACATAAAGTTTTCAGGTGAAGTGTTTACACCCCCACGGTTAATCCACAATTTCTCGTCGTAATTCTTCAAAAAGCACCAATATAGAACAAGACAACACATGAACATTTAGCCCTCATTCGTTGCCATGTATATCCTTCGGCTGCATAGATTTATCCAAGAGGCGTCTCCATGTCTTTCGTTCACCCTACCTTGATGAAAACAGTCTTTGAAGGACAGAAAAAATAGTAGATCAATGGGAATTGAGACGCTCTGATTTGAGGATCTGGTTAAATCTGTGCTAGGTTGTTTCTGTAATCAGAGATGGGTAACCGGAGGAGTGTCATCCTTCTTATTATCATCACTTGGGTCATCAACGAGAACCTTCACGTCATCAGTTTTCTCGCTGGGTGATTTTGTCGTCGACGCTGTTGAATAGAGATATATGTGGAGGGTTACATACTTCATGTGTTTAGACGATCACAAAGACATGTCCTGATTTCGCATGAGCAGAGCAGCCAAATTTTTAGCTGATGTACAAAGGTGTTTCCCCCTCGCCATCTTCAATAGACAGCACAGTCAGTGTTCCTATAGTGTGCATACACGTGTGACAGTCTTTGTAGTGGTTTTTAGAGAGTAGAAATAAAGGTTGTCCAAGAGTTATCTCGGCCGACCCGTTAAGTCACTGGAGCGTGCCGTGTTATCGCTTATATAAACACCGTTTATTGGTTTGTAATAAAACAAAAAACACGGACAATAACTGCTGTATTAAATGAAAATGTTTAAATGGGATTGTCATGGCAGCAAGGTAACAGATATGACATGTGCTTGCCTTTTGGAGTGGCTAAAGATAATTAACAGTTTTTACTTATTGCGATGACTAGCTTTCGTTCAAACGAATTCTATTCATAGATTGTTCAGTCTTTTCTAATGGGAATAAACGCAGAAATGTGGTAGATGAATCTGATTGACCCATTGACGTCATTATAATGATCTACACTTACAAAACTGAGCTTACAGACAAAATAAGGGAAGGGGAGATCAGTCCTCAGGAATGTATACCAGCATAGAGAATAACACCAGAACAGCGACGACAGGGTGATTTGTCTCAAACTTATGATCACATGTAACCGGTGACGGCCTCTTGTCGATTTACCTCAATTAAGGATTTATTAGAGCTGTACATGTAATTGCTTAAATAATGGCGACCTGCACACTTCCTAGCACCAAATTAGGTAAAACCTTCAGTGATATCAACTGCAATTTATTCTAGAATTACACTACGGACTGTGTTCTCAACGCATTCCAATAAAAACTCACTGTGGTGTCCTGATACATCTCCAGTATTTAGCCCATTCTTTCTGCAAATCTGTATCAGTGTCTCCACGTGATTCTAAAACAGAGGTGAAGGACGCAAGATGAGAAAAATCACATTGTGGACAAATAGGTACAGGGAGACTTACGGCGTTGATTGAGTCAGTCAAAGTATCAATCACTAAGCCAGATTGTTGCCTCATTGCATTGCTGATCCAGTCCCGTAACATCATTTTATCAAGTCACAAACTTCGCCTATAGCTACGTGTTCTGCCTTGATCCAGACGGCAGAAATAACCGACCACAGCTGATGAATATTAATATTAATGTATTATCCAATCAAATAGCAGTTTCCCTAATTGAAGGACAGCAAAAACAAACCAACACGTGTCCGCCCAAACAGACGATGGCAATTAAAATCTCAGAAAAACAAGAACTTTCCACACCTCTAAGGATTTATTTATTTATTTATTTGATTGGTGTTTTACTCCTTACTCAAGAATATTTCACCTGTAAGGCGGCGGCCAGCATTATGGTGGGAGGAAACCGGGTAGATCCCGAAGGAAACTCAGGACCGTCCACAGGTTGCTGGCGGACCTTCCCACATACGATCTAGCCAGTATGAGCTAGACCTTGAACTCACAGCGATCGCATTGGTGGGAGGCTTCTGGGTCATTACGCTGCGCTAGCGCGCTAACCAATTGAGAGACGAAGGACCCCTCACCTCTAAAGATGGAGGCAAAACTGGGATAAACAGACAGATGCTGGCCTACTGTCATATTAAGACGTGGTGTCAACATACTTCTTGAAGCGATCTATGATGGAGATAAAATAGCATGAACAGCATAGTCATGAACAGAATTTTACACGCGAACTCGCGTGAAAAGATCGACAACTATCAAAAAGACAAATTATCTCCGCTGACCCTGGATTCCTGCAGTTCTTTGATGACTTCATCCATTTGGTCTTCCACCTGTTTCTTTGATTTGTAGACCAGAAGAAGCTTGTAGTGCTCATGATCTCGAGTGGCGATAACCAGACCTGCAACAATGATGACAATCAACCGTTATTTGGTTGAAACGTGAACAAGACAGTTAGAATGGTGTAACTTTGAGGACCGGTCCTTCATGACAGAGTTAAATATTCGACAGTTGGGAGAGATGTCAAGAAAATGCCTCCTTCGTGTGATTTTAAATACTGAATTGTACCATGCTCTAAACTGTTACTGTACGTCTTTATGATACCCAGTCTGTGCTATGATAGAAGGGAGTCGAAGTCACTTGTTTGTTGGCTCACTTGATAAAGAGATGTGATTTTGTATACGTTTGACGACTGAAATAGTTGGAGGAAAATGTTTTTTAGAACATGTCACCTTTTCCGCTGAAGAATGCCATGCACATTACATTCAAGGTTTCTTTCATGATCAATGTTGTAATTTGAAAGTGGACTTCAGATGGATGAGTAGTAGTTAATGTAAAAATTTTATAACACCTAGTCAGCTTACCATACGATGTTCCATATTGTCAGCTTACAATAGCATGTTCCATATTGTCGGCTTACCATACGATGTTCCATATTGTCAGCTTACCATACCATGTTTCATATTGTCAGCTTACCATACCATGTTTCATATTGTCGGCTTACCATACCATGTTCCATATTGTCGGCTTACCATACCATGTTCCATATTGTCAGCTTACCATACCATGTTCCATATTGTCAGCTTACCATACCATGTTCCATATTGTCAGCTTACCATACATGTATTATTAAGTTTCAAAGGGTAACGACTGGCGCTCAAAAATGCTGACGGGATGGAAGCTCGCGCCAGCCTGTCAGTTTGGGTATGCTAGATGGCTAATATACACGTGAATGGTCTGCGGAACTGTAATGCAGTGGACCAGTCAGACGAAAACTTGCCATGTGATATGAATGTAACTGGTTTTG
Organism: Acanthopleura granulata; assembly: GCA_016165875.1. NCBI lineage: Eukaryota > Metazoa > Mollusca > Polyplacophora > Chitonida > Chitonidae > Acanthopleura > Acanthopleura granulata. Next base: position 15,617,366 of record JABBOT010000001.1, on the reverse strand, counting down.
CATGTTAATCCTCTGAAGCCGTTAGGCTATATGGATATGTAAATGAACTGAGCAACATAAGCGACTTCGATGCTAAGCCTACACAGATATGAGAAACTTTCATTCTTCTTGTTAAATTGTTCGTTGTAAAATCAAACCCAATCTGTTTAGTCCGTCTTATTATGACTTTTGTTTGAAAACCTTAAATCTGTGCCTCTATGTCTTCGCTACCGACGAGTTTGGATGAAAGTGGGGTATTACGCATTAAATGAAACCGGACTTGGGAGGCGGAAGAGCAACACTAAACGGGACCACAATGCATTTGTTTTCATAAGCGGCATCACCACGAGCACTCTAGCTTTTAGACAAGGGGGATAACTCACTACTCTTTCGCCATCCCACAATGTTTGACAAGTCATTTTTATTATGTCCCTTGTTGCTGAATCGCCCTCGCCAACTGTCAACGTTATACTTCAGCTTATGTTCTATCTATACCCATATAATTAGTGTTAATCGTAACCATTTTCATGTAGCTGTATAGACTCGTGAAAATGATAAAAGTGGAGCGATGCCTGAGGAACCTTGTCTCAAAGTTGCAAGATAAGGCGTATAGATACAGAACTGCAGCTCTATAAGACGAAGAGCTACATTGCGAAGGCTACAGACACAGGGCGGTTGTAGCCTTTCCCAACCGAGGCTCCATAAAGACATGGCGGGTCTCACTTGGAGACGGGTACCTTGCGTGGAGGAGAAATATAAGCAGCATTGGGCAGGTGTGGTGAATAACTTCCCCTTAAAAGGCGGAGCGAAACATGGCTTTATTGAAACGAGGCGTTTTTATTGAGCTGTCGGCCCATGCTTTCTTTCCACATCGTTTAGGACCGTATGATCCTAACTGCCACCAAAGTGTCAGGATCATTTTCATGATCTCAAACAAGTACAATTCAAATATTACAGGCAAAATACGTTCGAAGTCTAGAGGATTACACGTGAAAGAGATACACTGATAAACATAAAGACTTGTATTTTGCATGCAACAGGAGGATAGCTACCGGCAAAAGTATAATCTCTCTGAAGTAGATCCGCTGGGCTGAGGAAACGTTCAACCAAGGTCAGACTTGTACGAATGCAATGTCTATAACATAACTTAAAAAGCCAAACTTAACGGGTTAAATACGGCCCCTTGACATTTTTTCACTTGAGTTCGCCCCAATCCTAGGAGATCTATTTGGTTTGGCACATGTATATATCTTCCCTGAAATGCTGGTGTTGAGAAGATCGAACTGGCACTCGCTCTAATACACATGGAATTTTCCCGGCGTTAAAAACCAATCAATGAAATATTAAAGTGACTAAGACATACTCGGAATTGTGCCATGTAGAAAATCACACCAGTTATTGTTCACAATATAAAAAATAAGAGAGAAAGTTTGAATATGAACAATGCTGAGAATATGTCACAAGGATGAATGTACGAGTTCAGAAAGGTGCGAGTTACGTACTGTTGACGACACGAATTATTCTCCATGGCAACAGGATGTTAACAATAGCGCTGCTGAGGAGAGGTGCCTGATTTGTGACGCCGTCCAACAGCACTAGGTCAGCGATGAGAGAGGCGATCACAACGAACCCGTCAAACACCTAGAAACCAGCAATTCAAATAACAATGATAACAGACGTCTGCAAACGGCCAGGAAACCATTAAAGGCTTGACAACAAGAAAGGTATTCAATTAGCGTATCAAGACAACACGACCTTGCACTCGTGCAGAATCACACTTGTATGGACGTGTCAGCATTCAATCTCGTCGATATTAATATAAACTGCTATTTTATTAAATATATGTACAGTATACAGCTATCGTGGTAGATTATCGCTCATAAATGTATCTGGTTTTCATTGGCTTCCCGAACAACGAAGGTGAACCTTAGCACAGCACAGATGTCTGCGCTCGTTTTTGTACATATGGAGAAATGTTGGAAATTCCACAGCAAAATAGGCCTATCGATGGACATTTCTCACAAATGTTCACTGGTTGTGAGTCAAGTGGAGTAGACCTGTAGAGCTTACCTCGAGTTTACTGTGGAAGAATTTTTTTCCAAAGCAGAAAATTTTTATGAGCGTCTGAAACGAATAAATCACACAACGGTAATGTACACGTGCTTTCACTAAATACATGTACAGATGTATAGAAGGTTTAGTAGTGTGAAAGGCTGTTGGAATGATATCTACCACAAACTAAATAATTAAACCTGAAACTATTAAATAGTCCCAGATTAAACTCACCTCAACCAACATTAAATTAACATTTCAGAACATACTTCCTACATGGTATACAGTATAGATCAAAAGATAAAATGAATAGTTCCATGTGTAAAAGAGATTTTTCTCCACAGTTCTACTGACCTCTAATGTAAGCAGACACAAGATTGCGACACTGACGTAATGGCAATAATGGGCTATAACTGCCCAGGTTGAGTGTGCCCCGTGGTCGGTGGCATCACCCCCCGATGAGGCCGCACGTCGGTGCCTTCCCGGGGACGTGTGGTTTTCAGCATCCTCTGTGGCACATCCCCCACTTGTCAACCCGTACTTGTCCACAATGTCATCTGGAACAAAAGTCGTGATACGTGTTGAGATCGGGGATTGCATGGTGGAGAAAAATTACTCATTCAGTCAGTCACTTATCTATTTGGTCCTTTACACCTTTCTCAAGATTATTCCACTTATACGGCAGCAGTCGGGTATTTAAGGTAAATGGTGGTAAATAAATAAATACATAAGTCCAATGCTACTATTGTAAAGTATGTTAAACTCAACTTATTTACTTACCTATCAACACAGTGTAACTGATTTGACTTACTGCACAGGGCACTTTAAAATACTAAACGACAATAAAAATATGTTTACATACAAGAAACTAAAAAGGGGTCTTCCGTGTATAGACTTCCGCGACACTATTGTAAAAAAAACACTATAAACGGCTGAATACAAACATCATAACGACCAATTCTGGTACTTACGTCTAACGGCAGCGTTGTCAAGAATCAGTTCCACCATGACCATGATACAGTCGACGATACAAAGCGCCACGATGGTACGGAGGACATGTTTGCTATGAAGTACATGTCTACCCTTTTCTCGGCACCTGCAATAAGGAGGAGCTACATGTAATCCTGGGACTCAGCAAGTCTGACCTTATGCACTTTATGTAAGTCCAGACACAGAACAGTGATTTTGGGCGGTTGTTAAAGGTATTGTAACATATCAGTACTACATTTGTAATTTACTGAGTTCTTGAAAAGCTAGCCAGTTGTCTTCTACTTCAAACATTAAAACAAAATTGCAGTTATGAAAGCAGAAGAACCTTTTCCTGAAAACGAATGAACTGACATAGACAATGTTCTGCAACAAGACAATCTTCCTGAGGCCCGTCATGAACATTCATGCTTTGAAATAAACACATCCACGACAATACATGTGTATAGAGTCTTACGAGGGAGTCTTGTCTGACTTCGTCATGATCATCTCGTCCGAACACAGTTGACGTAATCAGTGTAGTGCTCAGCGAGGTGCTTACATACAGTATATGAACTGTGGAATCGTCTCCTTCGCTGTCAACGGTATAACATCAGTCAGCCATTACGCTTGTCACTTAGTCCCTTGACTGACCATCTGCAGTTTTGTGGAATCTATTACACTCTACATGTAGCCTGTTTTCTTTCCTTATACCGATGCCTAAACATATTGTACCTTGCAAAGCATTCCAATTAGACTGCCCTTACTACATGTGATTATGAAAGTGTCTCGGTGAAAGTCAATAACGGGGAATCCAAAGCGTCGCCTATATGACCTTTTGTTAATTACTTATCCACTGTTAATCCTGACAAACACACTGGTGGTTTGGCACCGATCCACACAGTTTCCGTCGCTGGAATTTACACCTTGCAGAAATCTGGTACCCGAGATAAGCGTAGTTATGAATTTAGCAAACTCTATACAGATTTAAACCGTGGAATTGTAGTTTTACATGCAAAACCTTAACCTCCCAATTCATTTTTTGATCCTTTCTTTTTTTATTCTTTTGATAAGGTGAACCACAATGTGAACCACAACATGGTCCATAAAGCCCACGATACAATCAAAACATTTGACGGCGTTTATTTTGAAGGAAAAAAATCTAAAATACTCAGTGAAGGTATATTCAGATACAGTTTTCAATGATCTTTTCACTCAGCATACCTTCATTTTTACGAGGTCTTTCCCTTTAAGTAGTGGATTGCACCGATGTACCAGATAATTTTTCACTTATTTGACGGTCGTCCGGTTTATGACCGTGGTAAACCTGAGTCTCCGGTCTAAACCACCGCACTTTCCCAGGTACATAACATCCATCCTGACTCAAAGCCGCAGCCGATTATGAGTCAGATAAATAAGACACTAACGCCAACGTTTTCTATGTTCCTAAGTTTTGTGAGGCAACGAGATTTGATGAGGTCCTTGATTTAATTTGAAATAGTACAAGGTATATCCGTACTGGGACACAATGAATTTGATTTCTGTTAAACCAAAGTTCCTGCTGTATAAATTGTTTAAGCCAATTTTGTGTTGTACAAATTTTCTACATGCATGTTGATGTTTCTATTGGCTGAGCCCTCTGGGAGGCAAAGAGAGGTAACCGCATTATTCATGTCAACATTAGGTGCTTACGCCGAGCACTGGTTCGGTGTCTCCTCGGGACCCTCTTCAATGGCCTCTTCCTCGAGATTTTCCTCTATCTGGTACGTGTAACGCTCACTATCCTTTTTGGTCAAACTCTTCTTCCATCGTCTTCTTATTTTTCGCTGAAAGCAGAGGAAGAGAGGGTCATCGGGGTGCAGTTTGCCACAGAATGTCAGGTTAAACAATCTTACAATCTTTACCTTAATTCTATCATTAGGCCGAAGCCAACTAAACAGGTTATGGTGAGTCGAAGTTAGCGTCTAAGATCTGTAAAACTTAGAGCAAATCAAATAATAATCCAAGGGAAGGGTGTTTGGTTTATTACTCTGTTAGTCAGAAGATTCATCAACTCGTGCATGAAGCCTTGTCTGGATGAAGAGGGGGAAGATCTGGCTCCTGGAGATCGATTCATATTTACTGGCGGTCCAATCACGTGGAGGCATCGAGAGAGGAATAGTCTGTCATGAACGGGTTAAGGTACAGGTACAAGTACAGGTGCAAACAGGGCAGAGATACAATCACATCTACAGGTGCAAGTACAGGTAGATGTACAGGTTCTTGTACAAAGAAGGGCACAGTTCCACGCACAGGCGAAGATACACGCACACTTACAAGTACAAACGAATGCACAGGTGCAGGTTAATGTCCAAGTACAGGTGCAAGTGCGTGCACAGGCACTGGTGCGAATACAGGTACAAGTACAAGTACGCCAATGTAAAACTTCAGGTACAGGTACACGCACTGGTACAGGTACGATCACAGCAACTGATATAGGTACAGGTACACGCAAACGCACAGGTAAGTACAGGTAAATGTACAGGTACAAATACGTGTAAAAGTACAAGACAGGTACATTTACACGCACAGGTACAGGTATGGGTACAAGTACAAGCAGGTACAAGTACAAACAAGCGCAGGTACAGATACAATCACAGGTACAGTTACAGACACCGGTACAAGTATAGGCACGGGTATCTACTCTAATAAACCAGTGTAGTCACAACAACTTATTCACTGCAGGCTCTTCGATCACCGAGCAAATCCAATGGGTCGTACGCCCCTATATAGATGTGTTCCGAAGCTAGTGATAAGTGTAAAGTCCTCGATATCTTGCCGCTTTAGACTCGTTTGTTGTTAAGATCATTCATACTGCAAGCGCTCCGTAGTACAGAATCTGTTTAAAAAAACTCAGCAAACCCTACTAAAAGTAACTCTAGCAGAAAGGTTAGGCTTCACATGACGTGTGGTAAATAATCTAAAATTTCGTCCTCAAAAATTGCATTTTTAGAAACACATACATATGTCACACATAATATTCTGGTGCTGCAGCTTACGTTTTTGCAGTGGGATTTCATTCTTTCTTCCAAATAAACCTAAATACAACTTTTTAAGATCAGTAGAACTCTCAGAATCAAACAAAATAAGCAATTTACGTATGGACGAAATTTCAGTGTATTTATTGTACATTGTCCGCAGTTTCGGCAATCTACTTTAGACAGATTATCCCACGACAGCACCAACACATACAGGATCTATTTAAACCACATCGTGACTCACTAGTATCGTTAGGAGTGTATTTAAAAAAATAATTACGTGACTACATGTACACTAATGTATTATATTTGCTGATAGTACCGTGTTGAAATATTACCGCAGTGCCGGGATGTTGTCGAAAGTACTAAGTCGAACTAGGATACAAGTGATCTGTGTGAGAAAGACACCAGTCTACCGTGACTGTGTGCCTGCCAGACCATAAAACCGCATTGTTAATAGTTAACCACTATTTTAGGATCACGTGAAACGCACTGGCTTCACTGCAGCGTTAGTGGGCAACAGGTATAAGTGGCATATACAAACTGCTGGCCACCACTTATGCCGCCGTCTTCTACTCGTTATCAGGTAAGAAACGAGATTCTAACTGATTTAGTTGCTATGCCTAAACTGGTTAAAGTGCACAATACCTAACAACCATTATAGTCACATAATACTTGAACCGGATTTCACAAGTCATCAATGATATCCTGCCCGACAGTTTATGGGGGGGGGGGGGGCTCAAAATGAAAACTAGAATCCGTGTTGTTAAACCAGGCCAGAACGACATGCGCCTACTGATAAAGTTTTCAACTGCCTTCACGAACACTAAGAATCTCTGAGTCACCCTGTTAGTAGGAACACATTGCAAGCTTATATGCTGCATACCAGTCTCAATGCCTTTAAGTATTATCGTATACATGAAGCAAACAGTGACGGGAGAGATTGACTATCAGGGGTCAGAGTCCACAGTAAACTCTGCATTCGACACTTTGTGGTAAACACGGGAGGTGTTACATGTGCTCACAATCCCCATATGGTCAACATGCAGGGTCAGAAATGTCCATTTAGCACTATAATACAGGTAGTATTAAAGGCTTGTGACGCCATGTAGTTGCCAATGTTAATTGGACATGACCACAACCTCAACCCGCATGCAACTACATGGCGTCACAAAGTACGTGACGCGCCGACGACACCCTACACGGAAAATATGGAAAACAACATATCAGAAAGCAGATCAAAGCAGATCAGAACATTTAAAAAGATATTCCGGGCGGGACATTAAATATAAGAAAATTTTCACCATGGTCAAAAGAAACGCACAACCACATGAGCCGAGACGACAGGACAGTGTCTGTTACTACTCTGCGACACGGCTATGGTCCCGGATGTGGTCGTCCGGATGTGGTCATCCGGATGTGGTCATGTACTGGACTGTGAGAATGGTTCTAGAGAGTTAAATAATGTTCTGTTTTCCCGATATCGTAGTTTTGGCTATGTTTATCACATCAAGTACGAATGTAAAAGCGACAGTCTAAACCTTCACTTAAGCCAAAGGTTTTTTTTTTGGGGGGGGTGTTATTGTTTAAGTTGGGTTTAACGGCGCTTTCAGCATTATTTCGGTCATATGACGAGTATCAGGCCAGACACCAAGCGAGCTAAGTACTGCCTCACTGGAACACCACGCCGAAGACACCAGACAAGACGTATCCCCCACTAATTCACATTTATTCCTTTTTTGCTGACAGCCTGCCGAGGTAGTACCCAGATAACTGATGTTAAAGTCTTAGGTATGACTCGATATTAGAGAAAATAATAATAATATTACTAATTATATTACTAAATCATTTTATCATTTCCTGTTCATTTTTCAACATTTGTTCGATTCTTTAACTTTGAACACGAAAAGGCTAAGTAAAGAATAGCCATCTCAGTCTTCCACACAGGTAGTATATGTACTACTCTGACACACTCGTTGTATTGTTGACGAAAGTTGTGAAAGTATCAAGGGTGTTCTCTCCAGACGTTTTTTTAGCGGGGCAGAGACATCGGATCAAAGTTATAATGCTACACAACTGTATAAAATGCAAGAGTCCATTCCACAAGCCAGTTTTGACTGAAGTCAAAATCTGAAACATTTTAGCTTACCTTAAAATCCTGTAAATTAAAATTTTGGTCATTTCATCAATGCTATCTGAAGACAAATGTGTCAGAATTTCAACTTCCATTACCGACAACTAAGCATTGTGATAAGGTTTTAAATTTTGGCTTAGGCCAGAATTGTCTCGGTGGCCGAATCCACCGAGACAATTCTGGCTTAAGATAATAATTAAATAATTAATAATTAAATAATAATTAAATCAAGTTAAGTAACAATTAAATCACAGTGAATAAACAGGTAATCCACTACTTACGGTGCATGGGAATGTTATACGAGTGACTGAAAACAGGTATACATGCAATAACTGCATCTATACTGTGTCACATGAAATAACAACACATGTGCAAATGGCGATGGCTGTATACTCGCGCAGAGGAAACAACAGTAAATAGGTAGGTTAATGTACTCACGGGATCATTAACAGGCAGGTGATAACGGCATAAATACCGTAAATGTAAACAGACCCACAGGTGATAGCTATACGCGGATGATTACAGTCTACAGGCATATGCATGTATTGTGTGCACAGGTAAAGACTGACGAACAGATGAAAATTCAACACAGGCTGATGTAATTGGGAACAGATGTATAGGTAATACACTACATAAGACATTACCTGTGTGCGGTTTTGTAATGTAAACAAAAAAGCTACACAGGGACAATTTCACACAGGATGCATTTCAGAGTAATTACACAAGTAAAAAACTCAGCATACCTCTACATGCCAGGTACCCTATTTACACTGAGCTAGGTGAAACGCGATACAAGTGGTCAAACATTACGGACCCCACTGAATTAATCTGAGACAATTCCCAATATCCCACGAAGTGCTGGGTTGAGTTTCAGCAATGGATCCATATCTCTCATAACCCGGGCATTGTTGTCTGCAATGGGGCGTGATGGTCACAGCGGATTTAGCGGCGTTAAAACGTGCCAGAGAATTTCCGGTGAAAGTGCATTTGAATGTACTATTGTCACGACAAAGCCACACCCTGGTGATTGGAATAAAATCTCCAATTGTTTCTCTAGAACTGACTTATCGAAAGTATTTCTCCGTTGATAACCGAGTGGATATGGGCTATTCCGATGCAGGTGGGACTCGGTAACGTACTGCCCTGTCCAAACTCCAGTAATGTTGAAGATAGACACTAGCACATGTATTCACTATACCACAGATGAAGGTCTAGTCTATTCACCTAGTATCTCACAAGGAAAAAGATTCCACTTTTACATATCTGCAGTGGTTTAACTTGAGGGCTGGCATCAACAATACAAGGTCACCCATGTTCAAAATTAAAAGAACTATCAGTCAACATCAATTAAAATCCAATCCATCCTAAAATACATGTATTAACGGGTGGATTTATAGTGTCGAATTGGTTTTAGTCCATTGTACGGTACTTGAAAGCTTAATGGTTATGTGCAGTCACGGTTCATGAACAGCGTTACCCTTGTTGAGTTTAGTCCCATAGGGAGAATACTCCAACCATCTACTCTGATGTAAGAGTAACACGCACTGTGATGAAAAAAAAACAAAAAAAACCCACACAGTTTGGTAATTCCTTTGTCCTTGACGACGTTGTAAAAACTCCTGTACTGTTTGGTCATTTTTTTTTATCTACAATGTCACCATGTTGTGTCTAGTTTTGTTAGGTTAGAGCAATGCGCCTGGGCACAACTGTTGTACTGTAATAGCCTGCTAGAATATTTGTTTACCTTGCACAGCCGAGAAGCAGTGAGTGTCCAAACAGTTAACACTATAACGTAAACAGTCCCTCGGAGAATGCTTGACATTTTTATTGTATATATTTTGTGCCATATACCTGAAAATTGGTACTAAGTAGAGTACGGTGGTAACTCCAACAGACGACGCCAGGCGATACATGGCGATTGGAGTTGCTACTGTACTCTACTTTGTGAAGTTTATCAGTAGAAATACAAAAAAAAAGAACTGGTATTCTTAGATAAGACATCGTGTCCATGACATACACGTGTACACTCTGGGCTAGTCAGGTCCTCGCCACCATGTATAACAGCAGCCTAATTAAAAAGATCAATCACTTAATATGTCAAAGAAAAACGAAACATAAATAATAAACGAGAGACCAGCAGTGTGTTATCAGATAACATCTATTCTGAATAGTTTATTGGATGACGCCCTCATGACCATCGCCTCTCATTCATGGTGATACACCCATGTGTATTCTGTTGGACTGTAGCGTGACGTTAGGAAGGTGAGGCGCACCCATCGTGGCACAGCACCCTGGAGAAGAGAAGTTTTGTGTCCCAGTCACAAGCTCTTCATGGGGCTTAGCTATTACACATCTCTAAATGCCAACTCTTGACACATGAACTGTAGAGAGTGTAAATTACGTCACAGGGTATTTGATTGTTTAATGTGGAACAATTAAGATGTTGGACGTTGAATGGATCAACAGATATACCTGGGGAGCATCGAGGCCGAGATTTTGTCAACAACCGATAATTAGACTATTAAGTTGAGGGATTATAGAGGCTGGAGACCTAAGTAGATGAAGTAGACGGGGCGTTTCAATAGCCCGACAAACTGTTCGGCCCACTGTCTAGGAAATGTTACTAATTGCCAATTCCCAATATACGCTGCAAGTACAAATCTATCCTTAAGCGTTTGACCTTCGGATTTTAAAGGTTTTCTTTGCACTTTTCACTTTCTAAGGCACTGTACATTTCATTGATTTGCCAGTTAATAGTTAATTGGCCCTTTAGAACTTCGAGCTGTGGAAAAAAATCCTTGATACACAAATTAAACATATTTGCCTTGAAATGAAGGTGATTTATTTCGCGGAAACAAAACAGCAGTTTATATTACTCTCTCATTGTATCCGAAGCACAGCAATCGTACTAAAGCAGTTAGCCTCTTTCCTTACCCAGGTTGATTAGCTGCGTCGAACTGCCCTCTTGATGTCAGTGGAGACAGTGTAATTCTGGAGTTGTATCGGTTAGGACCAACATGAGCTGGCGCATCGTGAATGTTAGGTGACACCCACCATGTTAGCAATTCATTGGCTAGGGGTTATTAGAGAATATAGGCCCGTTAAACTGGAGGAGGAAAATGTGGTCGTATTGTTTGTAATCTCATGTACTATTATCTTACACTTTGTCACAACATCTGGCAAGGAAACAACACTTCTATTCCAGTTATAGAAGATTTCGATATATTTATCGCGTTCAATACAAACGTACGTTTGTTTGTGGAATTATCATAGCTTTTTACGACGTCCGGTTAACTTTCATAGTATAACGACCGTAATTAAGCCATTAACACGCCATTTTAAAAACTTTGATCAAGATAGGACGAAAACATTTTTGTGGAAACCTTGTACAAGGAAAAGAAAGTGTCCTACAAAGGTGAGGTGTAGAAAGTAATAAAGGTAAACTGGGGTGAATCGATGGAATAGCTGGGTATGAACTAGCTCAGAGTCTCTGAGCCCTGTGCTATCCTAGAATTATAACACGGAAATTCTTCCATGTCACTCCCCCTGCCGTGTCGACTGAGCTATTAACCTCCGTTATTTAATGGTGCGATTGAGAGGAAATCGGTTTCCTTAACAATTATTTGCTCACAGCTTTTGTATAAAAAAAAATACCAACAGATTTTAAGGTTAGTTTTGACTTGGTGCAGAATTAATTACGTTGACAACAACTGTCAGCGCGAGGTCAGTATACAGGGGGCACAATGCTGAGATCGACGTAACTTCAGACTAAACACGCCATTCTCCGAGCTTAATGGTGATATACACGTAGATTAACCATCGGCTCCTACTTTAGAATAACAATAACTGTATTGCTTGGGTTATTCCAACCGCCAACGACACGAGAAAGCCATTTCTTACCGGTATCGTGTTTCCTGTTTTCAGCTGGATTTTCTTTTTTTCGCTTTCCATGATTACAACTCGTTGCTTTACTTCACCCGCCGGATAACAGTCGAGCTCTGCTGGACATGCTACACGCCGATCACTGTAAGCTTAGGCTCAGTGATGCAGACGACACAACCACTTCCGCCAACCTAACTGCGAATTACGGCTACAATGGAAGAACCGTCCAGACTTGGCGAGAAGCGGGGGACAGCGGGGGGCATTCGGTCGTGACGCTCGGAACGTGTTAGCATATAGCTTACAGCAGCATGAACCTCGGTAAACACTATAAGCCGAATGTCACAGGCCTTTGTGTGGTGGGAAACACAGCCGTATGCACGTCGATCTTTCTATGCTGCCAGGAAAGAGCCTTTTCACAGAGAACAAACTATTGTGGAAGTTTAACCAAGCAGAACGTAGCCCGCAGTGAGGAGGACGGCATATCAAGACGACCGCTTACAAAATATGATCGGAAATCTTTTGCTGTTTGAGAACAGCATCTGAATTCTGAATTTATGCGCAGAGGGATCTTAAATATGTGTGCATCAGGTGCACGGGTATAGTAGTTGAATCCCTGTTAAGGCGCTGACCTCAATTCATAACCTTCCTCAGCGATGCGTAGGTGTGTCAGTGTAAACACACTCAGGCCACGCATATGGACGTGCCACAGTTGTTCACGTACAATTATGAGCACGTTTATAATCATAATGTCAGGCCAAACGGTGCTTTGAAAACGTCGAGAAATTTAACTCAGGGGAACCATAAAAGAATCAACCTTAACCGTCAATCAAATTTCAACCGGAGGGTGCAATCTGAAAATCGCCGTTGGAAAAATGAATGTGAAAGGCTTGTGAATGACTTCCAACGATATATAGTTAGTTCGAATTGTGTGTAGTTAAATTTCATTTTAATTGAATCGCATAATAAGTTCTTCTTGCCGTTATATCGTTACATAATTAATAAAATTCGGGGTAAAGTCATGTTGTACTTCTCTTTGAAGGAATTATTTGAGCTTACCGTCCTGTTGATACAGTATTTAAGAAACTGGAGTTTTAACCAACGAAATAGACTCTCAAACACGCCCATCAAATACAGGTTATATGCATAGTGCGCAGAACAAAATATGAGAAGTGGGCGATGGACAACAGCTGTTTCACTGTAGCGGTACATGTTTAGCCACGGTTGAGAGCTTTCGGATAGAAATGGAACAGGTTTGTTACGTATGAAATGTATACCCTTTTCTCCATAATTTATTTCACTTTTAGTTTAATCTGACTTAAATGCAAGTGATGTATTTTTATATGCCGGTATGCGTTTGAATGGTGGAGTGTGAAGCGAGGGGAGGGGGAGGAGTATCCAATCAGATACTTAGGTTGGCAAAGAATTTATGCACGTGGTAAGTTTCAAACCTGAAAATCAAATGCACAGAAAGCCGTTTAACACATGGTGGGAGAACATTAAGAGCGTACCGAGCCATGTAGCCTAACTATTCTCTAGCACGGTACCGTGCAGAGAACATATAATTCAGAGAACAAAGGCATGTTTATGCTGGTTTTGTCTCAATACTTAGAGGTGTGGAAAGATTTTGTGTTTCTAAGATTTTAACTGCCATAGGCTGTGTGCGCGGACATGTGTTGTTTTATCTTTGTTGTCCATCAATTAGCGGAACTGCTATTTGATTTGATAATATATTTACATTAATATTCATCAGCTATCGAGTCGGGTAGATCGGTTATTTCTGCCTGCTGGATTCAGACAGAAAACGTAGTTATAGGCGAAGTGTCTGATTTGATAAAATGAAGATGGCTAAGTCTTTGAGTATAGTCTTTTACATTTCATCAATGCTGCAATGGCTATCAGAGACGAAGTACATATAAAATATTCATATTATCTGTGTTCTCCTCCGGATTCTTCACAAGGTGTCAGGCCAGTTGGGTGGAGTTGTATTCACGGATTACGCAAAATCTTGTTCTGAATTATCGTTGCATTTAGAAGTTGTTTCTTTGCACTTCTCACCTGCACTTTTAATTTGGTTAATTATGGTAAGATTACATACGCTTGACAACAACAAAATATTCTGTAAATGTCCGATATTCAGACCATATATATATGTAGAATATATACGAAGCATGCACCAATTTAGGTAGGTTGGATCAGTGTTTGGATGGGAGTGAGGTACATATAGGCCCACTGGGGGACAAGCGGAGCTAGTTACTAGGCTTCTCAAAAACCAGGCCGCCGTCTTAGTATTATAACATATACAGCAGCTATACTATGTATCAAGCACATATCAGAATGTCATCCAGCACTTTTTAAAAAATTTGAATATTATAAAATTATTTCAAAAACGGTGATCGCCGAACTATTGTTATGTCTATAGTACAAAATGCCATTATATGAGCGTAATTTTAAGTTAATGACGTCAACCGTTATTAAAGGGAGAGCGGTTAAATTGTTGATGATCATGAACTTCGCGCTTTCTGTATTACGCAGGTATACCGATCTCACTGCTTGTGACCTCCGAATACAGCGCCATCTGCGAGGTAAATTACAGATGTGCCAAAATCACCTGAGAATGTATAGAATCGTCAGAAACCAGCTATAATCAAACTGCGCCACATGCTAGAGCCACAAATCAGCGAACAAATATTTAGCATAAATGTGCCTTGCGCAAGGCCTGAGAATCATTCAGCTCACCTTTATGATATTACTACATTCCTTGTGTATGTGTTTGAATGATTGTCCGTATTTTCTCACAAACTCTGAGTGCAATGCTGTGACCTGAAGATGAAGGTCAGGTACTTAACGAAATCCGATACTTTCGTTCATTTGCTATTTACTATTCGCTATGAAAAATATGAAATCGTTGCGATAAACGATATACAACACAAGAGGTGGCCCCCTATAAACCAATTCCTTCCGCACTATGTATTGATAAGCCAGCAAACATAGAAACCTGCCAATAAGGCTAGAATTGAGAAAGAGGGGTCTGCAAATAATACACCCCTTTCGTAGTCTGGCCTTCTCACTTCGTTTGAAAATGGCCCCTGAATAGATTGTCTTCATAGTTTCAAATGAGCTATGTTCATCGATCCATAGTTTTGTTTATTTATATATTTATTTCTTTGTTTAAAGGTGGCTATCATTATGATGACCGGGCAGCCTCCGGCTGAAACCCATGACCATCTTCAGGCTGCTAGCAATCTTTCCCTTCTATGACCGGAGGGGAATTTGGCTTAAGCAGGAGTTACAGCGCTTGCGCACCATAGTTATAATTGATTTGACTGGGCGTGTTTTACGCCTTACTCAAGAATATTTAATTTATAAGACGTCGGCCAGATTATTGTGGGAGGAAATAATGATGACAGCATAATTATATGTGGCTGATGCTATCTTTAACAGGGCGAAAGAGATGTGCACTTTAGATATACATGTACATGTAAAATAAAGACTGTTGTCCTACATGTACAACGTCTAAGATGTTCTTTTCTAACACCAGTATCCCATAGAACACACTCGGGTAAGAGCACACTTATTTGAAAACGTAAGGATGACATTCCCCATTCCAAGTATCTCTGCTGAAAGAATGTACGCAATGGGGTCTCGCTGACTCAGACGGTTCTCAATCGGCGACTATCATATGGCGAGTTCGAATCCAAGTCTAGTTATTTCATGTGGTTTACTCCGGGCACTCCGGGTTCTTCTACCCAAAAACCTGATCGCCATCATATATAAAGGGAAAATATTTAAGGACGGCATGAAACATCAATCAAATACTGAGTCATTGGATTCGCTGTGATGATTTGTACTGTTCTACATATTCTCACGTGCCCATTCTCTCACCTGCACTTTACGAGCAGGTCGTTAGTAAAAACAAATATATATGTTAAATTCAATCCAGTAGTACATGGAAACATTACCTGCGAATTCATCTCATATCATTCACCAGTAACACGATGTTCCCGGCAAAACGTAACGAAGTTGGTATTCTATACGGCTTAAATATTCACTTTAAGTAAAGAGATATTGAGTGTAGTCATAAATACAAGACCTACTTTGTTAAAGTTCACCATTTTTGTAATTGTTGAAAATTTTCTGCTTTCGAACGTAACTACTTATTGTTGAAATTATAATACTGTGGCCCAATATGCTCGCTCTGTATTGTGTTTAACATACATGTTAATCCATCTCGCTGTGTGACCTATTATTTAACTGGTTTATAGATTTCAAGTTTACCGTGTGATATTTCTATGGTGTGGCCCTTGAACTGCATTGGCCGGCACCTACACATGCCGGCATAACTGTCTTAAACTTATATTGAAGTTAATATGGACGAATGAAACAAACCTGAATGCAGCGTTCAGCAAGAGCTGCGTTATCTACAATATATATATGTTGGTGTCCAATGTTCACTCGAACCCTACAGGGTGAAAAAGAAACTGCCTCATTACCGATTGTCCACAGACCACAGATGGAAGCCTTTAGTGTAATACTGTCAGCTGCATGATCTGTGAATTGATCATGAATTCCAGGAATGGACCAACGGGAGTCGATAGACAACAGACAGAGTGCAGCAGTTTAAGTGCCGTCATCCAAAATGAAGAACTAAAGAGTGTCTCCCGCGACATGAAGTGTCGCTGAAGAATTTCCCCCGAGCGTCACAAGTGAACAGAAACGCAGGGAAAAAGATGCTTTGTATAGACCGTGTGGACAACTGGCAATACGAGCGCTGGGAGCTTCTGTTGAGTGTTTACCCAGCTCTTTCACTTGGCATGCAGCAATTCAATGTTTTAATGTATTCTTCAGGGTTTAAAATAGTCGTTACCTGTGATACGTCACGAAAATACATGATCTAAGTGGATTTTTTGGATCGTTTAGCGGGTCGTTAATATTACTAGCTATAAATATATCTTTTGAAGCTCCCAATTTCTTACTACAGTGCACCACTACTGTTTGATTACAAACAGAGTAATCTTAAAAGGCAGTGGTACTTACTGACCGTCTGACTTGCTTGACTTCATCTTTTTATTATTTCATAAATAGATTTTTCTGTCTGAATCCAGATCCTTTGAAGATATTTATTCAAATATTAGGTTAACTTATTTAGCGATTTGTGAATCACTGTAATACCCGATCCTCCCTGAAGTTCTGCCTGTTTTCCTCCAATCGCAATGCCCGCAGCTGTCGACAGCTGAGAAAACTTTCAGTATATACGGCGTAAAACACAAATACATAAATAATAAATAAATAACTATCTGATCCCTACAGGTTGGACGATCACTATATTTGTCTTATGACAACAGTTAACGAGTATCTCAAGCACAATGGCTATAAACTGGCAGAGGTGCTGCATGGAACCTGGTGGATAGAATCCTGTATTGTTAAATTAGATCCGTGAGAAGCATTCGGCACTCTGGGATAGCTTGTCTTTCGTTAGATGATTAAGAGCATCACGCAGGGCTATCGTTAGTCCTGGCTAACTTTTATTTAGATAGATTCTGTACTCATTCTTCGAGAGTATTTCCTTAGTTACGTGCTGTAGTGTATTCGGTACTCTAGGACAACATTTCTTAGTTTCATGCTGTGGTGCATTCCGGTAGAGCCTTGTTTTATGATTCGGTGCATTCCGTTACTCTGCGACAGCGTAGTTTCATGCAGTGGTACATTCCGGAAGAGCATTATTTTAGAATTCTGTGCATTCCGTTACTCTACGACAACGTAGTTTCATGCTGTGATGCATTCGGTAACATTTGATAAAATGTCTACAGTTATATGACATACTGTAGTATGCTTGGTAAGCTGGCAGAGGAAACCGGAAGTAAGAGAATATGTATGTGCTACATCGAAATTTATATACACATGCGTAGATGCAAGTCATGGAAGGACTTTGGCCTCTCAGTACACCCTGTGCACTGGGTGTATTCGAGAAAGACCCGTGGTCTAAAGGGACAATTCTCTTTATCAGTAACTTTTCTAAGATGGTACTATTGCTAAAATCAAACAGAGTAAAGAAAGGAAGTCAAAGACATTTGTTGCTAGGAATCAGGAAGAATTATAGAAGATTAAGTAGAGCCGTTCGTCAATAAATCAATTAGTGGTAAAACCAATGTTACCATTCCTGGCACGCTGTTACGTTTTGTATAAACTCGGTGAGGTCTGGGGTGTATCTATACCAGTTAAAGATTAATATGGTTTCTTATTGATTTTTATTTGTGCTGAAATCTTTTCCAGGCAATGCTGATGTAGAGTTCTTTCCCAGCCTGGTTCCCGCAGCCAGGTTGAACAGCTCCATTTAAGTAGTCTTATAGTGTGTAGTCTTTGTTGTAACGAGAAATCAAACGATACATTATAGAAAAAAAAAACAGAAAAATTTGCACGTAAACATTTTGGATCGATAGTGCAAACACACAATCGATTCAAGCTATTATTTCGCATTCGGAGAGCTATATTGTAATCTTTGATGTATTGATTTGAAATATGCTTTTGTTGTGTGTTTTTTCTTTTTTTTTTCATTTTTTAAAATTTAATCCACGGTAAGACTTATGGCCATATAAACAGCGTACCAGCCTGCTGATCACATTATTAGGTACACATTCACAAGGTGCTGATATGCGGATGACATGAGAAAGTCAGGTATACATACACCGTGTACTGACGTGCTGATCATATGAGAGTTTCAGGCACACATCCACAGCGTGCGGATTTGCTGGTACACATTGAGTTAGGTACACATCCAAAATGTATGAACACGCTGGTCACATCAGACAGTTACGTACATACCCACAGAGTGGGGAAATGCTGGTTACATCAGGGAGTCAGGTACACATCCACAACGTGCAATGGATACACTGGTCTCAGTCAGTTACACATTCTAAAGTTTATTTTCTGAACATAGCACATAAACATAGTCGAATAAATTTCATTTTTTGTGAACCATCAGAAAAGTATTGCCATAGGTGAATTACCATACCAGGAAACCTGGCGCCGGTTTCAAGTAGAGCACTTAGCTAAGAACGCTTCATGAAACCGGGTCTTTGCTTCTATGGTGATTAAACGTCATAATACCATGTCCCAGGAACATAATTATACCTCGCCTATACAAACTACCAGCCCCTCTGTGGTTTTCACCTCTCTGATGGCACCAGAGTTAACAACTGAAATATTTGGACAACTTGGAAAATCGTTTTACACAGTTGCGACCGGAACTTGCTGAACGTGCAAAAGCCCGATCACTGCAGCAGAATCACGAAGAATGCAGCACAACGCTTATTGGATACGAAATGAGAGAAACGCCCCCAAAACGTAAACTGACATCAAAACCCGGATATATCTCCCAAAGCCTTGATGCATGCATGTAGAATGCAAAAAAATTAAGTGCATAAAATCGATGGTTAATTGAGGTTTTGTTCATTTCATTTCAATCCCACTGTAAACTGGCAACCATTGAAGGGGAAATGAGACCCATTGTGAGATTTGTAGGCTTGCGATGGCATGAAGGGAACTTGCTTTGTCCATGATTTACAGAAGTATAAATTTCTTTCAGTCTTTGGCATTTATTAATCAATCGCTATACATTATTCATACCTGTGTTGACCTGCCTGTTTTATCGACTTGTGGTGTAGACGCACACCTAAAGGCAGTGTACAGGGCAATCTGGGAGCAGCAGGCACGCAGATGAACAGAGGGTTACACTACCTCTGACGGCTTTGACGGAATTACAAAAGGCTTTAGGATGATATGCAACTCATGTCGGTGACAGGGGACGACAGTGCTACTTGTGATATGAAAGCGATGAAATTCTTGATAAGAGCTTGTATTTTGTTAGTCGCGGTCTGTGAAGGTGAGTACCTAAAGTCTAAGATATCAAAACGTTCCACTGATAATTTTCAAGTGAAACACAGTTAGTGTTATTCCGAAAAATAAAACCATTTTTGCACTATCTGTGTATTTACGAATTCACGAGTTCACTTTGATAATCTCGTATCATTGGCTATTCAGAAAACAAAATCCAACGCGCATTCAGCAATTTCTTTAAGGTGTAAAACGGCAACTAAATAAATAAACAAATAAATAAATGAATAAATGTCACTATACTTCTTTCAAGTACATCTTATATTGCTTTGGCCGATTTGAAAGCTGTTATCTGTGACACACCATGTACTGCCATTACATAAATTCTGTTAGCTCGTACATCTTACACTGCCGGAGTACCTTTGACGATGGGAGTGCCTTGTACATCTTAAATTGCAGTAGCAAGTAAGAAACCTTTTCTTTCGGACACATCTTACATTGTTACAACAACATTCTTACATCCTTTTACCAACACTTCTACCTTGTATTTTATTTTTAAAGATAAAATACCCAAGCCTTAAAATCTATTAAACTTTGGGCTGTGTCCAAAAGTTTGGCTTCCTTTCTCTGGTGTATTTAATATGTTTGTGTTCATGGTCTCTAAGAATAGAACTATATGGGATTATCGTTTTCTGTGTGTATGATGGCGCTTCAGTGATTCTTTCAGGATAATGTATCCGGAGGTATTCGAGTATCATCAGTAGGGGTTTTCAAAACTAGGTATATATTTAGAGCAACTTCACATCTTCAGTCGTTCGTTTTTAATTCATCTTTCTTTTTGTTCACACATGTGTAATATAGGGACTTCACTTCAGTTCACCTTATTGGTGACCCGATGATAGTAAGTGTTGTTTCTGAACTGTACAACACACATGCTTCACTGATAATAATCAATGTTTGCTTGCGCAGTATTTTGAATAGACTCAGGCACACTCTGTATCAATGGGAGAAATATACTGGCCTTGTTCAGATCAACATAAAACAGATGTCTGCTTTAGCGATTGCATTGAAACAGTGGGTGAGATGTGTATTCTTCAACTTGACGGGTGTAGCTCAGTTCAAGAACCATTGTGATTTGGGGGTGACAGGGAAAGAATATATGTTTGTCTGAAAAAAAATATGCTAGAGCTGCCAATAGACATCTGGACTGTAATTACATCCATATGATAAAATCTGTTTTTACCAGACGAGTCCCGCAGGGCATTCCATACCTGCACAAAACGGGAGTTCAATTTGTTCTTCATTTCTAAGAGAAATGAAGAGAAAAAAGGAGAAGATCAACAAATAGAAGTAACGGATTAACCGGATGGAGCATGACTGATCATCAGGGATCAGGGATAAACAAAGGAGGCCTTATCCATTCAAAACTCGTAGAAATACCTGATAGTATAAAGCAAAATTTAGGCATTCTTAGAATAAAATAGGCGAAACATATCATAACCTAAAGTGAGCTAAATGAATCTGTTAGTAAATCGGCCATGTTGTTTGAATGGACCCTAAAGAGAGCTAATTGAATCTGTTAGTAACATGGCCCCAGTCGTTTGTTTGTTTCAGTGGAGTTTAACATCACTTTCATGGTTATTTCGATCATATTTTTGACGATGTCTCCTTGCAACAGAGGGAAACAAACGGCGACTTAAATAGAAGGCCATGTCGAAGATACCAGACATGTCCTAAGCTCCACGCTAGATAATGCTAAGATTACCGATGCTAAAGCCTTAGTAACTCTACCGTTTACGAGACAAACGCCCTATCTCATCCACTGGAGCAAGACGGTCATTATTGGATTTTATTCTGCACCTTGGGTCCATACATAGTGACTGGAAGATCGAGCACTTTACTGGACACTGACAAATAGTTATACCGAATACTGTGAATGTGAGTCATTTGAAAATAATGTTGTCTGACGGGAAACACTGGGCTTCTTGAATTTGAAGTGTAGCTCGGTAGACAAGGGAGGAGATTGTGGCTTAATTCCAAGAGGGAAAGAGAGACAACAGCCCTTTCGGTATGCTGTGGAGATCTTCAGTATCAGAATTCCTCATAAAAATATCGAATTCTCTGACACTGACTGAAACTGGCTTACTTTTAAAACATTTATGTAAGGTATTATAACAGGAATGTGTTATCACGAAAGTGGCCAGACTCTTTCGAATTTTTAAGTTGCTATACATTCAGTGGTGTAACCCCAATAGCGCCGGTTTCGAAAAAACTTCACACTGAACTGAATGAAGATTACCTTTAAGGGTGGTGCATTATAATAACTACACAGGATCTGATGAATGATCCAATTTAACAACAGGAAACACCATAGATATCGACCATCGATTACAATAACCGGTCGGGAATATTCTTTGCCTATTCCAATCTTAATGATATCCTTAGATAAAAAAAAAATTGTACCTTCAGTAGCAACATTTTTATCTTAAACTTAGTTGGTTTCTATATGTCATCTTCAAATGTCACAATTTTCTTCATCTTCAAATAATTACTAAATTTTGTTTGGGGACAAAACCAGTTCAGTGGTGATTTATTCTCGCTAAATATATTTTGATCTTCTAATATGTATTATTCTGTCTAAAAATTGATCAAAACTATTCCATATGTGTTATATATAATAATAATAAATAATATATAATATATAATAACATATATTCCATATGTAATATATGTCTTATTTAATTTGCGAATAAATGAAACAAATACAACACCATTATTTTGCACTTTGATAAGTACCCGTCTTCTCCAAACCGTATGATATCTCAATATCTGAGAAAACAGTCATGCAGAAGAAATATCCCATTGTTCATTTATTTATTTATTTATATATTTGTTTATTTATTTATTTGTTGTTTAGTTCTACACTCATTTCCGATAAAAAAGGATTCCATATTGGGGTGTCCAGGCGTACCATGTGAACACTGATGCTACAGTTACTAAAAAAGCAAAGTGGGTTGAAGAATATTTGTTGTGCTGAGCTTAAAAACAAGACAACCCTTGATTTAACCACATACATTTTATTACTATCCAAAGTGTTAGGTCAAAGCTATAGGGGTACCGCCGCTGTGGCCTAGTGGTTACAGCGTTCGCCTCAAGGTCGGGAGATCTGGGATCAATCCAGGTTCGAATCATACCAAAGACTTTTAAAATGGTACTTGTTGCTGCCTCCCTTGGCTCTCGACATTGAGAGGTAAGTGCAAGGAAACCGGACTGGTCGCCCCAGTGTCAGCATATTGTGACTCAGTGTGGTGTCAGGTTTGTGTCTTCGGCATGATCCTCCAGTGGTGGCAACAATTTGCTGGACTCGCCCTGCCACAAGGAGACCCAGCATATCTACATTGTAAAGAATCCTCGTCGTCACATGACTGAAAAATTGTTGAGTACGACGTAAAACCCAAGTTACCAGGCTTACCCATAGATTATTATTTATAAAGGCTAAGCCCTAGATCCTTCGTACTCCTAGCAGCAGTTTGATGTTGACATCAATTAAACATTTATTTCCATAGACCCACATGTCTAAGATGTTCGTTGTCCCCTATTGTCCGGTCGCACAGGCCTCTAGTAAATGTACACCGGTACAAAACTCCTCGGCGGTAGACCGAAAGTCATTCGCGCAGGATCGACCTTGTTAACCATTACGTCATCGTTTTGGGGGTCGGCTTTGGCGTTGTTATCTACTGCCGAGTCGGTAAAGTCCGATCAGAGTCGAGTTCTCAACCAGCGGGACTCCGGTGACATAATTGTCAACATGGCCAGTCCGGCGTGAATGACCTTCGACATGGGTCTACCGTCGAGAAGTTTTGCACCGGTGTGCATTTACTGGAGGCCGTGTGACCGGAGAGCACGGGACAACGAACATCTTAGACATGTTGACCTGAGGAAATAAATCTTTTATTGATGCCAACATCAAACTGAGAGGGACAACATGGTATGTTAGCAATATACCGCTGCAGAGAGTACGAAGTATCTAAAGCTTGGCCTCTATGGATAATGTATGCGTAAGCCCACTAGAGCTAAACCCAAGCATACATACGTGCATACATACATACATACACACAAAGCTATAGGTTCTTATCAGGCTGGGCGAGAAGTGTGTTTTACTAGCCGGCATATCTCTGGGATATAAGCAAATCTATCACAGGGCACATAGAGTTAACGGACAACAAGAGTATACTAATCCTCTTTGTTATTAAGAGCCTGTTTCAGCTAGCCCGTGAGAGAATCCCTCATTCATAGATAAATCATCAAAGAAATTGTTGTCAAAACTAAACAGCTTCAAGTTGAAAAGTGGGAATTCGGATTACATGCACTATATATATATATTATCCATCCGAAGAGCTCAGTAGCCGCTTTCATTATGTCATTGCGTCGATTAATGTGTCATACAGGTAAAACGAACATGTTTTATCCGTCCGTTCATCACTGATGTTCCAAACGCCTGACAAAATCTGCTTTTTCGGCTTTGTCGGCTTTGTCCGAAGTTCCAATTGTTATATCCAGTTAGGTAAACAGAAATGTTTGCTTTGTCGAGACTTGTTTTTGGCTTTGTCGAGACGTCTTCTTCATCGACAGGAAAACTTGCCGTCTCTTACAGCCACGTCTAATGGAGCTGTCAGTGTAAGCCTCCATCGCGTTTATCACTTGTTTGCTCCCGCAAACTGCAACTTTATTGACTTCAGTCCGCCTCACTACAAGTTAGTGACATGTACAAAACGTGACACTCTGTCGCAAGCACTTCGTGTATTGTTAAAGAGTATTGATTTATTTTAAAATTTCCTAAACGGTGACAAGAAACGTATGCGTTTGCTTTATACATGTAGCTCTGTTATACACTTATAGGCTACACTGTCGGACAGGCATTCACACAATATATATACGACACCTATACTGTATTTTATAGGGCAATAAATGCAGTGGAAACTGCATTACAAATAAGCACGTAAAACTACATTATGATTACGAAAAATTTAGAAAAAGCTGGAATTTAGAAAATTCAGAACACAATTTAGAATACTACATGTATTCATACCAAGGCTTTTGTTTATAGGCTGACAGTTGGTATGGTTATTGGATTTTATTGGTTATATAAATAGCTTCCGGTTTCTTTACACGAGTGTAATATAGCTTAAGAAAGCAACAAGAGGAAAGATGACTGTTAAATAGAATAGTGATGCAGCGCGTGTGCATACACTAGTTGTATTAACAATGAAAATGTACCAACAACAGAGGAACTATAGTTGATTCTATCTCGATCGGTGCTCAGCAGAAGAGAAATAAGTTCAGTGTATGGTGTCTTCCACATCGTCATCCAGTCATGTTTTTGTCCGATGCCTCTCTAATAGGAGAACTGAATGTATTTGAAGGAAGTGTAGACTACTGGGGATTTCACTCGCCCGTGAAAATATAGTCCCCATTAATTATCTGAACAGATGTTTAATAGGTGCTTTGTAATATTTTGGCTGTGGTGAAAACAGATACCAATTACTCGAAGAAGCCTACAGTACTTGAGCACAAAGAGATCAGTAGTACAGTTTAAAACATGAAGCAAAAAATGAACTTATTCTACGGCATGAAAGAAAATCATGATATGCTATATGATGGTAGAAAATCGAAATAACTTTATATGTCATGATAGAAAATCGACAGAAAATCGACAACTTTATATGTCATGATAGAAAATCAAGATAGTCTCTTCGAAGCCGTGGACATCCAGGTACCACTCTTTGGCATGGCAGTGAGGAATACGTGACAAGGCCAAAGATCTCACCGAAATGTGACGGGAAGTGAACAACAATTGACAATATTCTGATAAGCAGTTATTAGACAACACAGCCATCTCCACAGCATACTTAATGTGTTAAAGTGTAGTTTTGAATTTATGTCCCAATGTTTTCGCCTTCGTGTCTGTGCGAGTTAAGCAGGTATGCGCGAGTAAATCGGTAAGTCTTCGGATGTACGCAGTGTAGAATGTCATGACAAAAATCATATATTACAACTCCAAATTATGTACAGATAAATCACAGCTGATCGGGAGTACGTGCAAGCAATTTCCGGGTCAATGTCCCGTTTTATAGTGTGGCTCTGATAATCGAAAACACTTTCTGAGCCAATGTACCAACAACACCAAAAGGTGCGCGCCGAGTTACAAGGTCTTGGATTTCAGGATCGTCTGCTTGATGTGAATTAGAATAATGGTGTTATATGGTTTGTCAAACTCAGATGATCTTCGTCATTGATTTCTGATGTTGATCTGCGCAGTGGCTTTCAGCTGGTTAACAAAGGTGTACGATGGAAGAAGAAGGTTCTTTGTGCTTGACCAAGACCTCTAATGAATTCAAGTGGTAATAATTTCACACCAAGATATCAGCTAAGGCCCAGTGCTACGACTTAAGCGTGTTGATCTGATGTCCCCACTGCCTGTATTCAATACATATACAGCGGATGGCGACCGATAGTGGGGCATTATAGAGCGCACTTTCATTGTCGATTAGTACTGCGCCTTTTGCCTGAACATGTGACCATCGGGGTGACTTGTCTTCCAGTGTTTCGCGCATTTCTTCTGTGTCTTATCTGGTTCAGAAGGTTAAGAGCAATGCGATATTAAAGTTGTCGGACACCATTTTTATATTTGCCGTTCATGCAGCTTCGATCCCATGTAGCTTGGGTAGATGATACTATCAGAATAAAATGATATGTTTTCAACAAATTTCAACAACAATGGTATTTTATTTGCACTTTATATTTTTTCCTTAGCTATAATAACAAAACAAACACTTCATGTTCGTTAAGAAGAATACAGTTTGAGGAGTCGGATTGTTGCCCAGCTTCCGGTTGATTGGGACTTGTTGGATGCTCGATGGAGGCCTACTTCAGGTTTACGTTGTATCATCCTGAATAGCATCAAACCTACAATGTTAGTCGAGACGTAGACATTTGCATGATCTTCTTGTTTCCTGCCATTTATAAGGAGCTCCTATGAATCAGCACTGTAACGTCACGCTGACGTTTTTGCAGACATATATAGTGAAAGGAATTTCTGTGAAGAATCAAATTATATGCTTCAATATTTCAAGTCTGAATTGCACGATACTGTATTTGATTGGTCAGGTCCGATTGCACAGTGGTTTATACCATAAAATGGACGCTCTCTTTTTTCTGTTATCAATGACTTCCCTCTATGAAATTGTTGAAGTGTGGACGACGCAGGAGGATAAATCTGCTATATAGGTTCACCACCATCAAACATGTGTGCAAAAGATCAAACACAGCTATAAGCTGGGCGTCCATAGAGGTCACGAACGACGCTGTACTAAATGTTCGCGCTAGTTGTGTATATCTACATATTTCGAGCGCCCATGCACATTTGGCTGATGTAGAATTCCATGTTTGTAAACAATTGCGTTTTCAACTTTTACATCCATGGCCAAAGGAGGTTATCTTTTAGACGGCGATTATTTGCCTGTCTCTTGTGTCTGTGTAACTGTTAGCATCTTCACGGAAAAATTATTGATGAATTTGGAAGAATTTGCCTTGTGCCAAGCACTAAACCATGAAAATTTGATAAAGATATAGAGCAATTCAGAGGGTTTTTTTCTCACACCGATCTTTCACAAGTAAAAATATCTGACGACTAAAACAATTAACATATTTTTCTATCCTGTATCTATTTTGTTCCAGTTTCAGGAGAAAACTGGGTGTCCTTGGGTCAACAGTGTTACTTTATCGGTCAGGAAAGCCTCAATTATAATGACGCCCGCCTGCGATGTGAGAGTATAGACGCGAACCTCATTCAGATTGACACTATTCTGGAAGATGTCTTTATTAGCAGTATCATTAACTCTACTTCGGACCAGTACTGGGTGGATGCCACGAGAAATCGCACAAATTCATCTTGTAAGTATCACGACTTTTTCTCCCTCACATTACTGCATGGCCCAGTGTGAACGCCCTCTGGTGAGCTTACGTAGAAGTCGACACGAGCTCAGTGATCTGAAGCGTTAGTCTCGCCGGAACCAATTGACCCTTGACCTGTCAGGTCACTGGTTTCTAATCCGGAAGTTACTGCAAGTGGCTCTGGCCTTAAATCAGGAGTCTGAAGGAGGCTGTGTCGTAACGTGGGATAAAACAGTACATGCTAACATGAGATGACCTTGTCAGCTATACCGTTCCATTATGTGACAACAGCAATCTGGAACATTGATAGGCAATTTTTAATCTACAAATTCCTTGCAACTGTTTACACGTAGTTTTTCACTGAATGGACATATTACCATCCATGCGAAGCAATATCAACGTACATTCTGCCTAATTTCACACGATAATATCTTTGTTGTTGGACAGTTAAGACAGTTTATAAACGTCTCTTCCCACTGCAAGACGTTGCATGCAATGCACGAAGATAAAATATGCACGGCGCTGGCAGATCGCTTGATAGCGATGTTAAAGTCGTGCTAATAAACTAAAAAGTTGTATATCCACAAGGATAAGGTTGGTGTGCCGCACTTCCTCACTGGTCAGCTTCTAAATGCCACTGAAAGCAGTATAATCATGAGTGGCTGCAAAGGGAAAATTGCATTAATGAAGCACGTAGCGAGTTATGTTAAAGCATGAGTACAAAACAATTTACGAAATCGTTTTATGAAATAAATACTTCCACGCCTTGTTTTGCAATCATGTATTGTTTGATTTTAGCCCAATCATGTGCTTGTCTTTGTCAGCACTGATATACACGTGGCCGGATGGGTCGGAAGTGGAAAAATATCTGTGGATATCGTATGAACCAAACGAGACGGGCGACTGTGTGCGGTACTACCATGCCGTGGGAGATACACGAAATAGGCTGGGGGACCACCCATGCACGAAGAACTACTCTTACATATGCGAAAAACCCGCAGGTGAGAGAAAAGAAAAATAAGTACTTGTAAGGACAGTTAAATCATGATATAATGAAAACGGATCAAAAAATTCGCAGACCTTGAGAATTGTGCCATGATGGGGTTAAACTGGCTTGTTGTTAGGGATTTTGGTCTTTAGGGGTTTTGGTCTTTGTTGCCTTGGGTTTAATATCGATTTCAGCCAGATTTTGGGCAACACCATGAAGCCATCCTAGTGACGACATGAACCTTGTGATGTGCTAACTCATTTGAATTCCATTCCAAAGACACCAGACATAAGTCGCTCAGTCACAGTACACTGACACCAGATATGACACCACCTAATCATTCCGAGCATACCGCCACCAGGCATGATGACCTATCCAGTCACAATATGTTGACACCAGAGATGACGTCCTGCCCAGTCCGGGTATACCGTACTTTCACCAGGCTAGACTACTCATCCATTCACAATACACTGACCATCCAGTCACATCATATTGACAACAGAGGTGACGCCCTTCCAGTCCGGGTATACCGTACTTACACCAGGCTAGACTACTCATCCAGTCTCAATGCACTGACCCATCCAGTCACAGTTTATTGACACCAGGAGGAGACAACTTTGCAGGAAATAAACTACAAACCTTTGGCGAGTTACTGGTCAACTCTGCTACCTGCCATATTGTTGAAAGGTAGGTGGCTTCTAGCGAACTTTATGAAAAAGCCCATAAAAGATGCATCATTGCCCGCTTACTGCCACCAAAGTGAGGAAATTCACAAAATGTCTTGTCCGAGAAAGGGATTGAAACACTGTTTCTTGTGACCTTGTAACGACTGAAGGGAAAGCACCTTAACAATGTAAGCTATACACTGAGATGTTATCTGCCCCTCTTGTGTTTTTTCAGGATCTCCTATTACCGGCAGCTTTGGGCCTTTTACAGAATTGACGAATGTGACATTGTGCGCACTTGTGCCTTCCATGCCGAGTCGATCCCTTGTGGAGTGTGGGAGGGCTTGCTTATTAACACCCATGTGTGATGCTATCGTGCACCAGAACAGTTCCTGTCAGCTTTTGAGGTTGGCCGTCATCAATGCAGCTTGTGATCCTTACAGCGTGATACAGGATTCAGTTTACCGATTAAACAGATTCGGAGGTGATGTAAATGCATATGGAATATGAGAGACACCGAGTGGAATTTCGAGAGCATTTTCGGAATCGCAATATACAAACTACCTTGTACACAATGGGCGTGCAACAGGGGAAAAAACGTCGTCAGTAGGAAAAAGGATCTTGGAGGCAATTGCATGCTTTTGTTTATACATTAAAGTTATTAGTTGGCAGAATATATATTGAGACCCCAGTCGGCGAATAGCTTACAATGATTCAGATAGTGAATCACCGACTAGTTCCAGGGGCTCGACAATATAACTGTCCAGGTAAGTTGGGAAATATCGATACTGGAGGACTGACGGCCATCTGATTGTAAACTTTTAACAGTAATCTAACCATGTACATAGTGTGAAGGTAGATGTATATGTGATGTACACGTATATATGCTAATGAGAAAAGTGGACTATACGCGTTAAACTTAATCATAGTATCCTGTGTTAAGATATTCTGTTTAAACCCTACTATGTGCGAGTGGACATTATTGAGATATTGAGGTAAAGCTGCACGTTCAGATAATTTCTGCTCAGCCACTCCAAATACTGTGTTATTAGTCTAACACAACCCCAGTCAGTGTATCAGTGGTACACAATTTGTGTAACCATGGCAATGATATACATGTATGTGTATGCGTACGAAGTCGTTTTAGAGAGTTAGGTCTGTGCTTCGTGCTGAATACCATAATTCAAGACAAGGTCCTGTATTTATTTGCTAATTATAATTTCAATTTGCACGTGCATATGCATATGCAAATTGACTAGAAGGCGATACCTAAAAGGCATGATCAAAGTTAACATTTATAGTTTTCTTTGCTGGCCAGAATACGACATGATTATTTGTTCCGCATATTACATGATTACCCTGTATGTAACATTGTTATTCTGCATATAACCTTTTAATTGTGTATATAACCTTTCTTGATTGTGTATATAACCTTTTTATTGTGTATATAACATGGTTATTGGGTAAACAGAATCCATCTTTCTACTTGTCGTACACATTAACACGTATAAAACTAATGAAGAAAACTAACATCTTGGCAATGCCAACATAGTAAGTTTCCCCCTATCGCTCATGTCCTAACTTATCAGAGAAGGTCGAAAAAAGAACTGTGTCGTGATGATTATCTTTTCCACAGTAAGTAACTTACTATATTTAACATTTGGTCATTTATGCCTTAGCACGAGACAATTTGTCGCGGGAAAATATATTAGTCATTGGTTACTTATGACATCTTAATTTTTACTCATCTGGTAATAATAAGTCTGTGTGAAGTCAAGAAATATGTGATTTCCAACACAACCACTGCCCCCAGTTAATCTGCACACCAGCGTCCAGCGGTACCAATGTACAACATTTTGGATGGAAACATCTCTCTCGTTACAGTCCTGCTCTATTTAGTGAATGATTTTCATCCAAATGGATATATTACAATGTACCATGACAGGCCAGACACTGTTTTGCTAGTTAATTTATAGCTTGTATTACAAATATAGTTCAGATGGTAGAGTGGTATTGCTACCCCCTGTCCTGAGTTCAAGTCTAACTCCAATCTGCCAATTTCCGATACATGTCATGCATTGTTATACATTGTAATAACGTACATGTATGAGTCTTATATCTGTCCATATTATTTATAACAAAATAGACAACAAATATTCATAGATTTAAATGTGGGTATTATAATATGGGTATAGTACAAATCTTAATGGACCATACTTCTCCACGTTTTGTCTCATTTAGTCCACAAACCCACCCAGAACTGACAATACCACGAACATGCGTTTCCCCCCTTTTATTAGAAAGTTGTAAATGTTCCCAGCCAGCGGGGTTCATTCGCCCTCTACAAAGGGGGGCAAATCTTGCAACTCATGGAACACTCGGGCTTTCTATCTTAATGTGTGACAAGTGATTTAAAAATGATACAAGTGAATATGAGTGATCGCAGCTGGTACAGGTTGGAGGCACTGTTGCTTGCTGAGATACAAGATTTGACTGCCTTTGTAGGGTGACCGTGAACCCCATTTTTCATCTCAAAATGGGTAAATACTGTTCCTGGAAAAACTTCAGTGATGACGACCAATCTGATACAAGTTGAACAGCTTTGAATTTTTGTTATGATCTTTCGTAACTACACGGATTCTACCCAACGGTAAGCAGTTTGTCTATCACCTATAAATCAAATATGTTGTTAACGATTGTTTTGTAGATAATGATTCACTTGAACAAATAAAGCTTATTGTTGATGTTAATTTATTGCTTTATTCTGTATTATTTATACATTCAACCTACTTTGTTTCTTACAGTCAACTTACGAAACAATTTTCCCTTGCCAGTCTACCGTTAATGAAACCATGGCAATTTACTGTAAATGAAACCATGCCACTCAACCTTAAACGAAACCGTGACAGTAGATCTAAAATGAAACCATGGTAAACTACTGCAACTGAAATTATGAATCTCTGCCGTCAATGAATCCACGCCAATATACCGTACGTAGAGCCATGTTAAAGCCTACCCTAAGCAAAACCATACATCGTAAATGAATAAATACAAATCTTTTGTCAGTCATGGAGTAAATCCTGTAGTAGTGGTCACATTGTCATTGGTGAAGCGTTCTACAGTCTCTCACAAACTCCATGTTAACTCTTTGCTCCGCGATCGCAAGTTTCTTTGTCTGTGTATTTGGCAATTTACTTCTTTCTTCCTTACTTTGGGGGCTAACAGACAAAAAGCCGCTCTCTGCTTAAGAACAGCGTGATTTCCCTGCACGCAGCTCGTTACAACTAACAATCGAATGAAAGGTGCTGTGCTCACTTGCAAGGTTTTGCCAATGTAATGTCCAAAGGGAAACCAAAGAACAACCTAAAATCCCATGGAAACAGACATTTTTTTATTAAATATACCCAAATTGTTACATTATAACCTTTCATGGGAAATGTACATACACCAGTACCAGTGTATAACGATACTGGATCTGTAATATAATGCGGCAAAATAAACTCTCGATACATGTAGAGAAAGATTTACAGTCTCAGAATTTCCATTCATATTCAGCAATGGGTTTAGCCAGATTAGCCAGAAATTAGCCTTCATTGATAATGAAGTTAATTCCGCCCGTGACCGTGCTAACATCCAAATATACAGTTAATTTGTATCAGATATTGTCAGGACGGTGTACCGCTTCCATAAAGACAAAAATGAACCCGCAATATTGGGCTTTCTCATACACGTACAAACAAGAAGTGATCGGTCGCCTATAGTGACGTCTACCACTTTCTTCTGCTGAATGACAATTGGCTTCATCATGATAAAAGCCTACCATTGGAACAGTCGATTAGTGCCCATTAGGCACTTGGTGTATGTTAGTACTTCGTATAGAAGAATTTGACGTAAACATCACAAAAAAAACCTTTCTGTAATCAGCCTGATATTTCTTGCATTACCACCGTAAGCTATGAAAACCTTCACCCCTTGACAGCCCAATGACAAAGTAAACACGAATCGGAGAATGTCAGACTGAAAAATGTCACCCATAAACCCAAAGACCCAAGTAAATCCAAACACTTGATGACATTTTGATGTAGACAAACACGTAATGTTTGTTACGCTTGTTGGAAGTTTCAATCATATCTCGCACTGATCGTATCACAAAGACTGTTCTGGTGAAGAAGAAAAGATTGAGGAGAGGAATAGCTCCCAGTGGACCGACAAAGAACGCTACGATTGCTGTTGGGTTGTTCCATATCTGATGTCTTTCCCGTGGCTTTGGGTAAAATGTAGTATACGATAGCCGGAAATCAAACAAACTTGAAACATAACGCAGATCAGTGATTGAACCAAAAAGCGTTTACGTTCATGTCTTTTGTCTGTCGTTTTGGTTCGAAGATTGGTAAACACCTTTCCCATGTGATACGCAGTAACGGGCATCCAAGTAAAAGATGCCATCCAGAAATAGTGAAGGAGTACGCCCGATGTCTGGCTGAGTACAGCGTTTGTGCTGGAGGAGGAGATGTGCCCAGAAAAGGTGCAAGACGAGAGCCATAGTGATCTTTCCGGGCAATGTCCAGAATTACATCCATGTCATTCACTTCGGCTTGAGTTTTATCCTCGTCATCGCCTAGCACAATGTCGCTGATGTTAGCGATAACATCAAGACAAATCATCAAAACACCATCACAGTTGCGGTAGGTATCCTGTTTGAGACGATGGGAATAGTTTTCAAACTGCAGGAGAGCGGTGAGCGGTTCGAATGTAAAGTTATTTATTTATTTATTTGATCGGTGTTTTACGCCGTACTCAAGAATATTTCACTTATACGACGGAGGCCAGCATGATGGTGGGAGGAAACCGGGCAGAGCCCGGAGGAAACCCCCAACTATCCGCAGGTTGCTGGCAGACCTTCCCACGGCCTGAAAGGAAGCCAGCATGAGCTGGACTTGAACTCACAATGATTGCATTGATGCGAAGTTACTAGGTCATTGCCCTGCCCTGGTGCGCTAACAGACTGAGCCACGGAGGACCCCACTCTCAGTAAAATTGTACTCCAGAAAAGCACATTGAAGCTGGACTTCAATGGAATCAATACAACTTAAATCTTCACATTCGTCAGTTGGTGGACCGGAAGAAAATTTTCCATCGAATGTCAAAGTTTGGTCAACGGGAACTACATCAAGAGGCACCATACAAAACACAGGTTCACACCGGAATGCAATATTTGTGCCATTGTGACAAAGTTTTTGTTTGCTAAGTCCAGCATAGCACTCTCTGTGTTTTTTAAAGTTTGGCTGGTATTTGCGACTATTCTGCTGTGCACTTTGATAATAAAGGCAGGTTCAAGTTTCCTATTGTTACTAAACAAAGACAAGAATTGGAAAGAGATGAAAATGTCTTTAAAGTCTGTGAAACTGTTTTGGAGAAATTCTCGTTATTACACCATTAGTATAAATATGGGATGAAACTCATGGACTGAAATATCAAGCTCCAAAATGACGTCCAGGGCAAACACTAGGAATTTGGCGGACTTCTTTTTCTACCAGTATTCTTCTGTCATCGGAAACGATTTGGCGACATGACATCTGCAAATATATAAACATAAATATAAATATATAACACAAATATAAAACAAGCGTTCGTATTTGTATGCGGTCATGAAAATACTATTCAGAGACTCTCCTGTTACCTGGATGGTTTTACCTGTTAAAGAATAGGAAAACCATTCTTGGAGTAGGTGGCAGAATCAATTAACAATAACAATGTTTGTGAAGCAACAATGCCGTGAAGTAAATTTATTTATTTATCTGATTGGAGTTTTACGCCGAACTCAAGAATTTTTGAATTCGGTGATGTAAAGGAAAAAGTTACAGAGTATACGGAGTAAGCTCATTTACAGAGCTGTGCTGATATGGACCGTTTCTGAACTGAACCGCAAGGATTGTGCATCTCTCACCATTGTGAGGTCAGGGCAAAGGTTGTGAACCTCTCAGTACTGTGGGGTCGGGGCAAGGATGGTGGACCCCCCGAGAAGTGTGGACTCCGTTCAAGGATTGCCAACCTCTCAGCTCTGTGGGGTCAGGACTTTGTTGCGTATATAGGGACATTGATACATGCTACTATAATTCTTGGCGTCCGCAAATACATTATGCCAGTTATACTTACCGCGAACGGATTAAATGCCTGGTTTTTCCCACACACCTCTTCGTCCTCTATCTTCTCTCCATCTTTATCACCGCCGAAGTTAAAAAAAGTGGTAAGAGGAAAGGGTAACTCAGGTGACGCTTTTCCCTTGCGTACCGAATTCTTATTTAATTCTGCCCGTTGCAAACACAGCAGAAGATGTTCTTATACCTTGTGAAAAAAAGGAATCTGTTCCATAGTATTCTATGGTGGAGGTGAATAACGAACACAGTTTCTCTATGACAGGATGAACTGGATCTATCAACTCTCCCGTCGCATTGCAACTCGTGTTGTTGTGCCATCTGCCGAGATTTTAACTATTTCACGGAGTTCACCAGCGGTCAGAATGTGGTGCCACAGGTCCGTCTTTCTCTTGGCGCCTTTGACGTTAGCTGTTAATTTACCGGTGACTCGATGACTCCATGGGGTTGTCTCCTAGACACGAGCACATTGAGCACAGAACATATTCTTGTATGTGACACCCGACGTCATCATGGAAACCGGCGTCGCCTCAGACTGAACCTTGATGTCCGGTCTTTCACATATTTTACCGTGTCCGGATTGATATTTGATGGGGACAATGTTACCATTAAAATGTTCGACGAATATCTGAATTTGGTCCAAGAGCCTGTAGAGCAGGAGACATATTCAAACGGAGATGACGGCATGTCAGGAGAGTTCCTGAACAGTACATCCGGACAGCAGTCTCCATATCAGAGGCACTTTTCGTCACACCGACAAGCGCTACAACTGGTTGTGCAATAACCTTTCTCTGGAGATAAAGTTTTGTCGCACAGGTTTTCGGTTCTACAGATGAAATTTGTGACGTCGATGGACAAAAATCTGTTTGTCGAATTAAAATCAAATTCTTAAACATCATCACTTTCCCTTACCGTACGGTTGTCTCCTGTGTTAGGCTAAACCAGCGTTAATACCGTCCTGAAACGAAGTAATGGGTGACGCTGATCAATCCCAAAAAGGACCATTTTGTCCTTATATACATCTGGAATCTGTGCAGACCTGGAAACCAAGAAGGCTATTTACCAAATACAGATGCTAGACGACAACATTACTAGTAGCTACTGTTTTTCAAAGCGAATGTGTAAGCAACATATGCCGTTTGATGTAAAACTTTTGTCAGACTGATTCCCGTAGAGGTCCTTGGAAACCATTGTTCGTCTAGCCAATATTAACCAAGATTAAACGGGGCGTTACATTAACAGATAAACTGTCCGCTAATTAATACTTTACCTTCAAAGTAACGAGCTCCATTTCTTTATCATATATTCAGGTATCAGTTATACCCATCGTCATTAGGTGACGAAGCCGACAAGAGTAAAACCATCAGCAAAAATATCAGTTAATATCAAACTTCTAACGGGAATCGTTAGCACAATTAAGTAATTAGACAGTAAATCTGTCTAAAATTCTCATTATGGAGTGCTTTGGAGGGGAGGCAAAATGACTGAGGCCAGTTTGATAGAGGGTCCTTTAGTCGTCTAAGTCACAGAACCTGTGGGATTACAGAGGTCAAAAGATGCGTTCTAAATCAATCAAGTATATGAATATAAACAAATGTGAAAGGAGCCTGCTAATTGTGAAAAATAAAAACAAACTGCATTAATGAAGCCGCCACACCCTCAGAACCACCCTCAACCACCTTCATCAACCATGGCTACGGGGTCTTTTAGTGTCAACATTTTCTGTGCATTTGACTTTGCATTTCAACTTTTCCTGAGTGTGTATATATAGTATATACTCCCCTACACAGCTGATTTATATACGATACCATCTCTCTTTCGCCTTCCAGAAATATTGCCTGCAAAATTTATGTTGGTGGCTTCTCTAAGATATAAAACTGCACCAAGAGAGTGGCAGCTACTGCCACTAAAACTGGGCTTTTCATACCAAAGTGGGCGGAAAAGCACTGTTAAACATGGCAATTAACCTAGTTTGGTTAAAGCCAGTGTTTGGTGAAATGTTTTAGTTATTACAAAGCGATAACGTGCACTGAGCAAACAATATATGATATAAAGGGACTTACATTATGCCTTCATAAATGTATTCAACTCATGTTTTTTATGGACATTCAATCTGAAATAGTCATTGTTACTGGGAAAATTTCTTCTGTATAGATATGTTATTGCATATTTTAATTTATATCTTCCCGTTTTGGAATAGAGTGATTGCCCAAATGTGACAAACAAAATGCGGTCTAAGAAGTCATAGGATCACTAACGTAATGGTTGATATAGTAGAATGAGAAAAGGACGACGAAGGTGGTGATCGATACGGTAAAAATCAGATGTTTACCGCAGTAAAGTTGCAAAAGAGTTTGGGATGTCACGAAAGCCTCAGATGGCACGATGGTAATGTCCCATGGTTACACGATGAGGCTTTTCAGGACAAGACAGTAAACCATGATGGTGTTTTACGATGATGATGTCTCAAGGCGTCTTGATGATGGTGCCTCGAGATAACATGGCGATGATATCCCAAGACTACACGATGATGATGTCCCTTACCAAAGGATGTTAGTGTCGCCACATAAGCTGATAATCGTGTCGGTCTCAAGGCTAAACGACTATGGTGTACCACGATTGCACAGTGATGCTTCAAGATTACATTAGGGTGTTGTCTCAAGACTCCACGATAAGATTACACGATGTGGGTATCTGAGGATTAAACAATCATGGCGTCTTAAGACGTCACGATGATGGTTTTCCCAAGATTACACGATGATGGTGCCTCAAGATTATGCGACGATGGTGTTTGAGGATTAAACAATGAGTATAAGGAGTCTCAATATTATACAATGAAGGTATCTCAGGATCACACGATGGCCCAAGACGGAACTCCAAGACTAATCAGATAAATGAATAAATTAATGACACCTTACTTCTGGAATATCCGAAATTACTAATCGTAATCATCTAAAATTTACTAATCGTCCGAAAAAGAAAACTTATGATATCATCTATTAATGCCATCCGCTAATTGCTATGAGGACCAGTCTTCACAAACCGTCAGAATTAGCGGAGATCAATGGGATACGTGTCACAGGCAAGGTGAAATGTCATTAAATATTCAAGAACACGAACTGAAAGATTTACACTCTTGTACAGTTTGTATTGGTAAGGACAACTGTATGAAGTCCAGCACTGCATAATTAATATGTAATGTCCAGAACAGGATTAAAGACTTCTTTATTGTAGGTGAGAAATGAGTCGCAAGCAATTTCCTGGTAGTTACAACGAGGAGATTAGTGAATTGTCAAGAGAGTCGGATGCGAGGGGTCGATAGGGGACTAAAATTGAACAGGGATTTAGCACATTCAGCAGTTCTGCTTGTCCATCGGGCCTTAGTGACAGCAAACAGATCATTACGCTAGAGCGGACATTTGCACAGTATATTCTTCGATAAAGACAAATTTTGTACGTCACACGGGGAAAAGTTCGTCAATAACCTGCCAAAGGCTTGTGCTTTTCCCGGGGACTCCGATTTCCTGCAACCATAAAACTAAAACATTAGTATTGAACAACAATTAATCAATAAGTGTAGTCCATATGTGTGTTGTAGGTACGTGGAGAGGGTTAGCCGTTGTTTGGTCCAGCGTCTCTAGATTGACAAATCACGTGTTGATTTAAGCCGAACCAGTGTAATTTCCCTTCAGGTACTTATACACTTCGACTGAATCATCCAACAGTATAGTATTTTCAGTTCAAGATGGGTATATTTTCTCTGGACCCTAAGGGGAGAGTTTGAACTACAGAAAAATAGTGTCTCAGTCTGACGAAATAGGGAACGACTTAATTGCTGACAGAGGATCCTTAGATGAAGTACAGAAACACTTTACGGTTTGTGGCAGAAAGGTTTCACATAAAAGCCTATACAAACTCATATATGCTATCCTAGGCCAATTAACATCACTGTTAATTTTCTTTTTTTACCTAACCCTGCTTAAGCCCTTGTGCTAGGGAGCCCGTAAGTTGCTACAATTTAAGCTTTTGTATGAACAATAAGAACAAAACCCTAACTGAGATAAATTGTCAAGAGATCGCAGTTCACCGGTAACGAGTAGCCATTATTCAACTGTCAAATTGTCGTCGCTACCAAATGCTGAAGTCTTTTATATCATATATCTATGTAAACCCGGATTATACTGCTGAACTAAATGCCCCCGGGGCCTTTGTATTGTTTTTATGTCATTGTGAATTGAATCTGATCACAACATTTTGAGTGTAATTCTATACCAGTGAAGTCTAATAAAATTCTATGGACATCACTGTTAGCCTAATTCTGCTTAAGCCCTATGTGTTGCTACGAAGGCCTACTGTTTGAGTGTTGACAGGGACAGTTAGAACAAAACCGTAACTATGGTAAATTCACAAGGGGCCAAATTTCACGGTTTACGGGGGACCATTTCCGATTGGAATGTGGGAGACAGCCACATGTTGCGATCTGAAGAGACTGTATGTACGGCCTATCTATTCTCACTTATCTACATGTACGTCTGCAATTTTAGATTCTACAATCTCAGGAAATTAACTTCTGTTCAGTTGTTGCTGTACTTTATCGGACTGTGTGAACTCAGCGGCTGTTGTTTCTCGACCTTAACAGTGCGGAAGTTTGAATATGGCGGCTAGCAAGATATCCCCTGTTTTGGTGATCGTCTTTGTTTCCTTGCTAGGTTTAGCCATCAACAGACTGACATCCGGGTTTCTCATGGACAGTAATGACGGAAGTAAGGAAAACCTTCTGAACTTTGATTTGTTGTACTATATTTCAGCTGTAGTCATATTTATCATTTGGACCCTGTATGGTGAGGTAAGATCAAATCATGACGGCCATTGCTTTCCTGCGTGAATCGGCAAAAATGGGGAATCTTTCAGGCCTAATTCATTCGGGACAGAAAGCTGTGTAGTTTACTGTTCATTCTTGATTTGAGGACAAACTGGTGACCTTGTATCATACCCATTAACATACAGAACTATTTCGAGAGAATAATGGATGATCCGGCGTGTACAGCAGTCATTAAACCTGTAGGTACCCATAAGCAGTAAAACTAGGCGTCAGCTTCTGGCAACCAGGAAACCTGAATCATAATGAAATGTTATTGCCTGTAAATGCTGGGTGTACAGTAAGTTTTGGAGAGGGGTGATGGGCAACAACCAAGCAAAGGTACATCTACGACACAGGTTATATAGGCCTGTTTATAGATTCTACGAGCGGCATGCAGCTTAATTAGAAGTCCCGCAAATTTCGCAAGTAATTTTACTCAAAAGTGTTCCACTGAAGGTTTAAGTGACTGGAAAAGTAGTTGGATGAACGAAGACAGCATGGTTCTTTCTGAAGAACATGTGCTACAGGAACCTCTTATCCCATACATGGTACACAGCAAGCTGGGATTATGACGTCACTCTGAGCACAGTCGTCACGAAAACGAGTAGAAATGGTATAGGAATTAACAAAAAATCCACACAAAAAATAACCACTGTTATTGCAGAAGATGGGTTCGTACAGACCTAAACCGGAATAGGCATTTTTATGACGGGCTTGGTAACGCTATAAATCATCTTTTAATCAGGAATTCTTGCGAGGCTATAGGATACGCCATTTTAGTGAAACCGAAAACACGAAGTCCCGTCACCTGTAATCTACCTTTGTCGTGCGATTCACGGCCCCCCTTACTTTAACAACCGAGGTCCATGCATTAGCGAGACGTTGTGGAATAACCCCAGACATATTCCACTTGCACTTTTTCGTTGAAAATGGCTTTGAAATGTGTAAGAATTGTCTCGTAATCAGAAGGAAAACAGCTGATTTAACACCTCCTGCAATGCTAAATTGGTGAACTAGAAACGGGTGACGGCGCAGCGGAAACATAATCCTTCTCGGGTGGTAGACACAACTAACCGTCGATTGTTTAAACTGAGAGCATAGCGGCCCGTTCGATTATTCCTACTTTGGCGTTTTTGATTACTTTGAACTGGGGCCTCCGTGGCTCAGTCGGTTAGTGCTCCAGCGCAGTGTAATGACCCGAAGGCTCCCACCAATGCGGTTATTGTGAGTTCAAGTACAGCTCATGCTGGCTTCCTCTTCGGCTGTACGTGGGAAGGTCTGCCAGCAACCTGTGGATGGTCGTGGGTTTCCTCAGGGATCTGCCCGGATTCCTCCCACCATCATGCTGGTCGCCTTCGTGTAAGTGAAATATTCTTGAGTACGGCGTAAAACACCAATGAAATAAGTAAACAAATCTTTTCTTTTATCAACCCACTGCACAACCAGACGGATTCCTGAAGAAAATCCGCTTTCACCGTAACTCTCTGCGGGGAGGAGGAGGAGGAGGAGGGGTTGTTTTTAGACTTTTCTGTAGAAATTTTAAAAATACGGGGAGAATTGAAATTTTAAATAACAACATGGTGCAAAATAAATGTTTTTATAAATTTTATACATTGATCAAGTTTGCTCCAAAACACACATACATGTAAACACACAAGACCCATGCCTATGTGTATATAACATTTCAAGCAATGTTATTCATAATTTGTTTCCTCAGCCACTGTAAAGTACATACAACCCAGCGTCTGCGTTGACAGAACTCCAAAGCTATGCGCCGTGGCCAAGAGAGCCCACCAATGTAACAACACGTTTGTCCGCGAGAACTGCTGCTCCAGTTCGTGCCCCCTGTGTGAAGACGTGGAGGAAGGCTGTTACGCAGTGAAGACTTCCGGTCTGTGTGCAGTGCCGGACTTTGCCCTTGCGTGCTGTAAAACATGTCGTGAGAACATGACCCAAACCACACCTACAGTCGGCGCCTGGCCATGGGACTGAGAGACTTAGAATAATTAGAACTGCTCATTTTAGGCTAAAAATATTTTAGTCAGTAGGTTTTTAGGCCCACGTGGCGGAAGGCGTTGCTTGATTCTAGGTGGTACCGGTGCCAAATATTGTATTTATTAAATTGTCTTAACTTCACACTCAAGAAGTTTTCAGTTATACAATCACGGCACCAGCAACGAGATTTTATACAAACTGGTATTCTAACCTTGATGACTGAATTCGCAAAGGGATATCAAATAAGTAAATGAATAAATAAATATGTACTTAAGTGATAAGGTTTTATGACAATTTTGAACATTTTCTGGTTTGTTTGTTTTGTTTTGTTTGTTTTTTTTTTCTTCCTTTTTGTTTTTTGTTTGTTTGTAAGAACAAATTACTTTGAACAATTTTGTATGATGTACTGGTATGTCATTTGATGGAATCTAAAATCAATGAGGCCCGAAAAAACATCAATGAAAGCTTTGAATAATTTGATTCAGATATAACCAGATAAACGCTACACGCGTGCGCGGAAAAAAATGGTCTCAGGTAAAATGCAAATTCATCGTTAAGTGAATTTGAGAGTGGGAGTCACCACTTCATGGATATTATGAATCTAAAATATTAAGAAATAACAACCAAACAAGATGTATACGATTTGGAAGAACAACGCCACGGTCTTATTGCCGAAATTAGGCCTACACAACAAAGCGAGGTGACTAGATGCCTGCGAGCTGGCTGAGCACCTATCATTGGTTTCTAGTAGAATCAGCTCAGGTACAAAACTCAGAGCAGCTGATTATGTTTCTTGTTAGTCCGACACGTTCTGCGTCTATATATGTGCATTTAACATATTGACAGATATTATAAATGCAGACGTAAATGAGAGGCCGAAAATTACATTATTCGTGGAGGATGGATGGAGACTGCTTGTTCGCCGAGGTACTCCCTCCCTTCTATCGCCTAACTCTCCAAAACCTCAGATCCTTTTCACATATCACTGACATGGCTGTGTTCCTTGATAATTTACCTTCACGCCTGTGTATGATATAGGCCTATAGGCATAGATGGCCGAACGTTGCATGACACTCTAAGACGGCCACAAATCTCCTTTTCTCTTCTCACGACTCTTACCTTCACCGAGAAGCCTTCATTCTCAAGGTAAAGAAAACCTTTCTACCAACTGAAGAACTTCCACTCAGCGGAGAACATTTTTTTCACCGCGGAGAAAACTTTTACACATTGAAGAAATCCTTTCCCCCTGAAGTAAACGTTTGCTGCCTTTTTTCTCCGTGATTTGTAAACAATTTCATTGCATGCAATGGACAGGTAAACTTTTCGGTATACTTGCTATACTTATTATACCTGCGGTTTTCACCGTGGTACAAGGGTTTTCTCCGCCGTGTATGCA
Organism: Acanthopleura granulata; assembly: GCA_016165875.1. Taxonomy (NCBI): domain Eukaryota; kingdom Metazoa; phylum Mollusca; class Polyplacophora; order Chitonida; family Chitonidae; genus Acanthopleura; species Acanthopleura granulata. The sequence goes on along the minus strand of JABBOT010000001.1, from coordinate 15,573,493 downwards.
CTTTTCTAAGCCTTACAAACCCACGTATATCTTTGAGAAAAATCTTTCCATCACGGAGAAATGGAATCTTTCTAAGACAAAGAAAACCTTTTCACATCTAAACAGCCACTGGTACCAGAAAAAAAAACGTTTCCATCGTTGAGAAAACCTTTACATCGCGGAGGAAACTCGCTGAATGCACCCGAATGAAGCCTATATATATAAGCCTGTATATAGACCTATATATACATCCGGAAAAAACCTTTACAATGTAAAAAGACTGCAACGTGGAGATTGAAACTTGACTAGCAACGACAGTGTGATATAGTTATCAAATGTTAAGACGTATGACCCGTAAAACCCAGACTCGCTTGTACGAAATCCTCTTAAGGCCACGAGCTCATAGCTACCATGGAGACGTAATGCCTACAGTACTGGCTGCCATGGTAGTTACGTGTTTGTAACGTTAAGAGGGCTTCGTGCGAGTGGAATCTGGTCTCCTGTAAATTTACCTCGGTCTGAGTTTTATTTTAAGTGTTGTATGATTGCTTAAACAGTGGCTCAACAGCCGCTCTCTTTGGTCTATATACATATTTAATCCATTGAAATATCCCTTTCCTTCGGATTCTTCACTCCGCGAATGAAAATAACCCTTACAGTGCGGAGAAAACGTTTTCACCACGTATAAAACTATTTACACTGTTGGGAAGGCATTTTCAAAGCAAAGAAAGCCATTCCACACTGGGGAAAACTATATCTTTACATAGCGCTGAAAAACTTTCCACTGTGAAGAAAACCTTTACAATGCAGAGAAAACCTTGCAACCGCTGGGAAAACCTTACACTATGGAGAAGGCGTGCATTCAACCTTGGGGTAAAGTTTTGCACAGACGAATAAAAATATTAAATTGCGTTTTTGTAGGTTTTTCTCTGATTTCGTGATTTTTTTTTTTTAAAATTCAAGTTTTGATAACTTTATATAGAAATATAAATTGTGTCATATCCGTGAGCCTCGGGAGTAAATCGATCCATTTGAGAAAGCGTTATAAACAAGGGAAACAACTGAAATAGAGGGATTTTTTCTCTATATGATTATATGACTTACCTCCCTTGGTGCGATTTTCATATCGTTCCTTTTGTTTCTACTCTCGTGTAACAAATATAAAAGTCATTTTCTTTTATGTAAAGTTGATAGAAATATCAGATGAGCCCATCATGTGTAAAGTATTATATTGGCCAATCATTTAAATTTACTTCAGTCAGCCCGAACTAAACAAATTTCCAAGATGGTGCTGGAAAGTACTATGGTTTGGTAAGTGACTTGAAAGTGGCAATTTAGACAGAAAATCGTGTAATGCAATTTTGTTAGCATATCATAAAGATAAAACTCATATTTCGTAGTCAATCTTGGACTAGGTTATGTTAAGTTTATGTGCCTAGGAACAAAGAAACCTGGCTGTGTGTATCCCATGACTAAGCAGGATAACAACAACAACATCGTTTTGAAGTGAGAGTTGTTGTCCACATGCTACAGATCATTAAACTGCTTGGCGTGTGATCATCCTGAGTTATGAAATCATACTTAATTAAGCATGCAGTTGTCTGTGAAGGGATTACAACTTATCTGCTTGCTAGTTGATTAAGAATTTTCATCATGAAGGGCACTTGAAGTGAGGCCATCCAGATAGATTCTGCGTGCTTTTCAATATTCTCACTTTCATCCACCTCTAAACAGTCGACACATACTTACGAACTCCAAGTCGATGGACACTAATGGTACTTCAGCTCGTTTCCTTTGCTGGTTTATTAGTGTGATTTTATTAGTTCGGGTGATTGACTGTGTTGCCGATGGATATTAGAATTTTAAGATAACACTCTGAATCCATCTCAATGGAAAACTCAGTTTTATATAATTTTGCTGTTGAAAAAAAAAGTAAACCTCGAATGGTATGTACTTAATTTACTACCATAGCCAATGAAACTTATCAACACACTGTTATGTGGACCCATCAACAGCAGGAACTTATGAGATACCCAGTGCCATTGTCAGCCATTTTCAGAATTCATGTGACCTACCTATGGTTTGTAAAATTTAGGGGAGTTCTACCACTTAAAACATCAGGAGCGCCGTTCTAGGGATAACCTTGACAGTCTATCCATAAAAACTTACTTTCCTTTAATATGGTGCTGATGGACATTATGCGTCGAGTGTTCCTACATTTATTCCTAGTTAAGCGCACACATTGTTTTGTTGTTCACCTGCTTTGTTGAAGTGAAACCCCAAGTTAAACATCTTTTCCTCTACCATGTTTGGCTTTCGTTTGACATTGTTGTCTCTACTTCTGAAAACTGTTGAATACTATACACACCCTCCCCCAAACATGTATGGAAATGAGCCAATAATGTTTCTCTGTGTAATGTGCATCATGATTTTCTACAAACTTGCAACAGCACATACTTCAGTTTGGCCTGGAATATAGGAAAACTGCATTTAAGAACTCTCAGAGTATGACTTCAGTGCAGCGCTGTGAACACTTTCGCCAGACTAAAGGATAGCTATGATATTTTTATTGTCCACAGTAGGCACAAATTAATCTTCATAATCGAAGCGGGAGGACATGAACAAAGAACAGTTTGAGTGCACACCTCACTGAAAGTAGTTCTATGGGTATATATTAGAAATTAATGTTGTATTTTGCAGTGTGGACAACAGTGATTACATGAGAAATGGAGACTTCATTCCTACACGGCTGCAAGCACAGCAGGATGCAGTCAGTCTTGTTTGTCATTCAAAGGCGAGATCAAATCCAGAAAATAATGTTGGCCTGGTAGTGATGTCCAGGTAACTATGTTGAATAGTAATGGTAATGCCCCAGTTGCAGCTGTAATAAAGTAAATTCTTTAGTTTCAAAGTTAATACCAGGCAGATAACAGTTACTTTAATGTATTTTGATATAAAATACAATTAGTCTTTTATAAAATACAAGTGTTTATCATGCGGTCAACTCAGGATATCCTATACTCTTAGAAAATTAACTAAAATTGTGTTTTCACTCAATACAGAGTGGTTATTTAATGTCCCATTAATCACGGTATTAAATCTATTAATAGCAAATTATACTTAACTCACTGTAGATTTTTGATGCATTATAGTGTGGAAGTGTTGGCTACTCTAACCTCAGAGGTGGGAAGAATCCTCTCCAAATTACATCAAGTTCAGCCCAGAGGAGAAATTGCTTTTATAACAGCTGTACGTGTGGCACATGTAAGTTATGTCAGCCTCATTGATAGCTTGCTGTGCATCATACATGTCATTGTACAACACTCCATAGATACCGTGCAGTGTATCTGCTGAGATGTGCTAAGGTCCATTTAAAACTGCCGAATTGGGATTACAACATGTGCTGCATTTCTGATATCAGTGACCACCTACATATAGCATTAAGTGATTTGGCCTGTGTTTCTGAGACTGTCAGTACATTTCCCAACACTGCTAATATTACCTCCCCACAATCTATGAAGCATTCCATGTCCAAGTTATACACTGGTCACCCAGTGCTGATGTGTGGCATGTGTTTCCACTTGTTGATAATTGCTGTCTGGTTCATACATTTACATGATGTGTGTTGACCTTTCTTATTAAGTTTACTGTCATACCTCAGTATAGGTTTATATATGCTGACTGGGTGTGCAGTATAATATCACACCTTCCACCATCTTATACTCAAATCTGACCCTATTTTGAGCCCATAATACATACATGCTGTGTGTACAGAAGATTATTATGCAGTCAATCTGTTGAGAATTATCCAGGGGAGAGGGGGAAGGATTGCCATCTTATGATGGCTCTTGCTCTGAACATGTGTTTGCTTGTGTTTCCTTAGCTGGCCCTGAAGCACAGACAAGGTCGTAATCACAAGTTGAGGATCGTGGTATTTGTCGGTAGTCCTGTACAGGATGATGAGAAAGAGGTGAACATAAGTATTACTTGTTATCTACGTAACATCTTATGTGTTTCCTTCTCTTTACGCTTTCACTGTGTTAAATGAACATTGTCCACTTGTTTGTGCTTGACATTGTTTCTGATGTCAAGTTTGTTTTTAATACCTTCTGCATATCATGTCAAAATTTGGATGTATAAGCCATTAGGTATAAAACTTTCCAGGCTACATCCTTACATGTAATTAACATCTGCAGTGTAATTCTTTTGCCTTTTCATTATGCAGCAAATGCAAGTGATTTTCTGTAGAATAGTGTGACTTTATTTTTCATCCAAAAATGTTTGTCATTTTTTTACAATTCTTTTGTTTATAGTTGATTAAATTAGCAAAGAAATTGAAGAAGGAAAAAGTGAATGTGGATGTTGTCAATTTTGGAGAAGAGGTAAGACTCTAATTCCTGTCCATGTGTAGGACATTTAGAAATATTGTGAAAGTGTTTTGAACGTAAATAAGACAGCAGTGCTTAAGGGTGTAAAAGTGTAGAACTTTTCATGAATAACATGTTTAAATGTAACAATTGCATTAAAAAGAAAGGAAATGATGTGCTTTTCTCAGCGTGACTGGAACATATATTCTCTTTTGTAATTATTTTGTATACCTGATTATTTTACAGGGTGTCAACACAGATAAGTTGACGTCATTTATCAATACTATCAATGGCAAAGAAGGGACAAGGTAAGGTCATCTTGCCACAGTGCTCTGTCCATTTGGCTGTTGCCATTAAACTGGCATGTTCTGAATTGAATCCATTTTGTTTTCTTAGAAATGGTTTGCTTACCCTAACAGCCTCCATTATTTTGAAAAGTTTGTGTCTTGAAATTCTACCAGTTCATTTACATAATCATTTATGCCCGAATTCCCCTACATTTGACTCTAAAGTTTTTAGAATTCAAAGGAATTTTTAAGTGGTTGTATTTTCCAAAACATTTAACACATGTAATACAGGGGTTTTCTAGTGACAGTCTCGTTATGGTTACCACAGACAAATTTTGTATTAAGATTTAATGAAATAAATTGAGTTTTTAAAACATTAGTGGCAAAAAAATATTGAGTTTTCTGATTTGTTCAGACTGAGTTTCTAAAAAGAATTTGGCTGGCGAAAAACACCCTGCAACATTTAAAAGACCTTTTATGCCATTTTTCCTAATGTGCTTTGTTTGCATCCATTGTAAATGCAAAATGTTTTTGAATCAAATTTATAAGATGTATGTGACAGTGTGTGTGTGGTGTGTGTTACAGCAGTAACCTGGTCACAGTGTCCCCAGGCCCCATGCTCTCTGACGCCCTTCTCAGTTCCCCTGTGGTCATGGGAGAAGACGGCACGGGAGTGGTGGCTGGAATGGGCGGTAGCTTTGAGTTTGGTGTGGACCCCAATGAAGACCCAGAACTAGCACTGGTACAGAGCAGTAGGCCTATTTATGTTACTGACATATAGGTGGATATACAGCGAAACATATACCCAGGTGTCTCTCACCAATGTGTTCACTGTGAGTTTAAGTCCAGCTCATGCTGACTTCCTCTCCGGCCAAACGTGGAAAGGTCTGCCAGCAACCTGCAGACGGTTGTGGGTTTCCCCCAGGCTCTGCGTGGTTTCTACCCATCATAATGTTTGTCGCTGTCGTATAAGTGAAATATTTTTGAGTATGGCATAAATCACCAATCAAATAAATAAATATAGGTGGATATAAAGATATTTTTTGTTTTGGGCAGGTTTATGCCTATTACGCCAACTGACAATGTCAGGATTGAAAGCATTTTCTAACTTATGCCTGCTTTCGCAGATCGTTGTAAACCAGTTATTTTTGGTAACCGTTCTTGTTACCATTTCACCTCATGGTGTTTTAAGTTACAGTTACGGTTATTCATGAAAAAGTTACAAGAAATCCTTGTTACAAAGTTTTATGAAAGTGTTTCATGGGCCCAGGTCTCGCTGAGTTTGCAAGTCCAGTTGAGTAATGGTGATATTAAATGCCCAGCTCATGGGACTGGTCATGAAAACTAGGCCTGTATTGTTCTGGTTGCCAGGCCTTGCGTGTGTCCATGGAGGAACAGCGAGCACGACAGGAAGAAGAGGCCAGGAAGGTGGCTGCCACCACAGCAGAGTCCACACCGGCTGCTACTGGAGGTCTGTACAATGTAGTCCTGGCTGGCCAAGTCAAACCATCATCCCGCAAGTTGAGGCATCCAGCTCTTCTGTATCTTAATTTATGTACAGGCATCTTTGAATTTAATGTCAGTTTGTATAGTTTGTTTGTTTTTGAATTTTTAACACTGGCAATCTTCAAGGCTAAATACTTTGCTGATAGTTATCTAGTGATCTAGGATTTGAAGATCTTGTTTATGAGGGGAAAAGACGGGAAATATTAAATAACATAATTTTGTTACTTGTGCTAGCATTAACGGATTGTCATCCTTTCAGGATTGTCACTGATCAAGTTGCTTATAATAAAAGAAACCTGAGTGGAGGTGTACTTGTTTATTAACACAAACTTAGTGATTCGTTCTAGCCTCTCCTTGTCAGGTGTCAGGGTCGCTAACAAGTATGAAAGGGATCAATCAAATTATCAGTCAATGTTACAGCTCAGCTCAGCGCAGCTCAGTTTTTATGATAGTTTCACATTTCATAATTCTGCCCAAGGTTTCCCTCCAACGTTTATGGAAGAACATGATGGCTGAGCGACAAAAATTTTCACCAGGAAACAAAATTAAAACATTTTAACCTCACCTGTTATTTATTTAGGAACTGTGGAAGAGGAATCTCTTGAACAGGCTATAGCGATGTCCCTGAACCCAGATGCAGAGAAGATGGAGGGAGTCAAGGATTATTCTGAGATGACTGAGGAAGAACAGATAGCTTTGGCATTACAGATGTCCATGCAGAATCCAGGTACTGCCCAGAAATACTCTGTCGGTTACAGGGTTTTCTTCATGTAGTCAAACTTTGTGGGCCATTTAGCGGCAATGAAGCGAGTGGTGTCAAACCCTTGTCATATGAATAATTTTTGACAGCCCAAACATAGTTACCTCCCCTAGACATACTCAAAGTGTATAGAAAGGTTAACATGGAGAGACATGCATACTAAAAGCGTTTTTGATGAAGTAAGAAGTAATGACTGCAAAGAAAGCGTATTAATGGCAGCAGTGATTCAGAATCCTGTATAAAGTATTTTATATTTCCTTGAAAAGTCAAATGTTGGCTCAAAATGATATTTTAAATGTTAATACCGGTCACTTTAACATACAAATGTAATCAGACTTTCGAACAGACTGAAGTTAATACTGGACTCCACTGCTTCTACACTATGTTACAACTGAGCCCAGATTGCTGCATGCGTGGCATGTTTGCCAAACACCTAGCATCATGCACTGTTTGTACATGTATCCTCCTTTTACACAACTAGCTGAGGAATCAAGTGGAGCTGCTCCCATGGAGACAGATGAAGAAAGTAAACCCAAGGAGGAGAAAAAGGTAGGCCACAACTGATGTGAACAGTGGTTCTAAAATTGCTGATACAAAGGTGTTTGTCCCCTGTCGCAGAGGTCGAAGTGCATTTAAGCTACATTCTCTGGCAGGAGTTTTATTGCACGTACCAGTGAGTTTAAACACAGGGCTATGACTTCAGTTTCGTTAAAGCTTCTTCACAGGAACTCTCCTCAGTCAGAAACTTTCATATGACCATTTGTGCCATAAGCACCCTGCTGGCTCATTGGTCCCTTGGACATTGTGCATGCTGGAGACCACTTGTTCTTTAATCAGTAGGAGTAGAATTGATAGATGACACATGTCAAGAGTTATGTAAGTCATATTAAAGGATTAATTAATATTTTCTCGCATTTGAGAACTGACATCATCTTAATGTATGGTAAATTCACTTGTCACGTGTATCTGTTTCAGCCTGAAGAGGAAGACTTCCTAAATGACCCAGCCTTCTTACAGAGTGTACTTAGTAATCTTCCTGGGGTGGACCCCCAGAGTGAGGCCATCCGCAATGCCATGAGCTCCCTCACAGACAAAAGCACAGACAAGAAAGACGATACGAAGAAAGATGACAAGTCAAAAGATAAAAAATAAAAATATGTAATATCATCATCACCTGAAACTATGTATATTAATTTCCTTCATTATCTTTTCGTCGGCTACAGTGGGTAGGAGTAGAGCGTGCACTGAAATGTTTCTGGTTTTTTTAAGCTGGCAGTTTCGCTAACTTGTGGAATCTGTGTAATTTCGATACATTGCGTCAAGAACTGTGTATGAATGTGGGCTTTGTAACTTTCGTTTATTACCTCAAGACTTGATGTGATAATGAAGAGATTTTCAGATAGCAAACAATGTCAAGGATTGTAAGTTGAATGGTGGAGCATGAGGATTTGCCAAGCTATCTAAATATCACAGCAGAACAATAAACAGTGTTTGTTCATAGGGCACTTCTTGATTCATCATTGACCTTATTATTCCGCTGGGGGCATGTCAGACCGTCACAAAATAGTTTTCTGCACTTCTTCTCTTCATGGCTCATCATACTGGATTTGTACTTGGTTTTACCATGAGGACATGCTTGTTAATATCAAGTTATGAACTGTTTGCACTGGTTTTTGTCCTGCATAGGGAATGCTTGTTAAAAAGGCTGTCTCGAAAGAATCAAAAGTGGCATGGAGGCATCAGTTCTTTCAAGCCAGAGCAAAATGAGCATACGACTACCACTACCATATGTTTTACATGGATCCCTGAGAGTACAATATTGTTGAAAGCAAAGTCAAGCCAAAACTGACTCAATGAGCTTTATTTCCACGGGAACTTTATTCTGGGACAAAACACTGAGCTGGTGGAAGACACCTGTGACTGAAGTCGGAAGTTCAGAAGCTTTTATCAGAAATGTGGCGTGTTCTTCTCATTCCCGCTCTTGTTTTGCTGCCACTTACAATACAGGATGCGTGCAAGGTACATGACAAAGGGCCGCTGTGTTTGCCAGACTGCGGTGTACTGCATCTAAGAAACTGACAATCACCCTATGCGTGAAATATGCTTGAGAACGGCTTTAATTCTCATCAAAGATCAGGTACATTGCCAAGGGCGATGGATTCCGTATTCTGAGTATGTGAACATCTCATGAGTACGTGGGGTTTAACACCAATCTCAGTACTGAATCGTTTCCGCCCTAGTTTTTGTGTCTTTACAAATCCGGTAGTGCACGACACTGGTGACGTCCCTTTGGAATCTCTCTGTGTGCAGGAGTGAACAAGGTGAACAAGATGTGTGTAAGCGCTCGATGGCGCTTCGTACTGTTGCAGACCGCTTGTGCTACACCAATATGAAGAGCACATCTCTGTGTCAGAAGTGGGAAAGTGGTTTACACCAGTTCCTCTGTTTACTTCTCGCACATTACTGTCCGCCTGGGTATACCTGTAACAAACTTGCTTATGGTGTTAAGCAATCAAATATTTAACAAATATTTTTAATGACACATGGTTTCTCGTTGGCTCATTCGTGGCCAATTGGTTCTTGGCCCTTGAAGAATGAGGTAGTCTTCTTGGGTCCAGCTTCTGCTGGAAAAAAGTGTTTTAAGTTGCACATTCGCTCGGAAATACTTGCACGCCATGCTTTCTCCTGCTGGCTAAGATTGCATTTGGTGGGGGCGAACACCATCAAGGGTTGAGCCAACGGTGGTCTGCAGCCTGAAGTCAGTAAGTTTGTCAAGAAGCTGACGAGGCGCGATGATTTTCTCCCGTACCTGCTGGAATATTGAATAATAAATATGCTGACAGGATAGCATCTTCTTGCTGCAGGCTTATTTTGGAAATACATGTCCTATATATGACCTAAGACAATATACAGGTCGATTCTGTACGCCATAAAAAATATGGTGCTTTTGATACCATTAGTCCAATGCTTATCCGCATTTCACTCTTCTACAATACACTTTTACGCTGAACTCAAGAATATTTCAGTTTCACGACAGCTGTCATCATTATGATGAGAGAAAACCGGACAGAGCAAAGGGGGAAACTCACGACCATACGGCCAGAGAGGAAGACAGCATGAGCTGGAGTTGAACTCACAGCAAACACATTGGCAATAGGCAGGTGTAACTGGGCTGTGCGTAGCGCGCTTACCACGTAGCCCGCGGAGGCCCCTTCTGCGATATAGGCGATGTGTGTGACAATGAACTTCATGGCACCAGTCTACAAAGCTTGCAGCTGATTCTACAGCCATAACTTCGTGATAGGAAAAACCAAGAACCATAATCAAGGACGTGACAATATAATCTCTGTGTTGATAACGCCTTCGCTAAGTAGGTGATGGTAATTCCCAGCGGCAACAGGTCACTGTACCGCTATAGCTATCATCTGCATTGTACTTCGTAGCTTGTGTAAACCTCATTGTTTGCTCTTGCACATATTAGTGCTGATAGAGTTGACATTTTGGTTGATTGATGTCACCCCACTCTTATAGGCCATTTCATATTTACAAGGCGAAGCTCATACCAAAGCCCCATATAGAGTAGGCTAGCACACATAATGTCTGTTCTAGAATATATTCCCTTTCTTATTTAAATGTTCAAAGATTGTTACCTCTGGGATCACTGGTGGCCAGCAGTGAATCTGCGATGTAAGATTTACTAAATAGAAGATATATTTGGCACATGTGGACAAAAAAGCCGCCACAGTGAAAACTTGCAACCACATTTGGTCTTTTGATCCCAATCCTTAGTATAGACAAATTCTCCCACTTGAACTGAATTCCTTAAGAAAAATTTGTTACATAAGAAGAATAAATAATATTCCATCCAAGATGTATAGCGGTATATTTACCCCTATAGCACCAGCCGACCTATACAGTGAGCTGAATGGTTGTATGTCAACACAAACAGCAATACAGGCTTAAAACCTGCCAGTAAACTGAGCTTGTTTGCTGGGTAACTGTTTGTGCACATAATAGGCCTGTAGTCGTGCGCCTACAGCGAGAAATATCTGAAAGAGCCACAAATAGCATTATCACAAGAGTGTTAGAGTATAATCATAGAATATATGAAGGTTTTTATACCGGTGACAGATACAGGAACGCCACAAGCATTGCACTGGAGCATGTCCGGTCAATGTGCATTTAATAACGTGCATGTCGTTGTTTTGTTGGTTATATGTGCACATATGTGAAATACAGTATGACACTCCACTCTTGTTGCTGCAAATTATAACTGGGAAATAAAGGCGTGTTTTCCAGGATTACTATAAGAACCAGGTTGTAGGTTTCCACGTTTAGTAGCTCAGGATTTGTGCTTCCACGCTGCACAAACCGGTATATACGTATATATATATATATATATGATAAATTATAGGGCCATAAATCTGTAACAATAGGAGTGCAGAGATAACGCTGTATAATGTGTTGGAAGTGTTATTCACGCATGTATACTGCACAGTTCAGTTTAGGGTTTACATTCCAGCTATGGTGGCTGTTGAAGGCAAACACACAATAGTCTCCGCCATGCTGTGTCGACCTCAATTGACCATCTGCTGTACGGAATGCGGAATGTTAATTCACAAGCCATTGTTTTCGCTGCAAAGGTCGAGAGCCGATACAGTCGTCAGTCAGGCTATGAAATTGTGATGTTCATTCGGCCTCGCCTTAACCTGGCCAGCATAAAATAGGCACATTGAGGATACGCCGCCTATGTATGATGATGTCTGGTTATATTGCCTTCAGACTGACGTTAAACGTGCCAATTGTCTGAAAATATACCATCTATATAATAAAAAGTACAAATATAATGTCATAGTGGCTGTTCTATTTGAGGTTTTAAAACAACGAAAAGTACCATCATACAAAGTTTGATTATGTATTCTCGAGAGTTCGCCGTGAATTTTGTCACTGAGTCGGCCAGAATCCGAATAAATTCGTTGTTAGTCGTTGCCGCGTTCCAGTTTTGAACTTGACACTTAGGCTGTTGAAAGGATCTTGGTCATTTTTCGCTGTAATATGTTGCACAGAACCGGCCTCATAAGTATTAGTCGTTAATCAACAGCTTCGTAATGATGCGCAATGAGAAGACTAAATTAGTACAAAAAAAGCCCCAGTCTTTCGGAAATATCGATATGTTTCCTGTTGCCAACGACAAGTGGCTATACGACCGTACACTGTTTTTTGCAAAGACCACCTGACTTATACCTACACTCTATACCCATCATCACCCGCGACCTACACATATCATGACGATTGCAGTCGAATAAATGGAATGTTTGTATTCGATTAACCTGAGCCTGTAACCTGATGCTGTTACAAATTTCATCATATTTACAACCATCGTTATATTGTACCAATGAGGATAAACTATAGGCCTATTACAGATCGTAAGGTCCAAAATATTCTTATAGGATAAATGAAGGTCCAATTCAGGTCTCATGTTCTCAATTACTATCGTGGCAAATTCTTCTATATTGCATGTAAAGTCTTAATAATAATGCAGGTATTTTCATCAACTGTTAATTACTGTCACTGTTTGCAGACAATAAATAAATCCATAATGATTTGCTAAAACAAAAAGTTGTTCCCACATTTGAATGCGGAATAGTAATCAGATTTATTCACAAATATCACAAACGTCACTGGACAATTAACTGGGTGTGAGAAGTCTTAAAATGTTGGCTGGCAGTGTTGCTCGGTACTGCATGGTTCCGCCTATAGAATGGTACATGTATGTCACCTCAAGTATACCGTATCAGTGTGATTGCACTGGTGGCCTCAAAATTACTTTAGCTAATGAAACAGATTAGCCTGATACTACGGACTTAACCCAATAAACCCTGTTACGGTCATTGTTAATATGCGGTTCATGTGAAGGAGTATAGATAGATCTTTGCAGTTCTAAATGTATGGTAATGTACTCGATGACATGGTCGCTGTTAATGATATTCATTGAATAATATAAAAATGAATGTGCGGAGATAGGAATTGTACTTCCGGTATACATTACATTTCCAACTTTTCTGAGATCTATATGCATCGCTGCAATTTGAGTGTTAGGCGCATGATTTCCCAGGATCTTTTAAAACAGATCTATCAAAATGTAACGTCCTATTTCCGTTCAAAGGATGTTATTAATGTAGTATTCCATGAATCTTTCATCTGTCGTGTGACAGAAAACGATTAAATAAATTGTCATAACGTGACATTTTGAAGTACGCTACATGTGTGTGTCATCCGTGTAACATATACACGTACTATACGACTATCTGGCATGGACGAGGGTTTTGTTGATTGGACTAAGAATCCGAGAAGCCTGATCCCTATGTCTTGTTTTCATGTGATCATTACATGAGATGACAACACGGTATCGTGAGCAGTTCTAGACCAATAACGCTAAAAGCCTGATCCCTATGTCTTGTTTTCATGTGATCATTACATGAGATGACAACACGGTATCCTGAGTAGTTCTAGACCAATGACGCTAGAAGCCTGATCCCTATGTCTTGTTTTCATGTGATCACTACATGAGATGACAACACGGTATCCTGAGTAGTTCTAGACCAATGACGCTAGAAGCCTGATCCTTGTGTCTTGTTTTCATGTGATCACTACATGAGATGACAACACGGTATCCTGAGTAGTTCTAGACCAATGACGCTTAACGAATGGCAATTAACATCACGGCATTTTCTGATCTATAATTCTGCTTAAGTCATGGTGTTATAACGGGCGTGTATATTGTTTCTAGTTACATGAACAGTCAGAGTAAACCCTCTAACTGAATTAAATCGACAAAAGGCCGGGTTTCACCTGTAAGGTGTAACTATATTTGCCCACTGTTGTCGTCACTCTGGGTTATACTGTCTATGCTGTAATCTTTATGTGTTTAGCGTTTAATCTTGGTGTTTCGGTGCGTGAATGGACACAGCTGAGGACCCAAGTACTGTATAAATGACGCAGCCAATTTAAGCTACCCGATGAAAACCGGCCGTTTTCTCAGGGAAAGGTCTTTTATGAGATTTCATTTGTGGGTTAACACATACAATGAATGCTAATTACCTCCTGAGATGTATTTCAATGATCGTTTGCATTATTCATATATACAAAAAAAGACACACGACTCTCTGCTTCTGGCCACGCCAACACAACACGCTCTATTTTTTGCCTTCTTTCTCACTGGGCACCTATAGACGTTTAAAAAGGAGTTTTATTTTTTACGTTTTCTGCCACTAATTTCATCATGGAGTGCTATAAGAACTACTGCATGGTTTGTGCGAATAGTGCACAATAATGTGACCGACACGCACATGTACACAACATGCACCATTGTGGCTGTAGCAAACTTGTGCACAATAGTTTTTATGGAGTGCCACGTAAGGCCCTAGCTCAGGCATTAGGACGAACTTCTCAAGGATGGTTCACTATATTTATTCATATGTGTTCTACCTCGTTCTCAAGAATATTTCACTTATACGACGGCGGCTAGCATTATGAGGAAACCAGGCAGAGCCCAGAGGACACCCAAGAACCATCCACAGGTTGTTGGCGCACCTCCTCACGTACGACTGAAGAGGAAGCCAACGTGAGCTAGGTATGAAATCACAGCTATTTTCACTATATATACATGACGTTTGAAATATGTAAACGGACATGCTGAAGAAAGAAAAACGATCTTTGGTGAAATTCCCAAAATTTGACAAAGCAAAATATTGCATATACGTGCATTGTAGTTAAATGGATGTGTGTCTAACAGGGCAATCGAGCCATATGATACATTTTTTGTACACAATGAGTAGTTTCCCTTCTCTGGAGTAATGCTCTGTTATATTTTGGTTCTTTTCTTGCTTTGGTATGACCCGAATCAAGCAGCGGCTGTAAACACGTCCTGAATGGTACATGCACATAGCAGCTGGCTGTAGGCCTATGTAGGATACTTGAATGGGCTGTATACGATACATCAATGTTTCACTGGGCTGAATTGTAATTCCGTTTGATGATATCTCAAATGACACGCGAGCCTACGTCCGAAGGGACCAATATATTATTGCCTATCTTCTCCATTATATGGGAGCTTGCGTTATGAAACGTACAGCTTTACTGCAAACTGCCTATACGGAAGCAGATTTCATCCAGTTATATATTTGGCCTGTATTATGCATGGAATGTTATAGACTTATATGGGATTAAAGGAGTTCGCCTGTAACTCTGTGTTGCCTATGGAATTAAACATACGTTCCCTATACAGTTGTCCTTGTCACTTTTTTTTTTTTACAGTTTTACAGTAATCCATGTTTGTAAACCAGCAGTCTTTGTCTCAAAATAAATTCTGGATGAACTGGATTCAGCCATCTGTGTAGTTTTATCTGCTTTCTATGGCTATGTATGCCATACTTGTATTACCAGTCACCTGTTAACTGCTCTCTTTATATGCCATACTACTGTCACTTTTCGCTTATTATCTGCTCTCTCTATACGTCTATCACTTTTCGTCTATTATCTGTTCTATGTATATTCCATACTATTACTCTTCGTCTATTATCTGTTCTATATAATGCCATAATATTACTTTTCGCCTAGTCGGTCACATCATGCAGACTCGCGCAATACCGGTATAAAAGTCAAAACTATGAGATGGCGTGTTCGAATCCAGTTGTCGCTGAATCGCCTG
Source organism: Acanthopleura granulata (assembly GCA_016165875.1). Classification (NCBI taxonomy): domain Eukaryota; kingdom Metazoa; phylum Mollusca; class Polyplacophora; order Chitonida; family Chitonidae; genus Acanthopleura; species Acanthopleura granulata. The sequence goes on along the minus strand of JABBOT010000001.1, from coordinate 15,557,884 downwards.
TCGTTTAAAGTTTCTTGCTTTCAAGTTTCTTCCACCTATAAATCCGAACGCCCTCATCTTAGTGAAAATTACATGGAGTACAGAATGAATTAACTGACACTTGAAGTACTCCGTAATATATACAATGAGCTAACGAAATTTGCTGAACAGGCCTTCTATACAGCGTATGCAGCCCAGTGGGAGGTGAATTATATGAATTTCTGTCTATGGTCATCGGAGTAACCTTGTAACCATACAAAAAAACCAAAAAACAAACAAAAAACAAAAACACAAAAAAAGCAGAAGAAAATCAAAAAGACAGAGACATGGCCAGTAGGAAAATATATTTTGTCATTACTATAGACAGTTTTACTTCATTAAAATCATTCCGTCAACATTTGTGATCACTGTAAGTGATGGAGGTGCATGGAGGTCGCTCGAAGACTCGCTAGGCCCTACCACTTCGACAGCCATCTTGATGATCTTAGCGTGATTAGCTGTGGAAACTCTCAAGCCTTTAAAAGATCTCCTAAGCACTCCGCAGCTTAAACCTATGCGGACACGCTTCTTTTGTTTGATGCGTGACAAATTCGTTGAAAAAAACTTTCGTTCAACATAGCCGAGAGAAAAAAATGTCAAACATGACGGAAATAAACAAACAAACAAGGACGTCCATTTCATTGGTTCAGGGGTTTGACCTGACCAATCAAATGATTAACTTGTGATTTTAATATAAGGGTTTTTGGAGTACATGACGTTGCATTTCGCTTATTCCGGAAACAAATACGACCGTGCAAAATGTCTACATGTAGCTGACTGCCATAACGAAGAGTCGGTTCTCCACCTCACTATGCTTTGCACTTAAATGTATGCAACAACCGTCCGCTCCCCGTGGGAATAATGCAATACAAACATTTTATTTATTCTTGGCTACGAGTAGCAGTTACCTGTTTGGTTTGTATTCTGCAATGTCACCGCAATGGGTAACCTACATTATTGATCAAACCAAGAAAAGGACAGAATAGATGAAAATTAGAATGGATACATAGATGTACACGCTGCCTACAGAACCGGATATGAACGGGTTAATCGTCCGGGACCTCTTGGGTAACAAATATTGATTTTTGCCACCCAGGGTAGGAGAGAGTCGATTTTTATGTTGGTGTCCGAGTATCTCTTGTGCTGGCAGACTTCTCGAACCACCAGCATGTAGAAGATCAGCCGGATAGGTACCAAGATTTTAAACGAGGGAAAAGTCACGTGACACCACGAATGCGTTTTCGCATCAGAATTATTCAAGACCATAGGTTTTAGGTTCACAAAGTGCAAAAACACATAATAAAATGGAAATACATTCAGATCAACACATACGGGATATGTAAAAAAAAAACACCAGAAACTGATGAATCAAAATTGTATATTATACATTCTATATACATGTATATACATGTACTATTCAAGTTGTTCATACTAAACCTTTTGCTTTTTTCTAATGATCAACACATAATAAACTTTGTGTTTTTCTACTGACCAACTCATAATAAACGTTTTGTGCTTTACTACTGATCAATTAATACATTCTTTTTTTTCATCAACGACTCATCAAGGACAATCCACATACACGGTCTTAAACTGAATCTGCCTCTTCATACAGATGACTGCTTAAGGGCGTGGTGACACGCCGTGTATACAGGTGGGTGCACGTGTATAAAGCTCCGGCTCGCTGTTCACATGATTTTGTGGACCATGGCCTCTATTATCCACCTGACAGTTATTTTCATGATATAACACGAGGTCGAATTAAGAACATGGCTATAGTTACTCATTCCTCCTCACCGGCACAGCCTGTACAACAGTATGTATACTTATGTCATCCTGACCCGATGCATTTCTATTTACTTGATCCGAGTGACACGTGCGTCGGCGTCCAGAGTAAGGCTGGGAAGGAAACCAAGCAGGCGTCAAGGGAAACGACAGCGCAGTTCATCAAACAAATACATATATAGCAGTCTATAGTCAGAAGACGAATAAGTAGAATTTGGATTTGATTGATTTATTTATTTATTTGATTGGTATTTCGCCGTGTATTCAAGAATGCTTCACCTCCACGACGGAGACCAGCATTATGGTGGATGAAAACTCGACAGGGCCCGGGGAAAACCCACGGCCATCATAAGGTTGCTGGCGGACTTCCCGGAGAGGAAGCCAGCATGAGCTGGACTTGAACTCACAGCGACCGCATTGGTGAGAGGCACGGGTTCATAATGCTGCACCAGCGCGCTCACCCTGCGGCTACGGAGGCCCCCAGGAAAGTTGTAAGGAAAGTTGCTTAACTGATCAGCGTCAGAACATTTCTAAACGTTTCATGTGACCACAAGATTTGCTTGGTCGTGCACGAAGAGATACTTAATGGGTCCGTCTATTAAATGAAGAAACCTTCGATCAACAAGTACACAAGATTAGGCATGCAACACAAATTCGACGTTTGCAGACCGTCGCGTCACTGCATGACCCCATTTCTGATGGATTAATACTAAGGTTAGGTTTTGCATACACATCGGGTTTTGCACTAATTTTTATTCAACTTTATTTCATACTGATGGGTGAAATGACCTCTTTTCTCATATAGCATATAGCTTGGGGCACTTTAATTGTTGAGAGTTGCGTGTATTCTTTGTGAGAGTATGTCCTATAGGCCTAATTACAAACTATATATGCATGGGCTCACCGGCGTTGAACAACGATATATATGTACATTGTGTCTGTGAACTCGTGGGCGTGCAGGGGTAAGCAGCCAACCCAGCGAGACAAGATAACCATGATCCACCTAGTTTAACGGTGAATAACAGTCGTATATAGCTTCCCCCAGTAACCTCTATCACATGCAGTGAGGCCCTGTGGTTGATTCCCCGCTCGTAACTTTCACAAATTGTCTCGATTCAACTTTCTCGCCAACGCTTGTTTGCTGACAGTAACGTCTTCATGGTCAAAATGGATGCAATTTGCTATAGAAACGCGGCGTTTTCGAAATATTTATTTATGAAGTTTGGTAGAAGTGCCCTCGGCCCCTGTTGGTTTAGGAGATGGTTTTCCACCTATTTATACTCCTGTGACGTGCAGTGTTTGACTGCTTTGACCATTTCAAACAACACTGTCATGCGAATTGAAGAAAACAAAAACATCAGAGTACAATAAGATTACGTTTTCATTCTAACAAAAAAAAACAACAACACAACTTTCACCGAATTCTTCAGTGACGTAATAAACGTATAAAATTCTAAATCTGATGAACTGTAGTAGCATGCCTTTGTGTATATACCAGCAATACCGCTGCAGATTAGTTTGGACCTCGGCTGCTATCACCTCACTCCAACGCCTGTACAGGTCACGCTAGGCTGCTGACTTGGGCAGAGGTGTGAACCGATCTGTTTTTGCCACACATAGCTGGTCACGGTGACAGAACAACAGGCCGATGGCAGGTCAAGTGTGGGTGATGTCAGAGACCCGAGGGTCTATGTGGATCAGTGTGACATGCATTTGATGAGGTAGCGTATGGATGTGTTCTGCGCATGTGTATAGTCTGACGGCACCAGCACGTATGAATTTCAGAAAAATGTCTGATAAATATATATATATATATAGACCTATGTTACCTGAAGACAAGCGTTATTCCTGTGAGTTAAGGCCGGTATAAGCACCCATAATGTGGTCATGTAAAGTTTTTTTTATCCGAAGCACAGTCCACTTTGTCAGGTATGACCATAAAGGTGATCCCCGTCATATAAGTCGAATAACCTCCGAGCGCACACCCATAAAACAATAAAGAATAAATAAATGGCAATTTCATCAGCAAAAGATTACAGGACATTCACGGCACGTCCACCAATGTATACAGAAGCCCCATATGTTGACATAGACATTACAAATGTATTTTCAGTGCATGTGCAAGTTTAAGAGGAGGCATGTACAGTATATGTATAAAAACCATATCTTCGTGTACTGTTCACGTACCATGTATATTATTATCCTTACGGATGGGTGTGTGTCTCCCCGTTGATGTCAGGGCAGCGGGTATAAGTTTATTTATTTATTTATTTGATTGGTGTTTTACGCCGTACTCAGGAATATTTCACTTACACGACGGCGGCCAGCATTATGGTGGGAGGAAACCCACGACCATCTGCAGGTTGCTGGCATACCTTCCCACGTACGACCGGAGAGGAAGCCAGCATGAGCTGGTCTTGAACTCACAGCGACCGCATTGGTGGGACGCTTCGGGTCATTGTGCTGCGATAGCGCGCTAACCGACAGGGAGTATACGTGTACGCCTGCTAGTGGGCTCTTAATGGCGACCTTCGTAAAGGCCTAATTAAAAACTCATATTTCATAAATGAACATTATTAACTCTTTACTACTTACAACTCAGCAAACAATTCAGTCACATCATCTGGTTGGCTCATCCTTTAGCTGGATAGATGAGTGCGCCCAGGAGTTCATAATATGCTAACCAAATTTGTACTACACATGTGTCGCAAACATTCGAACAATTCCTTTGAGCCTTAAGAACATTTAAGCCTAATGATTTGTATATAGTAAATATAACAAATTATATTTCTCACCACAAACACGCACTAACGCCCACACAATCATCACGAAACAAAAATCAAAAGACAACAAAATGAGAATTACCTCCCTGTGCAACATGCGGTACACTGCAGGTATACATCCTGATTCATCTGACATATATTAGCAAACAGCCCACTAGGGCATGAGGCATGCCTTGGCTCATAGGACATGCATCTTTCGCACTTAGTCTGATTAAACACGTGAACCCACAACTATTGTTGCGGAATCAGATTACGCAAACATCAGACAAAAAAATACTGCATAATATAGGCTAATTACAGGAAAGACTCGTGAAGATCTGGTGCAACTGGCGAGAAGATTATACATTGTAGCTATGGCTGTAGGCTGCTGGGTACAGGATGCGCTGTATCTATCCATAGAACGCACATGTGATAACGATTTGCTCATATAAAAGATGGAAATTTTAAATTGTTAATGTTACTTTCTTAAACTAATGAAAAGATATTTCTATGAAAGACATATTGTTATAAATATTTTTATTTTTATCTCAATTTTGCAAATGATATTACTCAAAAAGAAATCAGTATTGTTTTCTTGTCTTTATCTAACTTTATTACTATGTAAGAATAAATATGCAAACAACAAACTGGTTTTCACATTTAAAATACATAGCTGTGGGCTCGTGTCCAGAGTAAAAATGAGGGCAAATTTATGGGCTCGTGTCTTATGAGGGTTCGTGTCCCATAAAAGCTCGTGTCCTATAAAGATGTTTGTCCCATCGGGCATGATCTTGTCCTCGAGGGTCTATGTTCTACGTTCGCGAACAGCCAGTTACACGAGCCTAGAGTATTTCTCTTGGCGCAGCGTTAATGAAAAGTGTCGACAGCATGCTTTTTTTCCATGTATTTCTAATTTCTAATGTACACTCTTCTCTAGAAATTGGTGTTGCGGCACCAAGATTTACGCTTTATATATGCCGCACGGTTGTATAAGCCTGAAAGTATTTGTATGGCCTGTTTATACACACTTGGTACGTGTATACAGAAGCACGGACATAAAAAACTTAGTGATCGAAATGCCTTGATTTTGGATTATCACTGAATGTAAAGGCTACATAGAGATATACCTTCTTGAATATTTTTCTGAATAATACTTATAAGGTTTGCACTTAAATACAGTATTTCTAAAAGACGCAATAGTCTCTATTCAGTTGTCAGGAGAGAGCGTCGCATAAATCAGTGCCGTAGCTGGTATTATATAAATAGATGTCTGTCAGCGTGGGCCAAAAAACTGAGTATAATAACAGGAACACACATGCATAACATTTCACGGTTGGTTGGACATCTTTAACTGCATGTATGAGGTATAAATAATGTGGCATCATAAATATAAACATATAAATCTGTACTAATGCTGAAGACACATCTTGATGAATTACTAGAACGCTGAAGCCGACGTGAGATGTATCTATATACTTATATTGTTATCAGTGCGCGGCATTGAATTGTTCGGTTGGTGTGTAACGATGTATTAAAACATTTGTTTCATATACACGCGGACTTTCAGCAAAAACAGTTATTTGTACAGTGTACTATATGTTCTCGACTGCCTTGTTTATAACATCGTGCACGTTGCTGAAAGTACAAACTCTGCATGCACGGCTTATAGAGGATGTAGTCATCTACATGTATTTATACACACTTCAGAAATGACTCGCTCATGATGTGAATGGTCATTCAATTGCATAGTAAAAGAAAGGAAACACTATATATATAATCCACCCCTATATTTAAATTGCACATGCATCCGCATTGCATATTTAATAGCATCTACCATATGGTGAGTACATGTATATATTCTAAAAAAAAAAAACATTAACAAACAATATGTATAACTGAGTGCATGGCATGAAATTGAAAATGATTTGCATGAGTACATCAATATTCTCTTAATATATTATTAAGGGACGGGCTATATAGTTTACAGGCTGTGATAAATTAAAGTCATTTGTTCACATCCGGGCTACATTACTTTTCATTATTATGTAAATTAATAATCAACTGTGTGTAAAAACATTCATCGCACAGGTATAAAGTACCCATTAACAAAAAATTTCGTCAGAAAGCTATGTACATATTAAATTAAATATGATTCATGGCTGATACATCATAATAATTATATTATCTGAGTTTAATGTTTCACGTATATATATATAAAAAGAAGTACTAGTATACGTCAAATTTGTTCTGTACATATGCATGTTCTTTAACTTCAGGTGGTTGGTATACTAGCTGTATAATATTTTATTGCACATTTGCATATATAAGCTTATATTTACATATATACATCCCTCGAGAGCCTGCTTGCGTCTTAAGTCATCTTCATCATAGATGGCTGTTGAGCATGACACCTATAGCATTCTTTACATCTTTTTGCTGCTACAAAGGGTTCAAGCAGTTCAGAAACACCTAGCTTATGAAAGTCGGAAGAGGTGGAAACTGCTTGGCATATGCAGGCAGACATTTCCCCATGTAGTAGGCCTTTCTTCTACATGGTCATTGTTTTCTTGCATGGAACTGTCTCCTGTAGGTGGACAGCTTCCCAGATCAGTGAACAGTTTCTCAGCAGAACGTTTCCTGTAGTCTAGAAAGCTTCCCAGATCAGTGAATAATGTCACAACAGAATGTTTCCCATAATCTGGACAGCTTCCCACATCAGTGAATAATTTCCCAGCAGAACGTTCACTATATATAATCTGTACAGCTTCCTATGCAGATCAGATAATAATTCCCCAGATAGAATGTTCGCTATATTATCTGTACAGATTCCCACATGCATTCTGTCATAAAGAGCACTATATCATAACACACTGCAAGCTATGGTGTTCCCAACTATTAGTGTCTGTCTGTGACGCTCATCATTTAAACATACTTTACTTCGACCAGGGGCGTGGCTTCTGCTACCATGGAAAATAATTCACCACGTTCAAGCAATGTTTGCTAGTATATGGTCCGCGGCAGCTTTCGCATGGTCAAAGTGTCCTGAAAATATACCTTAAAAACTGCAGAAATCTCTGTGTTGACAAGCTTTCATTTTTTGGGAACCATGTAAGATCCTTAAAACAGCCGTAATTTGCAAAACAAATCACAAACTGCGAACAAAAAGGCACACGCACGTCTATACATATTGTTTCCAACATCACGCATTGATAGTTTAGTCCACTAGCAAGTTTCTTCTTGATCAAATTCAAGATTTTATCTTCAGACGGCGATAACTTGTACAATAATACACGGGATAAAACCGAATATAAGCCCGTGCTCACACCACATCTACAGAAAAACACATTTCACGCGCACCGCAATGACCCAGGAGTCTCCCACGCCCAGCTCATGCTGGCTGCCTCTCCGGTCGTACGTGGGAAGGTCTGCCAGCAACCTGTGGATGGTCGTAGATTTCCCACCATAATGCTGGCCGCCGTCGTGAAAGTGAAATATATTCTTCAGTACGGCGTAAAACACCAATCAAATAAATAAGTAGAAGAGTTATGCTCACGACGTTTCGTTTCATTCAACCTCCAATTTTAACCTCTAACGGAGACAGCTCGGAATGGAACGAGAAAGATGTCAGGCACATCATACTGTCAGCAACATATCTGCCTATAGTTGACGTTGACAAGGTCACCTTTCAATCCGTTCGAATTACATCTTCAAATGATGATAACTTCAGGAAAAATTCTCGGAAAGGAACGAAAAATAAACCCTCACGCACATCTGCAGGTTTTCCCAATGCAGCACGTGCGTCTCCCTACAGTTCTGGGAAAATCCGTTCAGAACTTTTCCGAAAGATGTGTAACGACAGACGTATTATAGGCCTACCGATGGCTATACAGAGACAAAGCTGATTACATAACTAACAACTTGTAAAGAAAGTATTAACAAATTCCAAACGAAGTGTCTCCAGATTTTCTTTTACTGAGGTATTCAAGAGTTCAAGATTTCCATTGTTTGGACTGACAGGATTCCTGAAAAGTACCGGTACCGGTAAGTCTAAAACAAATATTATGGCTATGTGGGATATAAGGCGGGTAATATATATATATTTTTTTTATTTTATTTATTTATTCATTTGATTGTTGTTAAACATATCATCTCTGGAATTTTTCACTTGCACTATATATGATGGTCATATTTATGGGTGTATGGAGAAAACCGGACGCCTGCCACCGACCTCTGTCAAGTTATTGACAAAATTTCCTATATACACTTTATTGCCTACGTCAAATGAAGATCATACTTGTGTAAGGCGAAAGTGGTCTTCATTGAACGTTGGATTGCACAAACGGTCATAGGAGGGTGGACCTCAGTTTATTCTCACCAAGGCATCAGGTGAAAGCGAGAGATTCTACAAATTCCTTCTACAAGGCCAGGATTTGAACTCGCACTCTGTAAGTCCTACCGATCGAAAGGCAAGCGCAAGTGCAGGTGGAGAAATTAAAACAGTTTGTTTCATGTACACTCTTTACACTTATCAAATATGAAACATTCTTGAATCTGGGTTTTGAAAACTGAAACCTAACAACTAAAAGCCACGTACTTTACTCTTAATGATGCCTATGTATAACTTAAATACATGAAAACAACGACATTATAAGAAATTATAAAAGAAATATAAAAGAAAACATAAAGAAATTATTCAGGCACATTTGATATCGGGGACATGCAACACAAACAGCGTGTGTATATCCTTTCATAAACCACAAGTGTATTTTATACAACATTTATAGCTAATTTTCTGGTCACATTTACGTTATATATTTATTTTTTTTGGTAAATCAAGCTGCATTTCCATGTGCATGTAGAAGGTCAACGTAAAATAAATTAAAAAAACAAAACTACAATAGTTGTTGTTTAGCGGGATGTGTGACATGTGGTCTTTTGTTATGACATCTATTACGAATGAATCAGAAGTCCGCCTATGCCAAGGCCTACATGTAATCTGTAAAAAGCGGTTTTCCACAAAAGCCTATGATAAAGGGGCAGAGCTTTGTTTCTGTCTCGGTCGATGGCGTTAACACTCGACCGAATGATGAATGTCATAACGTGTACATGTAGATACGCCTAACTCTAAATGTGGCGAAAAGAAAAAATAATGTTCAAGTTGTTAAACAGGGTATAGATAATATATACATGTAGGCCTACATGTATAATGTCATTTCGTAAAGTATCTTGCATTATATTTATACATGATAAAGGCTCAACCATAAGATACGCGATACAGCACAACTGTGCAAATCAGCATCAAAGCGCAGTACTATAAATTTCATTTCTTTTTCCCTTTTGTACGTTTCCACCTTTTCTATACAGGCATACGACTTTACTGAAAATTAAGCCATGTTTTAAAATAAAACCAGGCTACAATTTGATGGTTTTACTGATACATGTCATCAAATGAGTAATAAGCTATTGAAGAAAAATGTAAATTGAATGGCATGGCCCTCATAACGAGCACTATTTCGTCGAAGAATTCACCATATACCTGAAAGTTACCTGGAATTTTTAATGTATGCTGATGTCATCAGGCACGGCCAATCTACTTCCTGCGTAAACCGACGCCCTACACCGAACAGGAAACATCACCATATAACAGGATTTTCTGACTTCAACTGTACAATCAATAGAATCAATCAGAAGCTATATTTAGTAAATGGCTAAAATGCTCTTTGAAATAAGTGAATGACAGCCCATTACTGTCACTCACTTGACTGCTGTGCGCCTAGCCAGGCGCCGCCATGGGGAGTATGTACGCTGGTTGGAACAGCCAATCGCTGGCCACTTTCCTGTCTGCCATCGCTTGTATATTTGCATAATTCCGATGCTTGTTGGAGGGTATCTGGGTCACAGCTCGTTGTGGTTTGGGAGGAGTGAAACTTGTACCTTTTGCCGATCAAATTAGGTAAGTGTTGCTCTGTTACACCAGGTAGTCTGTGCTTACTACGGGCACTACACTGTCGTGGAATTTTCCCATATTTTGATGCATAACATCGTGACGATCTTCACGGTCAGTCCCAGACGAAATTTCACCGGTGTGTGCGGTGACTCAACTCTGCCGGTGGGAATGATTTCAGCTAGCACTGGCTGTGTGCACACCTCATATCCATGACGCATATAGCGCTTTGAAAGCTGTTCTTATCTGCAGAAGACAGGAAAAATTGGGGTGCATTTGTCACAGGAAAATTTAAATGTCTGAGGAATACATCAGTCAGTGAGCAAATATGTCGAGCATTTTGAGCGAGGGTGGCGCCATCTTGAAATGGTAGTCTAGAGAGGTGGCCGTTCATTGCTACTCGAGGGTAAGACCAGACATTTGATAAGCTGTTACTGATAAATGTAATTGAAATCGCAACTGATCTAACCTGAATCAGGAGTACGAGACTAGCGTATGACTGAACGATGGAGGAATGCAGTTAGCTTGCATTGCGAACATGCATACTGAGTGTTCAGTTATAACATGTGGAACTTACATATAAATTTGTAAGTTCATCATGGGCCTCCGTGGCACAGTGAGTTAGCGCGCTAACGCAGCGCAATGACCCGAAGCCCCCCACCAATGCGGTCGCTGTGAGTTCAAGTCCAGCTCATGATGGTTTCCTCTCCAACTGTACGTGGGAAGGTATGCCAGCAACCTGCAGATGATCGTGGGTTTTCACCAGGCTCTGTCCAGTTTCCTCCCACCATTATTATGGCTAGCGTCATATAAGTGAAATATTCTTGAGTACGGCATAAAACACCAATCAAGTAAATAAATAAATTTTAAAGTTCATTATTCCATGTGTTTAGTTTATTTCCTTGATATTGTTCAGGTAACAATTGTATTTAACATGGGATTTAGTGATATGTAATATTGACACATCAGTTATAATTATGGCATTAAAATGACACTATACGTGTAAATCTAGACAATCACTCTGTTAAAACTACCCATGCAAGCAAGCAAGCAAGCAGAACCAAATGATGTAACATCATCTAGTGACGTGTTGCATTCTCGCTGATGTGTTAATAATTAGGGACACTTAACCACTTAATCAAGACATGAATAAGCAATTATACATAATGGACAGTTGGCTGCCATCATAAAAGTGTACTGAAGTTTGATATGCAGGCCTATGCCTTCAGTAGTATCTAATGGAACTGCTGAACGATGAAAATAATGGTTAATGATAAAATGTCAGATTTAAATATAGTTGTTTAGGAAACTATCCATTTATGTTTGCTACACTAAATGGATACATGTATCTCAGTCCTGTGTTATATTAAAAAAAATTCTTGTTCATCATGTACCAAATGTTAATATGATGTTTTTCATTTACTTTCAATGAACACTTAACTGTAATCATGTTTAGTTATAAGGTGTACATTTTTTTAATATCTCTTGAAACCCAATTCAGATATCAAGATGTGCTATTATTAATTGATATGAATTTCAGCAGCCCACGTACTAGTGGATTTATCTGTGAAATCCTCTAAGTTTTTATTTGGTCAGTGTGGTCTAAAGACTTGGCACTGAAAGCCTGGTAAATACCCCTTGTCTTCCCCTCTTGCTTCCACTTTCTCCTCTCCCCTGTGTCCTGCCCCCCCCCCCCCAACCCTGTTACCACATGTTGAGGGGCTTAGGCTCACTTGTGCTGTTGTCCCCATGGGGTGATACCTGGATCTGCTGTTCTACCTGGAATCTTATTCTTGGAGACTATTGTTTGCAGCAGATGGAGGAAACTGTGTGGTCAGCTGTGAGACCTTGACAGACTGACCACTCCTCCCCTCTTAGTAAGTTTCTCTTGTGAGAGCTTTTCAGGTCACTGATGTCCAGCCTATTCAGCCAACCAGTGAAATAATTATTTATGTTGTCTGTATTTTCCCTTGTTAACTGTATGTGGTGCATACCAGTGATAGTATCGCCATCTGCTACTTGTAAAATTAAGGTTATTTGTGGCGTTGTTTAGGTTGAAAACGAAACCTTTTTTGTTTTGAGGCAAAATCTCATAGCCTAGTAATGTATGTGAATGGAATTGATTTTCTTGTAAGTTTGCTACGTTACACTTACAGTACCAATATTTATATTGAGATTAGAAATCACACTTCAAATTTCACAGAAGAAAGTGGCTATATCTTAAGACATTGAAGCATTAAAGGGAAAATAGACATATTAGATTTGCAGTATAAGTCCTAAATTATTTCTGCATGAATTAAATATCATTTTGAACATTATGGTAACAGGGTACGTGTATACAGTGACATGTGAGTTAACGTTAGTTACTCTTTACTTGCCCGTACAAATATACATGTGTGGAGAAAGTTTCTGTCGATAGTTACCACAATAACAATACCTATACCACTCATTTGAAGGTGAGGCTGGTGTTCCAGATATACAGCTTACAGGGATATATTTGTGTTATGTAATATATCTATGATTTGTTTTCATTATTAAGTGGCATACTCTGACACCTGCTGAGCTATGAAAGCATATCTGCACACACATAATACATCACTTATCAGCATGTACATTATATATTCCACGTACTGATTCAGCAAATACCTTGGCAGTTGATGAAGTGATAGTGAAGAAAATTGTGAAAAGAACACTACACCTGCATTTCATGTTTCAACAGGGATGATCAGCCAGCAGGCTTTATCAAAATGAGTGGCATTACAGGTTGATGTGGTGCTAGATGATCATGACACATTCCTTTGTCACATGATTTAGACTGGCGCACTGTCCTCCTACAATGCAGCAATGTGTCAGCCGTCCTTGTGTGGTGTGCTACACGTCCCACTCGGTCACATGATTAGCCTTAACATGCAGCACAAGTGCTGCGGCTCTGCCGAAATATGATTTTGTGATAAACATCTCTGCATTAAACCTCATTTGTCAGCTTTACGTGAGGGCAGGGTGAGTAACATCCCAGCTGTTCTTTTGTAACGATAAATTGCCATTTCACACTGCTTTGTTAAACTGTAGCATGATCATACCCTTTTCCTCATGTGGTTTTGATAATTATATAGAAGTAATTTAAATTCTTCAATTCTGCACTTTTAAGTGTCTGCAGATTCTCAGTTGAAATGTAGTCGTTTGATGATTATGTAGACGCACAGCATCATGTGTTGTATGAGTTACTTACAGGTATATGTAGCAGCATGAACAGTAAGCGACAGTACAGGTGGATACAGATTGCGTGGTACATGGGAAAGTCTGCCAGCAACCTGCAGATGGACGTGGGATTCCCCTGGGCTCTGCCCAGTTTCCTCCCACTATAATGCTGGGTGCTGTCGTATAAGTGAAATATTCCTGAGTACACCAATCAAATAAAGAAACAAATACAGGCTGTGTTCCCAGTCCAGAGCGTACATGTGTATCCATGTCTACCCTCTTGTCGCAAGGATTGAAAGTTCACAGCTAAGAGTACCACAAGCAGCCAAGCCTGAAGGTAATCCTTCTCGTGTGAAGATTGTAAGAAACCTGAGAAATTGTATTTAACTATGCTGGAGGGGATTGAATAGGGTTAGTATTTCATCTCTGCGAGTGTCTTCGTGTCGGCTGACTTCTTTGTTAACTTTATGGCTTCTGGTTCTGGAAGATTGAAATGTGACAATTTACACCTCTCCCTGAAGTCATTTGCCTACTGTGTTATAAGTGAAGTGTGTTGTATGCAGTTTGCTGCATAGTGATGGGCTGTCTACATTTTAGTACATGTAATGCAGGAACAAACACAGTTTGATCCTGGATGTCATAATATCATGGTTTTCATTGAATAATTGTAAACATGATAACCAAAATTCTGAGTGCAAGGAAGATAAAAAGACTGACAGTTTTCTTCACTGACAGTTTTGAAAGTATGTACAAATGTGTGCAGTGGCTACTTGGTGAAAACTCTGAGGGACACATTTATGATGGTGTTATCATGAAATTTGTGCTCATTGTATTGAATCGTCTTTGTTTGAATGAAGGAAAGGTGTATAAGTTATCTTCCACTCAGTCAACATGTTGTACCATAAGCAATGCTACATACACAAGTCTGTGTACTTTGCTTGCAGTTATTAAAGAAACATGGATTTGAATCGTGCATTAATCTCTATCTATTACCAGGATGTGTAAGTTAGGCTAGGCCGATGACCTATGTTCCTGGGTTGCTAGGCAGATCTCTTAAAGAATGCTTGTTTCTTTTTTTATGAAACTTACTTATTTGTGTGTAACTGGGCCAGACAGAACAGTTTTGTTCTGCTTTTTATCTTTTTCTGTTTTACTAAAAGTAAATGAAACTCCTTTGTTTTCATTTTATAGAGATTTTATACATGAAAGGCTCCTTGTTCAGTTTAGACTGGAGGTATGATTAGTTGAAGGTTATACCCTTAAATATGTCTTACTGATATGCTTATCAGTATGGGACCTAGACATGGTTGATACCTGTACTAAATTGTTGTCTGGTACCAAAGTGTTGGCAGGTGTTTGCTATCTAGAATACCCAGGTGAATTCCTTAGCTGTTGCAGCATGCAGATGTGGAGTTGCTCCACAAGCGTGCTCATCTGGCACGACAAGCTGGTGATTTGGCGGTTGTCCAGTTCTATCCAGTCTCTAGTACCGGTTTATTCTCAGACAAAACTGAACCTTAAACCTACCATCTGTCTCGGAACCCCTCTGCTCCTCAGAGGTGTTAAACCCATTGACAGTGTTTGCCCGTCAATATTTATAGACCCTTGTAAATGTGTTGGCCTACATAGACTTTCTTCCAGGTTGTAATCCTATGTCTACTCAGACTGTCCTCTTCAATGAGAAGTTATTCATTTGTGTGAGTTTTTTTTTGAGGAACGCTGTGAATATTTAAACATGTAGTATATATAACCAAACATAGTAACATAAGCACTGACACCTGGTAATGCTGGATATTGATTTTATTTTGATGCTTTAGTATGAAACATGCTGGAATGTTTCTATAACATCATTCATGTATGATGAAACAGTACCTTCTTAGGGGAAATTTTACCAATTTCGTTAACAGATCGGGTTTTGAGAGTGGAGGGTGCATTCATTGATTACGTGCAGGCAATCACTGATGCCATGTATTGGTAATGTGTGAAAATTAGGAACGTCAAGTCTGTTCTATTATCGCCTGACCGACATAATGGTACCACAACAACGTTGAAAGCAGGGTTTGATATTCGTCTCAGACGTAAAGTTTTGTACTGATTGGTTAAACATGCGGCCTCAATGTCTACCTTTATATGTCGCTTATCGGGCCGCTAACTAACATGTAATTTTTGCAGAGGCCGGGGGAAAAAAATGGCTTCTGGGCCTCAGCAATGGAGAGAGTGATGTACAGTGCGTACATATATATGTATGTACGTTGTATTGCCAAAATGGACAATTTCTTTATAAATTGTAATCGCTCAGCAGTGCCGTTAAAGTATTTATGTAGGGTGTAATATTAGTTGCAATAATGTGCCTCTCGCTTTTTCTATCGCCCTTGTGAGTGAGGACATCTATCAGTATGTATCTTCTAAAATAAGCCATGCAGCCATCGAAAAGTTGCATTGCATATCCCCAACACTGACATATACCGACTTACCAACAGCCAAAAATCCCACTGACCAGGTCATTTTTTCTGTTTTCGCCTGCTTTTTTTTTTTTTTTTTTTTTTTTTTAACCATTTTTCACAACGTCCAAAATGGGTCGCAGGACAAGCATGTTTGTGTAAGAGTTGAACTTGACCTCAGTCAAGGTTATGACCATAGCTGTTTTGTTTGTAATGGCCATTTGCCTGAAATTTGGGCTATAATTTTATGATCTGTTATCACACATTTGCCTTAAAACTCTTCAATCTGCCCTGTCTATTAAGGAAAAGTTAGCCACAATTGATACAGTTTGTCAGCTCTTACTTGTTGGCCAACATGTGTGAGTTGTAGACCTTGCGACAAGAACTGGAGAGCTTAAAAGAAAAGAACACATTTATAAGACCTATACCTTAAGAGAAACAGCTTTACTTATGGTTAAATAAAAAATCTCAATTTTCTGGCGAAAGCGTTTGTTATTTGAGTATTTAATAGTTTAACATCGAAGACTAAGACGCCTTTTTAGGCCGCCATTTCAACAGATTGCTTACGTCATCGTGCTTAGCTTTGCAAAGTAGCTCTTCTGTCTTTGAAGGAAAAAAAAATCATGTAGAATACGTAATGGAGGGCTTCAGTGGGGACCCCAGCTGTAGTTCTGAAGATGGTGAATGTAACTTCGGCTTACAAGGCTACCAGTTTGAATTGCAAAGGAGTGAGGCTGAGAGTGGTGGTTCGACCGACCACGCATCAAACTTGAGTGGGAACCAGGATTTATGGCTTTGACAGTGGCTATCTTTGAAAGGACAGGTTGCGCTTTCTGCCTTCAGGACATTGCAATTCAGGCACATTTTGGCAACCTACCACCATGCATGCAGGCATGATGTGGCCCCCTAGTACATCTCAAAATTTTCCTTTTTAGAGTTGGTTTTAACAGAACTTAAAATCCGATTACCACAATGTACAAACATATTTAGCTAAGACTGGAAATGCACGTTAATTAAATGGTAGGGGTAAAACCTTAAGCACAATGACATCACAATGAATATTCAAGAGGAAGAAAGGAGGATTTTCATTGGACAAGCCTAAAACATGGCGGAACTTTCTATGTGCCCCGAATAGGTGGATTTTGTAAAAAATGATAATGTTTAAAGCAGTTTGTCCCTTCTACGAAACCCTTAAAAATGTGAAAAAAAATAGTATTCCACACAGTGTGTATAGCTCTTTCATTTAAGGTGTAAGTTGTATAAATGTGTTCTTTTCTTTTAAGTCACATGACTTGGTATGTGCTGCTACCTGTGTGAAATGTAGTAAAAAAGGCCAAAAAAAAAAACAAGTTCGTCAGTGGGATCTTCTGATATAGGTAAGTCCGTATGTGCACCAGGGATTTTCTGTGCAACATTTGGATGGCTGCAGGGCCTTGTTTTTTTTTTGGAAGATATTTACCAACAAAACACAAAACACATTGTAACTCTCAAAAACAAGAGGTACATTATTGCAACTAGGTGTAACGTATGTGGGAGGCTCTGTCACATGTGCAATGTAATTAGTTGCACCATGTCTGGGTCATGATTTATTTGTGCTCCTTGTGAACAATGCCATCCCAGGGCTGCAGCATACTTTCATCACCATGCTGAGGGCTGGCCTAGTTTATGTCCTGGTGACTTAGAGGTGTAGTGTGAACAGTCAATACCTCTGTATAGTGTAGGTGGACTTGTTTGAGGGACTCCCACTTGAGGTCAGGTCATGAGTCATCTTACTGGGCACATAATTATTTGCTGGAAAGTAAACATTATTGTCGGCTTCTATACTTGACATACTAGATAACGAATGATGGTAATACACATGTATGTACATGTAGCTCTAAAGTTACCTGAGCAAGTGTTTAGTCAAGTATTCTGTTTTACAGGCTTTATAACCATGCCATGAGTGGTTCTATTTAATAATACATGATACTTAATAATGATCTTCATAAATGAGGTGTTAATGTGAAATTGTAGTCCTGTCCATGATTACCTGTTGCAAATGTTTCTATGCAGGTATACAGAAATTAAATCTGCATAATTGCCTGGCAATCAAGTAAGCAAACATCATAGCTTATACAAGTGTTACTACACTGATACACTGTATATGCATATGCAGACATGTTGCATGACATATAAAGCTAGGTTTCATTGTTAAGAGGAGTAAACTGATGTACATGGATTTAATCACTGCGCACACTCATGCTAGCTTGGTTCAGTTGGCTGATGTTTGATGTTACACACACCCTCCAGTGTTTGGCACAGCTGACAGGGTTATAACAAAGAGGTAATAATTATTAAACAACACCAGTATACAAATGGATCAAAGTTAATGTGACTGGATGGATCTGGTAATATTTTAGGAGTGAATCAGATCTCTAATCACATAATGCATATTTGTACTATCCCAGTTCCATAACCATTTTGTGTGATGTCTGATTCATGCTTATATCAAATTTCTGCTTATATCAAATTTCTTTGACCTTCCAGAGAAACTAAAGTACATAAACATTTAAACCATAAACATTGTTAAATTTTATATGTGTGTGTAAATATTAAACCTGCACCCATACCTAGGTGTTAGGCCATAATTAAAAACTGTTGGGTACGTGTGTAGCGTATAATAAGTATACAAACAACCAGGTAATAGTAATTTAGAAGTATTTTTATTTCGTGTAGGACATGTACATATATCAGATGTTCTACTGTACATTACCAGCCTTTTTTATTATGGCACACAGTCAGAACATGTTCGTTCACAGGCCGCCCTTTCCTGTAGAGACTGGTCATGATCGGAAGTGGCCTCTCTACTCCTACACTCTCTACACAGCAAGCATAAACACAGGGTCAGCATAATCTAGAGCTCTGCCACACACAAACTACAATATCTGATTTGAGCGAACAGCTCTTAAGACAGGGACACAAAGTGACAGACTTGCTTGGCCTTGCTAATAAAATCCCTATCTTGTTATTGATTTCAACCTGCAAATATATAGTGTAAAAATCTGGCTCGATATCTTTACGATAGATATTGATTTATTATGCACTTCAGCACTAATAATTTCCATAGTTTATGCCAGTTTTGCAGCCAACAGACATTACCATATGATGTACTGCACATTTATTTAGATATTCTCCAGGACATTTCTTGTCATCTGTGTTTCTGTTGATATTTCTTGTCAAGACCTATTGACACGCGTGTACATGCACATGCTATACATCATGCATTTATTGTTATTGAGAACTTGATAATCATGGACCATTCACTATTCTTACCCATGGTTTGGTTCATTCTGAACATGAACTATTGCAAAATTTGTCTGGCACAAGGCTAACCTGGTAGACCTGGCTAGCAAGAACTCCATGAAGCTAACCCAGACTGAGGCATTTTGTCAGAGCAGCCAATGTTTATTTTCTCCCAAGGTTTGTAGTTTGCCATGGCAACCTGGATTTCCCCTCTTTAGCTGGGTGGTGATAAATATCAGCCGTAAACTATTTATTTATTTATCGTCATTTAATAACAGTAAAATTAGTTTTTGATTTTATTGAATGCTAATTGTTGTTGTATTTGTCCGTCTCATTCTCTGTCCAGGTGTAAGTAGTTTCACTTATTGTATAACTGATCACTGCACATCAGCTGGATGGTCTCTTTTTTGTCAGAATATCTGCCATATTTATGGTAAACACCAGCATAACTCTTCCAGCTTTTTATAACATCTTTCACACATCTGGAATATTGTTACAAATTATGATAAATGTCACCCAGATTACATGTGTGCTAAGCTGTTAAATAGTGCATTTTCCATAGTTTTTAGCTAGTAGAACCAGTTTTAGTTCTACCTGTTAAACTTTTTTAAATTTAGTTCCAAATTCATGTACTGACTTCTTGTAAACCTTTTAGAGAACAGATGCTGAATTGCTGTAGTATATTGAAAAAAGTAGTTACATTTAAAAGAAGAACCCAGAAAAACAGTATGATATATATGTTAAGCCCTCTTGTGTTTCTACATGTACATGTATGTCTTTGTGGTTGAGGAGCCCTTGCTGAACACTGAGCCCATAATGCAAATTTATTTACAAATCCAGGAATATGAAATATGAGCACATATTCAAGCATGTATTTCACATCAGTACCACTCCATGATCTTGGCGTGAAAGAAAACATTTGTCATGCTGCAGTAAGTGTGATTGAATTATTTATTCCTAACTGATCAGATATATATCCATGTTTATTGTTATGTATGTTGCTATCTCCATCAACTAAGAAATGTTCGTTTGCAGAATTGTACAGAGGGTAATCGAAGTTTAGATTTTATTGTGAAATATAGGTCTGGCAATGTCAGAGGTCACGATCATTTTCTGTGTTTTAAATTTATTTCTTTTTTCTTTTTTTTTTTTTTTTTTTTTTTTTTAATCATTGTGGTACTCTGTGAACATTATAAGCCTCTGTTCTGGTAGGGTAAGAAAATATAGAAGGAACATCCCAGGGCCCCATATTGGTGTAAAGAAACAGATTTGATCATAAACACCTCAGAGTCAACATTGTGACAGCTTGGGAAAAGGGGCCCCAGGAAAAGCTAGATTGTGTAATACATGTTGTTAGTCTGTCCTTTGTACATGTATATGGAACATGTCAAGGATCCTGAGAGGGTGGAATATGTAAAGCACATGTGGTGGATGTGGAGCGTGTTTACTCTTATAATTCATTTCCCCATCAGGCACATATACAAGGCTGGTGGCTATAATATCGTGGAGTAAGTGGCAAGAGTGATCGGAATTTGGAGTGGGCCGTGCATTCGGACAAATCCCGGCTGCAGGCTTAGTCCTGTAATAACACATTGTTAAGGGAGCCGGTGGAGTGAACTACAAGATATGTAGTGTTTGTTGTGTATTAGGAATAAAGGCCTATAAATCTCCAATGTAATGAGATATTTGGTATGGAAGCCATGCCTGTTGACAGTGTAATGTAATAGGGGATGGAATTAGGGAGTAGTCTTGGGATGCCGATACCTGACCATAAGCTGCCTACCAGTCTGTAAGGTGATCACTAGGACATGGCTAAGCCTCCATGCAATCTCTGCTTACAAGTGCTTACCATAGATATCCTGTTTACAATAGATGAAGTCAGGACTGCAAATTGGGAACATGTGTACACATATATTTGCAGGCGCATTGCTCGCAATACATGCTGTTTTTTTAATGGATTTGTACTAGTTCATGGAGTGTCCAGGGTTTCTGAGTTCTTGGTGCTTGGGAGGACATCACATGTATAAGGCAAGAAGTAGTGAATATCTGTTTTATTTATGAAAGAGACATGCTGTATATACTGGAACAGAATATTTGGATTTCTTACAGTACATTTTTGCAGACAATAAGCTTATCCATTGTATTTGAGGTCTGGCTGTCCTAAGGGCTCATTGGATGTACATGGACATACTATGCACATTTACTCAAAATGTGCTACAAGGTGGCTGAAAGTAAAGAGTGAAACTGTGCTTTGAAAACTCACATTAAGATTTCGTGGTGCATATCTTAGTGGGGAGTTCTATGTTCCATTGCTTATATCAGAACTAAGTCAGAACAGCTTTCATTTAATTGATGATAGTGAATGCGTCAGTGTAGTTTCCAAGTATGATTACATGTACCTCTGTGGAATTGCATGAGATAATGCTGAGTTACCTTATCAACTCAACAGACAGAACTGCCATGTGGAATTATAAGTGATGAAGCTAGAGGTTTATGATGAAAATGGCGATACAAAGATAGTTGTACATTACATGTATGAGGTGTAAGTGTCTGTAGTACAGAATAAATGACCATCACAATCTGGGTATCATCAGCTCCATTGGCATGCAGACAAGAGGAGTCAGATTCACATTCCAATGTTATCTCTGAGTGTGTTAATTTCATCAAAGAACTTGCAGTCCCTTTAATAAGAATTAATTTTAAAACCTTGTTCGCATTATTTATGTACCTGGTGAGAAGGATTTTTAGGAAGCAGTGCAGCAATATACATGTGTATATTGAGGGAAATGGTGCAGTCCACCTGCCAGCTGTCTGTTCCATGTTGTCCATATCAGTGGGCTTAGTGTGGATCTGACCTCTGAGGGTCAGGGGCTAGTCATACATCAGCATTCCATCCTGTGCACTACCATACTGTAAACACCCTAATAATCAGAGCCAGACTGTAGTTTTGCATGATTTTGAAATAGTTCTGCAATGCTTTGTGTACATGTATTTATTTGTGCATTTAAACATTTTATTAAACTGACAAATTGTACATGTAGTAAGTGCAAGGTGTTGCTGTATGGGCAGTTGGGTATCATATTTTTTTAGGAAATTTTCTTAAAAAGAAAGTTATTAAAATATTTACTGGTGTTAGGGACGTTGAAGAAAAGAGCATGTGTGGGGTTGGGTGCATACATGTATATATAACTGGGCTTTGTTATTTCAATTATGATATAAACTGCCATGCTTTGTTTCATCCAGCGGATTTAAATGGCCATTTCACGGAGACCTACATGTATGCTAATGTTGAAAAAGGATCACAAGAAGAATGAAGATGGCTAACATGTACATGTGTTATGCTGAAGAAGATCATGTACACTGGCTGTTAGGATGAACCTACTGAGCAATAAAATGCAACTGTCATTGTCTCTGGCAACGTGATTTGATTAAAAACATTTGCACTGGCTGGGCTCAGTGTTTATACGATACATATACCTGTGGATGTCACTATTGTCTTGCACATGACATTCTGGGAACGTTCACGTGCAGTGATCTGTTAATTTGAGACAGGTTTATAGGTGGAAGCCACGCTGGGCAGCTGACTGACTGCCCTTGCCATGGCTGTGAACCTAATTATGCCTGTGCAGATTTGTGCACATGTTATCTGTAGTAATGTGTACATGCCTAAAGAGAGCGCCAAACGTGCAGCCCTCCCCTGGTGCATTATTGCCCTCCAACCATCAGTCATTGTAACCCAGATGTATTGTAGGCCTTCGGTAAACTAACCTGAACTGGGAATGTGATTTGTCTGACTGGTTCTGTTGATACAGCTACTTGCATAATAGAATATAAGTGCCGTGGTTAAAGTGAATGATATGTCAAGCTGTTGTAGAACAACCTTGAAATTGTGTAACCAGATATGTTCACTACAAAAACAGGAAAGGTAAACTAAATTACATGTACTACATATATCTATAGTTTCTACCTGCACCAGTACTGTTTATAAGTAGTTTTATTTATTTACATGTGTTTGATTGTTGTTGAGTGCCAATCAGTCTTATATAGCCACATTCACGTTGATGGCTGGTGGAACGTAGAGTTACCATGTAAGGAACAATCCTTCTAGTGTATATCAAGCTGAAAACTAAAGTCAAACCAGCTAGAGCAGGATTTGATCCCATAACCTCCATTACTCATGTCAGCAAAG
The DNA here is from genome assembly GCA_016165875.1 of Acanthopleura granulata. Classification (NCBI taxonomy): domain Eukaryota; kingdom Metazoa; phylum Mollusca; class Polyplacophora; order Chitonida; family Chitonidae; genus Acanthopleura; species Acanthopleura granulata. The sequence goes on along the minus strand of JABBOT010000001.1, from coordinate 15,534,265 downwards.
GGCACGTACTTTACAAATGTCCCAACCAGGATAATGGTTTCTCTCTGGTACCGTCTACTTTTCAGTAGAAATCAACAAGAAATCAAGAACTGGAGTAAACGGACACAAACATTGTTAAGTAAATCTAAAATACGTCAACATATTCAATGACATGCCAGTGCAGGGAGTAGCACAAATATAGAATGCACATGTACTTACAAGTGATGATCTTGGACGTAACGGGGGGATAAAACACATGTCGGATTTCATAATAAATCCAAGGGAGCCCTTGTGAACTTCAGTGTCTTTGACCAGTGTGGTATTAGGATCCACTAGGTAACTAAATATAAGGGAAAGGGAAAATCTACTGACAAAAGAGCTTTGCAGAGTGACATGAAGTCGTGGAATCATTTACGTGTAGGCACATGAAGTCTGAATGTGACATGCAGATTACAGCGCATTGATTGAACATTAAGTGATGTTGGTACCTGAACGTGTTTATTTCATACAATTTGTGCAGTGTGAGAGTACTCAAGCTCTAATATATCAGTGTGTAGGTGTACTGCTTATGTATGCATATGTGTATCCATGTAGCTGTAGGCTGGCAGGCACATTCACAGTGATGTAAAACTCTGCATGTGCATGGTGCTCTGCACATGAACACAAACGCTCTGGTGTAACAGCTTCATTTGCAGCTGCAGGCTGTAATAAGTGTAAAGCTTTGTGATAATGGGGCTATTGATGTGTAATATACAGACAGACATTAATCAATAGATCAGCAGGCACCACAGCCTGTGTGCGGTATGGTCCATCCTACTCTGACACATCACCATGCTCATCAGGCTAGGCAGTACCAGTGGAACTGGGTGGGGAAACACGGCTGCCGGGTAACCATTCAGCCAGTCTGTATGGTTAGCAGGCAGACCAATTCATCAGGGAACAATAGAAGTGAGTTGCTGCCAAGTTGTACCTTGTAGTAGTTCCTATGCGTGCATGGTGGATATACCCCTTGTACATGTAGTAATATACACTCATATATGCTTCTAAGGAGTATTGCCAGGTTTATATGATAAGTTCGGTTATTTTACATTCTGTGGTTGCTTTTCAGTTTGCAATACATTTTTGGTAGCTGTGTCTTGTCGTGATACCAGGACGTATCCGGTTGCTCTTAAGAATAGCATGGTATATACTGATGAACTGCAGCGTAATGATTGAATATGTCAAAGAGTGAAAGAAATAAAGGATATTGCACAGTGAGTTTTAAATTCTGTAAATTTATATTGTTCAACTGAGACGTGGAAATGATAACCTATTGTCGAGTGGGTTATCATCTCCACCTTCCACCAGAACAATATTTAAGTCATTTAACCTTCACTATGCAACATTCTATTTATTATTTATATTTTAGCCATATCATGATGTTTTAAGCAGCGTCACTGGCTGGATGCCTTCAAGGACGAGTTAGTATATGTGAAATCGTGTCGTCTTGCATATGTAACAGTTTACTGGTCTTGTTTTATGACAACAAACTGCTGAGCTCAGACAGGAACGGTACAAGATGTTTTGTGGTTGACACCATAGTGTCTGGGTATGAAATAGAAATTTGTGATAACAAATGTGCTATTCCACTGCAGCTTCATTTTATCCATGAAGGAAATCCTTCGCTTTCACTGATGTATAAATAATAAGGTCATTGTCTACAGGATACATGTACTTAAACACTCAAAAGTAATAGCTGGAAAATTCAAGGAAATACTGTATCTTACCTACTTGCACAGGTGGTTGTCTGTTAAATTTTTAAGTACATACTGTCAGATGATTTCATATCTTATTGTTACACACAGTACATATCTGAGCAGTATGTAATTGAAAGTTATGTACATTTCCCTCACGGACTGGTGAAATTTTACATTTCTTGCCTCTGTATAAACAGAATCATGTGCTTCACAGTCACCTACATTTACTGTGTAAATAATTCTGATAAATGGGAATGAATCATACTTGTACTGATTACCAGTGTAGTATGCTGTGCAAAAAATTCAAGGTTCCCTGTTCTCTCCATTCGTAGATGTACATGCAGAACATGCTTCCTTGTTGACAAAAGTCAAGTTTTAGTGATCCAGACAGGAAGTCAGGCTGCTGTACAAAACCAGCATTGTTCATTTCTGGGCAGTAGTGAAGATTCAGTGGTATGTACATGTATGCAGGGCAATGTTTCGTAATCTTACCTGATTATGTAGAACTGTACACTCTTTATAGGGTCCTTGTTTTTTTCTCCGCTCATTTTTTGAAGAAAAAAAATCTGCCGTTGTATATAAACATATACAGCAGTGTTTGAGTTTGTCGGACAGTATTGTACAAGTGCATACATGTAGATATGATTGTGTACATTTCAGGGTTCCACAATGTTTATAGTGTTCAGCTGTCTAGTTAGATTTGTCTGATATGTTCTGACAAGTGAAGCACATTGGTGAAGAATTATTATCCCCCCCCCCCTCCACTCACCCTCTGAATGTTCTGTTGCAGGGCACACTGATATCCTGTAGCTGGCTTAGCCGTTGCCTGGCGCTATGACAGACTCCGCCCCCCAGATGAACGGGCCGGCCAGCCCCTCCGGCAAGTACATCGACTCCATAGGTGTGTACACTATATTCATATGTAGTCATTATCTAATACCTGGAAAGGTACATACATGTTGTGCCTATTCGAGACCAAAATAATATACAACATAAAAGTGAGCTCTCCCTGGAGTATTAGGGTTGATTTGATGCCAAAATCAAACTAAACCAGAATATTTTGTTATCTGTATGGTAAGCAATAGACTTTTCAAGTTGGGTAGACCGATTGTTTATGCAAGTTTTTCAGATGTTGGGCATTTGTCCAGGGTGCACAAGTTCATAAGTTCACAAGCAAGGAAACTCTCTGGTACCGTCTACTTTTCAAGATGCTGGAACTTGGAGTATTAATTCAGCATTCATTGTCTGTGTCTGCTCTGTAAATATATACGAGGAAGTCAATTTCTGAGACCCCTCCAAAAATTGTATATGTGCAAATCATGCATAATAGATAAAAGAGTTGAAGTATTGTGAAGTATGATATGGGTACATATAGATGTTGGTAGACCAGTACAAGTGAGTGCAACAATTTCTTTGTTTGAGTGTAATCCTAGCCTGTCAGGGAATATAGGTTTTTGTGAGTAAAATAAAAGATGTGCAGACATGTCGGAGTTCCTGTACATTTTATAAATGACGTAGTTGATTTTCCTGTGGATGTCACGTCTAGTTTATTCTTTACTATTTATCTTACATATATCACTTGATCCTCTTTCCCCGTTTCTCTGGAAAGAGTGGATGAGCATACACATAGACATAGACTGTCAATGTGGACTCCATCCTCTCCAGTATGCCCTGGGGATAAATGGTCAGGAAGTTAACCTTTCTGATCTCAGGGACTGGTCAGCAGACTAGGTCAATAGACTCTGCTCGCCGACTAGTCTGGCCAGTTCTGCACTATTCATGTAGTATGTACAATGTATTAGCCATTGGACAAGTCATAATTATTTCTATGAATGTGAACTCATATACTTCTGCATCTGAGTGGAAAGGCAGTGTAAAAGCCGTCTGCACCCATTATTGTCTGTCAAGCAAGTGCATTAGTATTCAGGGACAACATCCATATAAAGCAGTTGTCAAATTTGGTTAGAAAAATTCTCCAAGGATGAAATATAAAGGTAGAAAAAAGAAAATTTTTTTTCTGAATTTTTCATAAAATTATATAATGATGCTTACAAGTACATTTTATATGCTTTATAATAATATTTGTATGTTTTCATAGCATATAATGAGAACAATACCATATATGTCAGGATAATATCTATCCTGTTAGCACTTAAAAAAAAAAATAATTTAAACTTATATCAAAGATATGAAAAACTTTGACAATTAAACCGTTCTTGATAACACACACTCACACAAAATAAAAACCTGAAGACTTGTCAGATGTTAATACTACATAGATAGGCCAATACTCTACACATTTATTTATGAACAGCTCCCAGTGTGGAGTGTAATTGTGAGAAGCCTGGTGATTCTCAGGCTGCTGTACCAGTGTGATTGATCCAGGCCTCAGTGGAGAGCATCACCTCTGACCTTATGGCTGAGTGGTGCTAAATGACTTCCTGTTTTCTAGATTCAGACCTGGTGTAGATGCATGTGTGCATTTGGAGCCAGTGTGAGCAGTATACAGAGCGCTGTCACTCTGGTACATGGATAGCCATCATTGAATATCACCACAGACAGAAACACGACCATGCTGCCTCTTCATAATACACAAGTGAATGGACACTGCACAGCATTCCTACATATTCAACACGTACATGTGCAAACATATCACAGTTTGAAGTGTACAGATAAACCCTATTGTTACAGTTTATTTATAGGAGCATTCACAGGCATTTGTAGGTAAAAAGTGTAAAATGCTCACAGCTGTCAGTTTATATTCCTGTTTACAGGTCATGTTAATGTTCACTCTGTGATGCATCTTGGGCTTAAATTACATTGTTGTTAATTTGCCCAAAATTAAACAAAACATCCAGAAAGAATGAGGTTAGCTATTGAAGATGGGCACTGTATATCAGTTCAAATGTAAACAAGCTCACAGTTACATCTCACTTACCCAAACTTTCATTAAGAACACACTTTCAGTTACAAATGATTTTTTTTATTTAGTGTCATCGTTAGCATTTTTCTCCACAGAAATATTATTGATGTGGCATTTAGCCCTAATTATCCACTCATTGTGTTGGAGTAAGATTTAAAAAAAGCCTTTAAAACTGGAGCTGTTATGGTGGACAAATGCGGTACACATGAGTCAAGTGTGCGTGATTTCATATAAACATCCTATGCATGTTCTTATTCTTTTCCTTTTTACGAAGAATAATTTCAATGCCACTCATTAGTAAAATATTGAGACTATTTCTGAGTGACCCACATATTATCTTAGCTTAAGCATTTATACATGCAGAAATTCAGGATGAACAGCTGATAAAAACAAGAGATCCAATTGTATAACATAATATTAATATTTTTCTTGACAAGATTTTGTGTCGATCGTTTATTAACCATTTTTTGTATCAACCTGCTTCATTTTTGTTTAACACTGCATGGAACAAGTTCAGCTTGTTGTGACCGAGTCTGTGAAGATGTTCACCTGTTAAACATGGGTATAAGACATTTGTACCATTTCAGACCCGGATGACCCAGAGTACCAGCGAAGTATGCGCCGTCCAGCAGACGTCAAGGAGGATGTCCAGCAGATGGAACAGCGCAAGCGCGTGTCCCTTGTCCTCAACAGTCAAGCTTTTCGAGAGGAGCTCGAACACGTGGTGGAGGATCACCTGAAATCAGGCCAGAATCCTGCCAGCCTGTTAGCCCTTCAACAGATTACAGACCTGCTCCTGCCTCACATGAGTGTCAACAAAGGGGCCATCTCCAGGGGATGTAGGTATCAGGCCAAAATCTCCCTAACTAATGGTAGAAGCCTCCACTGTGAAAGCAACTTGGAAAACTCCCACTTTGATTAACGTTTATGCTAATACAGGTTTATCAATAAATACAAGCAGCATCATGATGATAAAACCTCATATGAATAATGAAATAGTGTTGAAATCTCATGTCCAGAAGCAATAATCATGAAGAGTTTTTGTGTTTAATTTCAGCTACACCAGTCATACCCATCAATGATATTCGTGGGGTTGACTCTCTTAACTACAGCAAGGCAGAGAAGCTTATTCGGTGTAAATTGGCTGCCCTCTACCGATTGGTCGACATATTTGGTTGGACCCATGGCATCTATAATCACATCACAGTAAGTTTGTTCAAAATGTCTTTAAGGTTTCACAAGTCCAAGTTTCTCAGTTTTAGGTATAGGGTTGGTTTTTAGCATTTCCACATAAAATTATTATTAACTCAATGTAAAAGTCTACATAAATAGAGTGGTATAATATGTGTTAATTAAGCACAATACTATATAGTAAGAGTCTTCATGAATATCTCCTTCCTCTCCCTTCAGGCTAGAATTAACCAGGAGCAGGAGCACTTCCTCATCAACCCCTTCGGCGTTCTCTATGGGGAGGTAACTGCAGGTAGCCTGGTGAAAGTGGACATGCAAGGGGATATCCTTGACCTGGGCACAACGGCCCTGGGGGTGAACAAGGCCGGCTTCACACTACACTCGGCTATCCACCAGGCCAGGCCTGATGTCAAATGTATCATCCATCTTCACACCCCAGCTGCTGTTGCTGTAAGTCATTGGTAAATTGTTGTCATATTGAAACTTGAAATCTTTGAAAGCTTTTATTCATGCCTAAGTACATTGTGAATTTGTTGCTATAGACAAGAGGCAGAGTGTTACAACATAAAAATATCTTTTTTTTTATTCTCGGCCAGAATAAAATTAGTGGTATGTGTATTTATTTTGAGTGAACAATTTGATTTCATTTGAGTATGATTTTCTTTCCAGGTGTCTATCATGAAATGTGGATTGTTACCAATCTCACAAGAGGCCCTTATCTGTGGTGGAATTAGTTACCATGACTACAACGGAATCTTAGTGGACAATGAGGAAAAAGAAGTTTTAACCAGAAATTTAGGACCTGTGAATAAGGTATGGCTAAGTGACAAAAGTGAACAGTTTAAATGTACTGAACTTCCTGTACATGTGAAGCACCAAGAACATCAGAGTTTTAGATACCAGCAACTGTGGGTGGACATGTACTTGTTAGATGGCAGTGGAAATTGTGCCATACATAAGTTAGTATATATTTTAATCTGGTTCTCCTTGGTTTTCTCTCCATAGGTACTGTTCCTGAGGAATCATGGAATCGTAACGTGTGGCTCCACTATCGACGAGGCATTCCACTATGCCTTCAATGTAATGGCAGCTTGTGAAACACAGGTAAGTTCATCAGTCTCACTCTATGCATGTATCGTCTGTTTAATTTAACCAAACTTTTGTTCCAGAACTTCAGAATTGTTAATGTCCTATCTTGATTTTTTAACTTCATAGAACCATCTGTAGTATAAAAATGTATTTTTCACAAATAAGAAGTAATGTGACCTTTAATGTAGAAACATTACGGCTTCACAGCCTGACTAAACAACTAACATCTTTGACATAGTAAATTTTCCCTGAGGGGTTCCATATGATATGTAGATACTGCACAGATGTCCAATATTGTTTAAATAACTGTATATTATTCAGTGTATGGTGCGTGTATACAGCCAGTGTATGTGTGTTTCAGATACGTGCAATACCTGCAGGGATTGATAATCTAGTACAGGTCAGCGATGAGTCGAGACGCCAGGCATTCTTGGTGGGCAGTCAGGGAGGGGGAGGCGTGGACATGGGCAGTGGAGGCCGCAAGTGGAGGGTCGGGGAGCTGGAGTTTGAGGCTCTCATGAGGCTGCTAGACAATGCTGTAAGTGTGACAAACCATCACCTTCTTCATGGATGCAGACCATTATGATCACTGGATAATTTCTATAGATTAAATATTTTGTCATTATGTGAATAATAAATCTAAATTTCATACAGAGTTGAAAAAGTTGTTCGAGGATCAATAGTTGGAAAAAATCAAACATTATTACTGGATAAAGCATGGAGATAAAGTATTTTGTGATTATGTAAATATTAATTCTAAATTTGATACAAAATTCAAAATCAACAGTGTAAGAAAATCCAGCATCATATCAAAATGTGTGTTGAGTTTTAGTAAAACTTTTATGGCTTTGATTAGATTAAAATATTTTGTGATTATGTAAATAATAATTTACATTATCATAATGTTTAATTTGTATCAATAAATTTGATGTAAACAGATGATCGAAAAACTTGTATGAGGTCCAACAGGTGTAGAAAATCAAACATCATATCAAAATGTGAGTTTTAAGAAAGTTTAATTTTCTTCCATTATTTAAGTCTGTAACTGAAATATTAGAGAACTATGTTGTGTGATTTCCAGGGTTATAGAACCGGTCATGTCTATCATCAACCAATCATAAAGCGAGAGAAAAAAGAAAGGTCCAATAGTGATGTAGAGATCCCCCCATCCTCCAGCTCCTTCACATATGTCTTTGATGGAGACTATGAATCTTCTAAATACAGGTAGGGAAGAGTTCAGCTGGAAAAGTGATTCTTACAAGGATAATATATAGGCATAATTTATCCTTGACTGGCAAATAATCAGTTGACACTAAGAATTGTTGTTTTCTGTTGCTCAACTACAGGATATCAGGAGATGAAATACTCTGTGTTCTCATTCTTCAACCATTCCAGATTTTTATATGATGTTTCTGCAGGCCTATTCTGTGTACAGTGGTCAAATTATACTTTTTGTCAAGCCCTAAAATTTTCCAACTCAACCAGTGTGGTTATGTCTCCAAAATCCAGTTAAAAAAAATTGCAATGAAAGTTGCTTTTTCGTGTGCTAAAAGGATGAGGAATTAGGGCGTGTTGTTATTTCTTTGTTTAACAACCTCAGTATCTATCTGTTATGTCCAGGCCAGGTGACTGGCATTTTTCCGTGCTAGATCCAGTGTATAACAATTGATGTGATCGGTGTCTTTCTCTGTTAGATCCCCTCTGAAGGCAGCACTGGAGAGGCAGAAGCAGCAGTATAAGGCTGGCTGGTTGAATTCACCTAATACATACGCAAAACAGGAAATAGATGAGACTGGCACAACAAACCCTAAGAAAATCACACGGGTAAGAACATTTCTACAAAATTAATGGCAGCCTATCTTCGAAGCCCTGCCCTGTAAACAGAGGCAGTTTTTGTTGCAAGTTACAACAGAGGGTTACGATATAATGTGCACTTCTTGTCCTAGGAAGTCCAGATTTTGATATTCTTGTCTGTACATGACACTTGTCAGTTATTTCTGATTTTAACTTAACATCCAACAAAAAGCATTTTATATACATTTCAGTGTTTGACTTCAAACTTGACGTCACGAAATCTGCCATAGAATTCTGCTTTATTCCAATAAAACGAGATGAAGTAGCGTGTTGAAGGTTAATTCTTGCTCAAACTGTTAGGATTAATAATAATTTGCTTGCTTGTAGAATCGTAAATTCTGTGCCATTTGTTTTTGATGTAGTGGGTATCTGAAGGTTCACCGACTAACGCTGGTAGAGCAGTGAAGATAGAAAACCCAAACCAATTTGCCCCACAGGGAGATAACCCCAAAGAATTCAGAGATAAGCAGAAACAGGTTTGTGTGCTGTGTACTAAGAACACATGATGTGGTTTAGCCGGTCCCTGGATTCCAGACAGGCATACTTAACTATCCTCTTAATGTGTGTCACTTCAAAAGGTATTACAGCCTGGTTAATAATGCATGTTTCACCTAGGAGAATCTGCTCACTGACAACCCTTCATCTAGGTCAGCCGACTGCTGCGTGTCTGCTCAGTGGAGCTCTGAACCTCTCCCTGCACTGACTTGTTCATGTGAACTGGTATCTGAATCTTCTGCCCAATTTTCTTTATCAGTAAACAATAACTTGGTTTTCTCCGAGTGTGTCAAGTTCTCTTTAGTTAGAAAACATAATTCTGTTGTCTTATAAAGTAGAAATAAAGTAAATAGATGTAAGGACGTTAGATCTTCAGTGATGGGACAGCAACACCTATACTGGGTAGTTAATAACAGTGACCATGAATTGAATTCAGTATACTAAATTTGTGTTGAATATGTGTCAGTTTGTTTCTCTTTATTTGTTAGATCAAGAAGGATTATTACGAGGAGAAAGTGTCTGCTGGACCACAGTCTAAAATCCTGGAGGGTGTCACATGGGATGAGGCACAGAAAATGAAGGTAAGTGTTGAGTGCAGCTGTATCCTTGAAACAGTTAACGTATATAGAAAGTGAAATTTGCACACTTATTATTTCCATATTAAAATGCAGCTATGAATGAAGTCTGGTGAATGTTGTTTTCCACCAGTATGGTGTGCATATCCATACCTCATATGTGGAAAAGTTCTTCAGTTACTTGCCAAAGGTTGATGGTTTACCACAGGCATTCCTCCCTCCATAAAACCATTCTATAAGTGAAAAATTCTTAACTAAAGCATTAAAAAGTCAGTGGAATAAATAAGTAAGTTTCATGTTTCATCTTAAGTTTTCTTTGTTCTTTTCTAGTCAGTGTTGTTTGTAACTGTTACTGTTTGTAACTTTTTTTTGGCACATTGCTTTACCCGAGATTGTCAGTATCACAAGGCATAAACCTTGAGGTTTGTTCCTTCAGGACGGTAACTTGAGTGGCACAGCTGACCAGGTGATTGTGTTTGGCGCCGCCTCTAAGGGCATCATCCAGAGGGACCATCAACACAACGCCGTCGTCTACAAATCACAGTACACTGCCAACCCCTTCGAGAATGTGACAGAGGACGAGCTGGAAACTTACAAGCGTCAGATAGAGGGCAAGGGATCTGGGGATAATGGTGAGCTTGGGTGGTGTGAAGTTCCTTATTCCTGGGGAAATATTACAGCTATGGGGGGAAATTGTTGTGTAGAATTTGGTCCTAAATGTTTTGAAAAAGTAATGACAGATGTAATGGACAAATGTAAAATACAGATGTTACAATGATTTTAAGTTCAGCATTTTGTATGATGCTGAGAGTTGTGTTTATCTTAGAACATGTAGGAAGGGTTGATTGGCAGGTAGGAAGATAGTTTCTAGTCCAAAGTTCATATTTTGTGGCCTTAATTTGCTTCAAAAGAAGCATTTCTTTGATGCAGAGTTCTGGATTAATCCTGAAATATGACATTTGTACATTGAGGACACCAAGAAACCATTGTTAATTCCTTGAAACTTAAGAATTTGTTGTATTTCAAACCCGTGCCATGTATCATGTTCATAAATGTTATGGGTTTGTTTTTTTTTGTAGACTTATCGCCTGGTCCAGATGGCAAACTGATTTCATCGGAAGAGAGAATCCAACAAATTCAGCAGTCACGAGATGGCGGGGGAGATGCAAGGAAGTCTGATGGAGAAAGTAAGTTCTTCAGTCCCCAGGTTTATTTGACAGCCACCCTGTGGACTGTCCTGTTTAGTGTGTAGACGATGACAATTTCTGTAGGTCACGTTCATGGTGTATGATCATTGAAATTCATAGAAACTGTTCTGACTCAGTGCACTAAGCCCTGTGTCTACCCCCGTTGCTGCCCCCTTGCGGCAGGGCACACCAGCACGACGGCCTGTCAGAAGGGGATATGGGCACTTTAGTGTGATAGTACTACAGGTAAGTAAAGTGGGTATCATTGATTTGCATGATCCTCAGGCAATTACTGCTAGTTCACTGACTGATTTCTGTCAGGGTAAATCCTCAGACTTGTCATACAGTGGTTGGGTGGATCTCTGTGGTGAAAAGTGAGCGTGTGATTTGGCTTTCAAAAACCAGTCTGTTGTGCAAATTACAGAGCATAAACAGCATCACAGCATTCTATGATTGTCTCTGTACCTTAAGTCTTTCATGATAGTTTGATAGTTTTTGATTAACTTGGAAGCAGTGAAGACTCGTACTGGAATTTGCGGATTTGCGAAATGCAATAGATGATGTTCAATAAAATGTTGTGACTCAGTCGATGAACCTCTTCCTGTTCCCATATTTAATGTTGTGGTTGTAGTGTATCGTGCTAGTTGTACATGTTAACATTGACCTCTAGACCCTCTTTAGCTGCATGTGATTGTGACTTTCTCTATGTGTGTACCTTGCATGTTGTGTTTAGCTAGCCCAGTGTTTGTGGAATCCAGTGTTGACGCGGATGTATCCAATGGGGCAATGCCCGAGAGTCCCCGCCGTCGGGAGCCAGAGGAAGGCAGACAGGAGGGTTAGTATCAAGCTTCTGGTGGGGTGGGGAATATAAAGTGGGCTGGAGAGGAGGGGAGTGACAGTGTATGTATGGACATTAAAGCTATGTGACGGGAGTTGTTTGCAGCCCTCCAGATAACTTTTTTGCCTGATAAGTATTTACTCATCCACTTCAAATAAGTGTGAGTAAAATGTAAAGCAGATGAGTGAAATAATTTAGATAATTTGCCTTTCAATCTTAAATGGATGCAACGACAAAAGTTCATGCATTTCCCCCAACAAACACACACCAAAAAAGTTATTGCCATGAGTTTAACCAGTTAGAGGTAACAATAAGTAAATATTCATGTGCGTTTATGTTTGACACCTCATTGTACACCGCTTTATGTTAAAGACACCACATGCCTGTATGCCATTTTTTTTTCAAACTGCTGCCAACAAAATGCATTGTTAGTCAGATTGCATCAGTTTTCATCATTATTTCTGTCAAACTTAAATGTTCTGTCAAAGGCAAGATCGGAGTGATGTTGAGATCTTTGTGGAACTCCTCTGTGTATGGAGGTTGAAATGCTCTTGCATTCAGCAGAACACACATTTTGAAGCCTACCTCTGCTGCTACCAATTCAGTTGCACAGGTTTGGAAAGATTATTTATCATCAGGAACTGCTGCAAAGGTGTGGCAGAGATCACAGGCTTTCATTCGACCAGGAAATGAAGATCGCCAAGCTGAAAATGTTTTTTCGTTGCTGTAGTTCAACATGCGTAACTGCCCCCGTTAGCTGCTGATATGCATAAATATAAAATTGTGTGCTTATCTTGGTGTTTTGATGCATATCTGCTACCCAAGTTTTTTAAAACTGGTACATATTTATGGAAAAAACACTATCTGGAGCCCTGCATTTGGACACAGTTTTCCTGGCAAGAAAGGCTGTTAAGGTTTACATACTAAGTGTACACCTGAAATTCTAGGCTGTCTTTCTCAGAAGCACAGGTATCTAATGATGTGTATGTCAAGTACCGAAATCAGATATATGATGTGATACACAATGAACACGTGTACTCTTACAGCTTGGGGACTGGTGGAATGAAGAGACCTTCATCCAGGTTTTCAACAGATTTCAGCATGTGTTGTCAGAATTGTTGGTTTTTAACAGAAGAAAAACAAACAAGAAAAATGGCAGCAGAAACCAGAGGCAATTTAGACAATAATTCAGATTTTAGAAGTTAAGCCTCTGGCTTGTTAATTGCTTAGTCTTCTCTCATCTTCTCTGCACAGTAGTGAAGGATATAAATAGATGTATTTTCTACATGTTTCCTGTTCTGTATTGAATATTGTTGTTTCCAAAATTTTGATTACCGTGGGTATTATAGATGTTTCTCCAGCTTGTATTTTTCCCTTAGAAAACCACTTGTTTTAACATCTAACGGTCGGTTATTAAAATACCCTTTGAAATAAATGTCTTGCAGTGTTATACAACAAGTTGTTTATGTTTTGACCTAACAAAGTAACTGTCTATACCTTTTAAACTGTCACGTGTATAATCCACTGCTGTACCATACTGGACTATCCTTTCCTTGTACTTAGCACCACCTCTGTGTTGTCAGCTGCAAAACCTTAAATGAATGCAAGCTACATGTATAAGCTCTAGGTGAAGTGTGTATCTCTCTCTCTCTTGGAATGACTTGTCTTTCTTCACGATTTTGCCTGCAAGTGTGATGAATTTCTATCAACAGCACAGCGAGGGCGGAGACGCTCGAAAGAAACAAATATTGATGAACCTTATCCTGTACCTGTTCCTAAACCTGCACCGCGATCAGTGGGTTGGTACACTGGCTGTTATACAGCATCATCCATATACCTGTGGTCCTAACCCTGCACATTGTGGTCACCCAATCACTAACACACACCTGTTTCACCCACCATCAGTATATTACAGCCTTCCCTAGTAGATTTAGCTACTGATTTAATATGGATGTTGGCTTACCAACCTATATATTAACACTAACAACTTGCCTATCCCAGAAAACATATCCAGCCATGGTTGTACTAACTTTGATCAAGGCCTGACTTGTTCATTTTATAATTTGCTTATTTAAGTGCTAATGATTTAACCGCTCACATCATTGATCATAAAACAAAAGCTTTAGAACCATGAAACTGTCTGGATTTATTGGGTGTGGCAGAATGTTACATTTAGAGTTGATATGCATTTAGGCATTTTTAGACATTTATATATTACATTGTGTATTCTTTTGTCATATCATCATTTGTGTATCATTCGTGGCTTAATCTGTGATTATCTGATGGGTTCAAATGTAACTGTTGAAAAAACAAGTTTTCACGCTTCATACAAGTTAAATACCACTAATGCTATCACTGTATACATGCAGTTATGTTGGGTATACAGGCTTTGTCCAAAGATTGTTTTCAAAAATGTCAGGCACCTGTTTGCAGGCTTGCCTTTAGCACATCAGATCACAGATCCGTTTTGTTTGTTATGCAGCTGTTATTTCATGTGTATGGTCTTGGAGCAGTAGGTTAGCTAGAAATGTAAAAGAGCTAAAAAGGTACTGAAATAGCCCTTTTTGAGAGTATGACGTTGTGTTTTCTTGCATGACGTCTGAGCATAGCAATCAACTAGACTTGTATTATGTCATCCCAGTGAGCTCAAATTGGAAAGTCATAAAAACAAATCGTTTCATTTTCAACATCACAGCGTCTGGATCATGGGTCAAGGTCACCAGCAGCGTAATATCAAAATGTAATAACATTAGTGATATCCAGCCGGTGAAGATATCACTTTTAGCAGTGATGGAAATACTGGGATTGCTCTGATGTAGAAATAGTAAAGTATTTAGTGTTTTGGAGTGCTGCTGGTTAAACCCCATGTCTTGGAAGTGCACTTTGTGTCCCGTAACACATCTACATTTGTATCTGTGTACATAGACAATGTCAACAGCTTCAAGGATTTTCCCACTCTCTTATTTGACCTCAGGTTCAACAAAACTCATGTCATGTGACAGAATTACATATTTTTTAATGTTGTTCAGCACCAATCAGTCGTTTTCTGCCTGGACGACATGCTTGTTGTCTTAAAAGAGATGGTTGATATGAGATAAACTATCTGTATCATAACTGTTAGCTGTTTAAGTTGAGTTGTAAAATAAGATACAGGCAAATTCAGTTGCTGTACCACATGATGTTAATTGGGATTGAAGTTACATCCTTTTGTCATTGGAATTGCTGACTTCACTGGACACAAGCCTTATATTTATTAAAAAAAATATGGCACGAAGGTCAGACATCTTGACAGAAGTTTGTTGGCATATATATGTGTGCGCGCGTGTGTGTGTGTGTGTGTGTGTGTGTGTGTGTATTTTGGCTTTATCATCTGCATGTCTCAGAAACCATTTCCCTTTTGTCAGCCATCATATTGCATGTATGATGGTGAATTGTTTCATGCTCATTTCAGTGGAGTAGGACAGATCATTTTTTCAGTTTTATTTTCACTTATAATTTTATTTTCATGTCATTGCTTTTTTGACTGGTACTTGGATGTGCTGTGGATTTCATCAAAATAATTCTGCATTTATTATTTCTGTTCCATGCATTGACTGACACATTCACGTAGTAAATCATAAAATCACTTCATTAAGTACTAGGTTGAAGCTAACCTTTTTTAACTAGTATATGTACGTTAAATTCAGGCTCTAGATTCTCTGATTCACCCCATTTCTACTATTTGCTGCGCTCACAATTATTATGTTTACCAAAAAAAATTAAATGGATAAAACAGTGCATTAAGAAGAATATTAAATGAGTGTAAATTGAGAGTTTTAAAACATGTACAAATTTTGTTGAAAATACTCAGCGTTTGTGTTGAAACATGAAATGAAGGTATACAAAATGTTAGGACATCGTAGGAATCAGTAATTTATATCTTGTGGCAGAATTCATATTCTGTAAACACTGATGTTACTTTGAGTGAAAGCATGTTAAGGTTTGCCGTGTTCAGAATTGCTTGTGAAATTGATATTATTTTGCCATGTTTATTTTTGTTTGCATTGTTTTTGCTGTGCCAGTTTTATTTGAGTTTTACTTTTGGCATGCCTGCAGAGCCTGCACGACAAGCCCCTGTCCAGCGCTCTGAATCCGCCCGCCATCCAGAGCGGTCAAGAGATCGTAAGTTGCATGGTCTTCCTGAGAGCTTGTTCAAAGCCACTGCTTGGTTCCCTGTCTGCTTCTGCTTTTGCATGACTTTAAAATACGCATCCCCTGGTAATGTGTCTGCTGTCCTCTACAGAAGAACTATGTCTGATTTTCTTCTCTTGCTAGCTTTAGACACCTGTCAGATTCCGAACCAAAAGTTTTGAAGTCTCTTCTTTCTGTGTTTAAGACTTTCTGATATTTACACAAAAAGCCTCATTAAGTACCATCTTTGTCCAACACCAGTATCGCGTGTATGCTTCCAGCACATCTGCTGAACTCACTTCCTCTGCACCACCTAGGTAAACAAAATTTTCTTTATTTCATCATTTTTAGCATAGTTTCACATGCATATTTCTGTAAGGAAACATGTAATTGTGGAAACCAAACTGCACTTTATTTAGCATTTTGTAGAAGCCTGAAATAAATCCTCGCTGAAAAAATGATTGTGTTGGATCACCAAGTTGCGATGTACCTTATAATGTGAGAAACACCTATAATGGATTTTCATACAAACCAGTTCTGCTAAATAGTCCATAATATAAGTACCACAACAACACATCACTTACAAAGTGGTGGAAATTTGAAAGGTGTATTCTAAATTTTTGAGGAAATACAGTCATTTTGCTTTTGAAATTAAAGTAGATATTTGCTGTCAAAGCTAGGTTTAGTGATAGTCCTGTTGTCCACAATGTTACCAGGGATTCAGTGGAATAATAAGTTTTACTTGAAATTGACCTTCTTTGCCATGCGTGTTTTCTGCACATGCTCTTTATACAGGACTAAAATATAAGTTGGTGTAGAAAGTACATGATAGATGTTTCCTGCCTTGTGTCCTCTATACTAGTTTTTGTAGGTGTAGTCAAGCTTTGCCATGCTTACCTTTTCCCCTCTTCTTTGTGCCTGCTCGTTGATTTGGCTCTCATTTTGCTCAGTTTATAATTTGTTGATTTTCATTGATGCTGAAGAAAAATAAGACTGAAGTTGAATGCAATTTTAAATACATAACCCAATTAACATGATAAATGCATTATAATTTCAGTGGCTTTGTGCCAAATGGAATGGAAAAAATCTTGTAAAGAGGTGTCGAGTAACTTTTGTCGTTGTTGGCATTTCATGCATGCAACAGTTTTTGGTTTGCATTTTTTTTGTCAGCTTGAGCTAATTTGCATGGTTTTGTCTTCAGTTATTGACGAGTTACAGCAGCGCGGTGTTGATCGGTCGCAATCTGAAAGGCGGAGGAGATCTGGTAAGATCTTAGATCTCCAGTTTACAGGCACGCAATATACAGATGTGCTATTGATAGGCAACATAATCAATACTATCATATAGTTGGCCAATATCTTATATGACAGCCTTTTAGATTTGCATGAAACAAATTTAACCTTACAACCAATACTGCACAGTCCCGAAGGACCTGTAATCCTGGGAGTTTCTGCAAAGCATGACTTGAATGTGCATGTGAGGAAACCACATGTGTATTAGGGATACCTGTAGGGTTGATTACCTATTGCCCACAGTTATATAGAAATACTTGATAAATATTCTGTGTGTCATAGAGCAGGACTTTAGTTTTGTCAGATTTTTTGTTCTGCCACAACCTACATGGATTCCCTGAGATTTGTTTTGGGGGATTCTGTTAGCCATATCCAAAATTATTACAACAAAGATGTCGTCGGTTCCAAATGAAGGTTTCAGTACACTGAAAAGTAAACAGATTTGGTGGATTCCGTATTAATAACTTTTCACGTTCACTTGTCTTAAGGGTGTGTATGGATAGGAATTGTAAATTTGAGAACATTAAGTCATTTTGAAAAATTTTTGTGACTTGGTGGGAATATGCTTTGATGCCTGTAACTTTTTGTGTATGGGAGTCGTGAAGAGAATATGATTTCCATAGAAAGTAAAGCCCTTACATATGAGTGTGCAGATCACCAGGATAGAGTAAACATTCTGCAGAGAATGGTATCTTTCATTCTGCACTGCCGTAGTCACCTTCAATACAAACATGAAATAGGAGTAGTAGGTATGTCTTGGAAGAGATTGACAAAAAATGCATTATTATATTTTACCATTACTGTAAATCTTCAACCTTTTCAATTGTTAAGGCAGTTCTTGAAGTATAGCAACAGAATATAGTTATCGTACAGATGAAGCCAAAAATGATTTGTGTCATCAAAGGTATAAGCTTCTTAAAACTATGAGAATTATTTCTCTAGATCCTTCAGTCTTCCAAGGAAATGTTACTTTCTGCAGATTTTGGAAAGGTTAAAGAATTGGGTATATAGACTGACAAGAAGACTGTGCCTTGCCTGTGCTTTCATGTCTCATGATGTCTGCTTAGCTACTGTATGCATATGATGGGCTAGGAAAACCAATTTCAATTTCAAACAATTTTACATTGCAAGTCTGCAACAGAAAATACTCTTATTTTGCTGAATTTGTAGGCGAATTGTCTTCAAGGTGAAGTGCATGCAACATATGTATTGGCCTAATTAAGCTTCCTAACTTATCTACATTGTCTTCTCTGTTATGTGTATTCTGTAGCGTACCATGAATCATGGTAGAAAATGGAGTGATATAGAAACGTATGTGTAGATATAGTGCCTGGCTTGATTTTATGAAGATGAGCAGTATATTGTGACTGGATGGGGCATCTGATGCCTGGTGTCTTCAGCATGATGTTCCAGTTAGGCAGCATTCTAAGTAGATGGCATTGAGCCTGCCTCAGAGAGAAGCTGTCATTTATATGGCTGAAATAATGATGAAAGTGATTAAACCTGAAGCACAACACACATTAAAGGAAACAAAATTAAAAAAAAAAAATTCTACCATATAACTTGATTCTTATGCTCCAGATTTGGGCTTTTACTTATTGTCATAGTGGTTGGTGTTCATATGTGCTGTCCACCCAATTATCTGTCCATGTTCTTGTTAAATCTCTACTCTCTGAAAAGTTTGTTAACATGATATCACTTGAGATATGTAATATACAGTTGCTGTACAGTTTTCACTCTCTTATTTCAGGTTAAATAGCGATCAGATATTTTGGCCTTTGCCATCCTCACCAATGCCACTAGTACCCAAGAGAGATATGGTCAAACTGTCTAACCCTTATGTTCTGAGATTAGAAAACCTGGATACAGCTGAATTACACGGTAATGCTGTTGTTTAATATGCATTCTACACAATAGTTTAGTGATTAGAGGGCAATTCTACCACTGGTGTATACATGTATTGAGCATATACAGCTATCCTGCCCTAGATGGGAGGAGGTAGCAGCCACTATTATGGTGGGAGGAAACCGGGCAGAGCCCTGGGGCAACTCATGACCATCC